>PVHT021183617.1:11395409-11594954 GCA_004024745.2 Catagonus wagneri
CCTCTAAATATGCTCCACACATCAATTCTGGGTGTTTGGGGAGATTATTTATTTCAGCAAGTATTTATGGAGTGCTTTCACATGCCAGCTCTGTGCTGGGTGTTGGGGACACAGAGATGAATAGAACCTGTCGGTCATGGACATGAACACAGATAATTATCTTTTAAGGTAGACTGATAGATACTACAAGGGAGGCCAGAGAAGGGGCATAGTAACCCAGGGAGGAAGTGCATGGGTCAGATGAAGACTCAGAGGGAAAACTACATTTAAGCTGGTTTTTGAGGAAGGAGAGAGGTTTTTTTCTTCCTCAAAAAGGAGAAAGACCGCAGAAACATGGAGGTGAAAAGAAAAAAGAAAACAGAGCTTCTTCATGTGGCCAAAGCAGAAAGGGCAGAGGAGAGAGTGGTATAAGGTGGGTCTAGAGAGGTAGAGTGCAGTCATCACAAACAGTGGATTTTTCATTTTTTAGGCAATGAGCCATTGAAAGCTTTAGTAAATATACATGCAGAGCAAAGCACATAGATCCGTGCTTCAGAAAATAGCTATTGACAACTTGAGGACAAATTAGAGAAAAGAGTTTGAAAATTGGGAAACCGGTAGGAGGTAATGATTGCAACCAGTGTCTCTGATTTCATCCCAAAGGTGGCCCATCTCTGGACATATGCTACAGAGAGGGAGGGTTTCTCTGTGGAGCGTTTAGGTGACTTACCATCCTGGTTGGTCCTGGGCTAGGTACACTGCTGGGACTGCAGAAGGTGCAGCCTCCCTTTTTTCACAACAGCTGCATCTCCTTTCACCTCCTCCTCAGCTTTTCCCTGGGTGGCTGTTCTATATGCAGAGAGATAGCAGGCACCGGAGATAGGTGATGATGCTGACTGCAAGGGGAGCAAACTGGCTTCTCCAGGCTTTTGTTTGTGCTGGCAGCTAAAGTTGTTAATTCACTCCTTGCTCTAATTAAAATTAGGATGTGCCAGGCCTTGGCCAAATCTTTCTTAGGAATCAGCCTGAATAGCTTGTGATGGGTTTCTTTTTTAAAATTACCTACTTGAAATTGAAGTAGAGTTAATTTACAATGTTGTATTAGTTTCAGTTGTACAGCACAGTGATTCAGCTATACATACATACATATTTTTTCGTATCACCTTCCATTATGGGTTATTACAAGATATTGAATATAGTTCCCTGTACTATACAGTTGATCCTTGTTGTTTATCTATTTTTTTGTATAGTAGTGTACATGTGTTATTCCACACTCATTCTACCTCCACCCCCTCCCTGCTATCCCCTTATGGTAACCATAAATTTGCTTTCTATGTCTGTGAATCTATTTCTGTTTTAAAATAAGTATCATTTTTTTAGATTCCACATATATATGACATCATATATTTGTCTTCCTCTGACTTCATGTAATATGACAATCTCTAGCTGATGGATTTCTTTAATTGTTGCTGGCACAGGCTGAGCTCTGATTTTTCTCCCCTTTAAGATTTGGATCAGAGAAGTGGGCATAGTTTGAAAATTCACATGAAAAAATAATTTCATTGTCCTTCGTCATTTTTTCCCTTAAGGTCATTATTTGGAAGTTTCTGGGAAGAGGGACGGTCTCTATTAGATTTCTTCCTACACATAGGGTGTGTCCTAACATATCTGCAGAATCCATCTATTACCCAGGTTCCAGAAAAAAAAAAATGTAGATGGGAAAGGATCATGGGAAAAACATGGGAGGGGATCATGGCAAGTAGGCAAACATCTGTATGGGGAAGAGTAAGGATCATGGAAATATCCATGCCAACCCTGTTCCATAGGGTTGATTTATTTTAAGCTTCAGGCCCTGTCATGTACAGGGGGCCCTTCCAAGTTCCTGAGAGGGGCCCTGGCAGTGCGTTGACATGGATATATATTTCTGACAAATTTTGTGTATTCTCATTCTCAAAAGGGACCCCCAAACTCCCAAACTGTATAATCTATAGGTGCCATAAAAACCTGGATTGACTTAATTTATTGCCCAAGAAAAAGAAGAGAAAGGAAAAATCCTAATATGCTGGTGTTTTTTTGTGTTCCTTCAATGTTATGTGTTAGCTTTATCTGGCTCCCTGTGATCCCAGAGCACAATTCTAAAGGCAGCTATTTTGGAATCTGTAAGTGTGGGGTTTGGGTGTAGAGGAGGGAGTGGGAGACAGATTTCAGCTGGCTGGTTAGGTTCTGTCCTTTGCATATTTCGAGATAAACAAATGATGAAAGCGATGACTAATAGTTAATTGTGATGTTGCTTTAATTATTTCAAGCCAACAGAATGATAATCTGTCGTTTGATCCTAGACTAACCCTTTTTTAAAATGCTTGCTGTGTTTTGGATATACATGTGAGTTTTAAAATTACTCACAGCATGTAAAACAGTGTTAAAGAATGAAAAGAAAGAAAAAAAGGCAAAAAGAAAGACAAGGCAGTGAGCATGAATGTAAAAATGCATCAAGCTCCAACACAAAAGCAGATGAAAACTGGCAATAAGCCTAGTGCTCATGGGGTTTTGGATTCTAGCTTAGCCACTCATTGGCACAGAAGTGTCATTTTCCAGAGGCATAATCGGAGTGACCAAGTCTCCACAGCCTCTTCAGTGTTGTCAGTTCTCTTCCGTTTATTATGAATTTGTCTTGTAGTTTTCAAGCATTTCAGCGTAATCTTTTCCTTGCAAGTACATTTGCGCTCATTTCAGAGTTCTGTAGGACCCCCATGGGGTATCTTGGCTGCTCTACCAGCCTGGTCTTCCCACTGGTGACATGGTGACAGGGCAAGATGAAAAAGCTTGCCTTAGGTTTCACATTCGATCAATACCCAGAACAAAGCTCAGCTGCGGTAGGTAGGCTGGCTAGCCCTATACCTGGCTACTGGGACATCCTGCTTTCATGGTTTTTCTATAGTGTGTGTTTTTGTAACCTACATGTTATTTTTAAATGAAAGGACCAGGGGAAACTGTGTTCTTATGTTTGCTGCCTCGAGTCCCTGAAAAGACTCACAAGGGCTATTTACTGGTGATAAAATACAAGTGCCTTGTTGTGGGATGAGATCGATATGTAGTGTTCTCTCGGCTTCCTGCAGAACTCCGGGGAGATTAAGTTCTCTCTGCCTTCACTGAGGATTCTTCTCCCTTTGGAAGCCAGCTGTTGTGCTCCCATGCAGGTCTCGGGCTGAGTTATGCTGCTGGGACAGATGTGCAGCCCCCATGGCTTTGGCTCTTTACGGCTCCTTTTTGTGATCTGTCCTGACATCATGGCACTGGACGGTTCAGTAATGATGATCTTGGGGCTCGTTCTTTCTGGAGACATCTGCTCTTCTGCTTTCGCTGCTTGCTCTGATGTTGCTGTAAGCACATAGTGCATTTGCTTCGACAGGGATCCCAATGCCTTTCCTTCATCTGGACCAGGAATATGTGATGCAAGTCTCAGGACTCAATTAATTTAGATATTTCTGAAATTTTTGAATTGCCAGCTGCCTGGGGGAAAGGAGGATGTCTAGGCTTATTTTCAGTGTGGAATGTGAGCAAGTCTGTGCTGTGAGGCTATATGAACATCTGCAAAATGGGCTCTTTATGTTTTTTAAAAAATGTGCACTGTAGTGGAACAGAAGCATAATATAACCCATTAGCATTAGTGTCAATGTAACAGCCTCCGAACTGCATATTGGTGGGAAAATATTGATACAACTACAAATGGGAAATGCAATAAAACTCTCTTCATAGGACCTGTAATTTACAATTAAATAGGCTACATTGAAATGATATGAAATAGAGGCATGTATGTCCAAAGTAACGGGGAATTTAAATTAAGGCTTGTACTTTCCCATTGACATATAGAAGGGTAAAAGTAGAAAGAAAATGAATTTAGTCGATTGTCTGGTGAGTCTGTGGTTGATAATATTTCAAGTAATGTTTGTTAATCATGCTTTGGATTTGTATAAAGTTTTCAACAGTAAATAGTCCATACACCTCAGAGCAATTTGCTTACAGCAATAAGGTGTTTTGTAGGCATACACGGATTCTATAGCAAGGGAAAGTGCCGTTGAAGGGGGAGTTTTCTCAAAGACAGGCAGCTATATTTTGCCCGAGGAATGATTGGTTCAGCCTGGTGAATTTGTGCTCGCTCTCACAGAATCACTAGGGCTTCTTTTTCCTCACCTATATCTTAACGGAGTTGACCTAAATGAATATTTTCACCTATTTTTTAATTCTATCACTCCTGTATCAAGTAATGAGGTGATAATGGACAGGACTTACCAGTATGGGTCTTGGGAAAATAGTTGATCTCAAATGATTATGTGATTATCTGTTGAGTGCTAGGGAAAACAGCAGCATGACAATCTTTGGTCATTCCTTTTTTTTTTTTTTTTTTTTGCTTTTTAGCGCCGTACTCATGGCATATGGAGGTTCCCAGGCTGGGGGTCAAATCGGAGCTACAGCTGCCAACCTACACCATAGGCACAGCAATGCAGGATCCAACCTGCATCTGCGACCTACACTACAGCTCATGGCAATGCCAGATCCTTAACCCACTGAGTGAGGCCAGGGATTGAATCTTCAACCTCATCGTTCCTAGTCGGATTTGTTTCTGCTGTGCCACGACGGGAACTCCTCATTCTAAGGTGAGGGTGACACTGGGAGGAGGGTAGGGGGAGGCCCGTTTTGGGTCTGGGGCCTGGGATTAGAATCAGTGGACAGGTACAGACTTGAGCTGTGTCCTGGGGGAAGCAGGGCCTCTGAAGGCAGGTTTGGAGTGAAGCCTTCACTGCATCTCTGGGGTTCTTCCTTTTTTTCTCCCTGGGAGACTGATCGTAGAAAGAGCAACTTCTCTTTTTGAGCCTCAATGTCAGAATAGCT
The DNA here is from genome assembly GCA_004024745.2 of Catagonus wagneri. Lineage (NCBI taxonomy): Eukaryota > Metazoa > Chordata > Mammalia > Artiodactyla > Tayassuidae > Catagonus > Catagonus wagneri. The sequence continues at coordinate 11,400,279 of PVHT021183617.1, forward strand.
TGAGTTGGATGTAGCCTAATGAGATGGTTCAGAAAGAAACCAGGACTGGGCTTTTATGCCCAAGGGTAACAGTGTTCCTTTTTGGAGGTTGGGGGAAGCTAGTCTGGACATGGATATGACTGAAGCTCAAAAACCCTTTCTACCTGGTATCTTGCCCTGTGGGTATGCCCCAAGGAAAATGGCTTGCTGCATGTCTCAGTTGAGTGCACTGTGTCACCACCAGTTTGTCATGCTGTCTAGTCCCTCATGGTTCTTTGATAGCCTGGCGGGTGGTGGTGGTGGTAGGAGGGGCATAGTTGCATGGAGGAGATGCAAATTGATGGCATTTGATGGTGCCAGACCCATGTCCACTGCAGGGTTCTCAGGCACTAACTGATTGTAATGTTTGTGGGGGAGAAGCTTCCTGTTACTGCAGCCTGATCAGACTCTACCATTCCCATGACAGCAGTTTGGACCTTGGTTCTTGCAACAGGTTTCTGGACGACCTGTTCTCCACCTTGACATCATAGAGCAACAACAACAGTGAGTGAGATGGAGAACAGATTTTCCATTTCCTCTCTGGGGACATGGCCTTTGGGAAGGTTAAGTCCCTTGGGTTTTGAGCTTACTGCAAGAAGATGTTCTCAAGGCAGTGAGCTGAGGATACAGTCATTCACGTTGCATATTCTGGGAGAAGTGGCTTGATTGAAACTCCAGACTTGTGAGGCAGCACGTTTTGGATAGAACTATATATGGGGCAGGCTCCCAGTAGTAACTGTGCTGGGTCACTGCCTAGATACATAAGATGGGTGACAGGTTAGGTCCAGTGGCGTATATGCTAGTAAAATTGTCTCCATTTTCTTTCTCAGGGATCCTTATAGTACCAGCTGAGGTTGAAAACCTTGAGGTTCCTAAGCAATCCCTATGGCTCTAGTCATTTTGCTTTTATGTGGGAGAAAACCACTAGTGCCTTCCTAACGTCATAAATATTGTTGGGAGGAATATCAATAAAGGAATCTTCCCTCAACAGAAGGGTACTTAAGGGAAAGGGAAATTAAGGGAGTGAAAGTGGTGGGGTTGTATCTGGAAATATTCATCATTATGCTCTTCTCTGCTCTTCACAGTATGTGACCATTTCTTGATCAGTGTCAGAGCTGTCCTTCTTCAGGAGAATTAGAATCAGGGTAGTAGGAAGGCAGAGAAAGAAATGGCTGTGGTTCTGTTTTTGACTTCCCAAACAGAAATTTGAAGTCCACCTGAGAAACAGTAGTTTTAAAAGCCAAAGCTCTCTCTTTTCAAGATCCAACTTCTGCAAAAGAACACCTTTTGGCAGTCCAAAGGGAAGACCCTGAAGGAAGCTTGGTATATAGTTTATACCAGAGCAATAGATGAGAAAGCAAAAGAAGCCCTGCTCTGAATCTGGCTGAACCTTAGAACCATCTGGGGAAGCTATTAAAATGCTTGTCCCTAGGCCTTGCCCCAGGCCAGCTGAGTCAGAATCTCTCAGGGTGGTCACTGGACATTGGTACCTAAACAAAACCAACCAACCAATCCACCTACCCACTAACCAACCAAAACAAAGCCTCTGCATTTTTCTAATGTACAGCAAGGTTTGAGAACAAGTAAAACTGGGAAAATCCAAGAACCTTCTGATCTGGGAGGGGGAAAAATGTGTATGTGGCGGGGGTGTTTGGGGACTGAGATCAGAGACTCCTTGGAGAGGATGAGGTTCATCTGAAAACTGTCCAACCCAATCTTCTGCTAATATAGAGAGCTGTGTGGGAATTGAGGTAACATCCATAGACCAATGATACTGCCATTTGAGTATGTGACCCTCTGTGAGGACAAATTAGCTGTATCCCTCACTCTTTGGGGAGGACATTTCATAATCCAGTGCATGTGGTTCTTCCTGGGTTGAACAGCAGAAGTGACAATCACTTGTGTCTAGACATTGCTGAGTTCCATCTGAACTTCACTGATGGATCTTCCCATTCTCAATAGCCCTGAAACAGAAGGAAGGAAATCTGGAGGAAAACCTGGTTATGCAAAGGACAGCACCTGAACCTGGAGCAGGCAGGGCTAGACCATGCTGAAACTCAACCTTGTTTTACATAGAAATGGTATCTCAACAAAAATGACCATCACTAGGTGTACTTTAGAAAGAATGACTATATGAGCACAGCCTTTGACACACATTTCTTTCCCCTAATTACTGGTTGCCATGGTGATTTTGAAACAATGCTTGATGCACCTGGGCATATATTAGGACTTGGCTCTCCAGTTGAATGGAGTTGAGGTACTCTTTTTAAAAGGAGTATTTAAAATTATAAATTTTACAGAATTGAGTGTGAAAGCAAGAGACACAAATGAAGAAGCTGGCAACATTTCTACTTCCACTCTCAAATTTTAAATGGCAGAACTGATTTTTTATTTTTAATGTGGCAAAATGGCTTTTAAGGTAAATTCAAAAGACTTTTTTTTTGCAGACAACATTTAGGGTTTTGAAAAATTAATAGGGATAAAAAGTTCATAAAGATGATAATAGTCATGCTTGCATGACTTTAATCTTAATAGGGTGATTAAAATATCAAGATGTGTGTTTTATACAAAATACATATAAAGAAAGACATGAAAACCTCACCAGGGAAGCTGGGGATTATTGAATCCTCCTCAGTGTCCATATATAACCATTATATATAGAAAAGTTTTCAGCCTGAGCGGGGGATTTAATTTTCATGAAGAAGGAACCTTAGGAATTTCACAGGTGGTAGTGATGCTGAACAGGAAAATATGATTTTCTGTTCCTTGTGTCAAGTAGGCTGCCTTTGAGATCAACAGCACTGTGCTTTCTAGAGCTCTGCTGGATCAAGTCCTTATTGGAGATCAAATTAAGCTATTATGAGAAATAGTCTTATGTAATGAGAATATAATTATTTTTATTGTGACGAGTAACAACCGTAACACGAGTGATGGAGTATGCGAAGGAGCTGGCTGGCTGGGTAATCAGGCTGGGAGTTCTTTGCTGCCCATTCCCCACAAGCCTTGTTTTTCTCAGCTACACACTAGGACAGTCATTTCAATGGCTATGGAGCGTTGGCAGAAATAGTCAATGAACATGGTGCAGAACAAAAAATGTTTATAAACTTTTATTAAACTGGAGAGAGAATGAGGAAGGAAAACTAACTCTTGATGTAAGGGGCTAAGCTTAAATGGATTAGAACACCCCTATGATGTAATAGTATGCTTTTTCAAATTTTTTTTTAACCAAGTGAAAATGTAGGGTGCCCAGAAGTTTGAATTTCAGATAAACAACAATTTTTAAAAGTGTAAGTATATCCCATGTAATAATTGCGATGTACTTACATATTTATATATCTGGGGCATACTTATACTAAAGTACTTATATATTATAAAACTAAAATACCTATATATCTGGGGCATACTTATACTAAACTACTTATATCTGGGGCATACTTATACTAAAATATTTATATATCTGGGGCATTGGTATTGTATCTGGTGACACTAAATAGTGGTCACTAATGAAGTGAGACTTGAGCATGACCCTGAAGAAGATTTCTACATGTAAAATATTTTTTCTTACTTTCTGCTTTAGTGTGTAAAATGCCGCTATTAAATTAAACCATTTGTATGAATTAGGTAAGGCGTAATACCCAAGATGTCTTTGTTTAAAAGCAGATGTGTCACACATTATCATATTATTTTATCTTGGTTTACCAGGGACTCATGTTGTGAGTCCCGTCTGTTCTATAGCCCCCTCCAGTAGCTACAAGGAGAATCTCTTGTGACCTGTAGGCTTAGATTTGTCCATTTGTTAACTAGTCCTGATGAAAGCACATAATTTATTCGAAGTCTTAGAATGACCAGCCTTGGCTTCTGGTATTATTTTTGTGGTCATGGTCTTGACTTTTGGGGTGCCTTTGCCTCTTTTTAGCAGTTTTGGGCACAAGAAACTGCACTGACCAACTCACCACACATATTGTTGAGTCCCTCTATGCCTGGCACTGTGCCCAGTATTATGGGTTAGAGGACTAATGGGTAATGGTTCTAGTCTTTAGTGAGTTTCTAATCAAAAGTATCAATAACTTTTGATAACTCTGCTATAATGTAGGGGCTATGATAGAGGTTAGCACCGGCTCACATGGTAGTATGTGACATGAACCCCCAAACCAGGTTGGGAGACTTAAGGAGAAAGTGATTTTTTAATAGAGTTCAAGCGATAATTAAGAATTGGCCAGGTTGGGGAACTTGGGACATGAGGGAAGGGCTTTCTCAGCAGGGACTAGCACATGAAGGAAAATAAAAAGTAGAGAACACTGCCTGTTCAGCGAATGACAAGTAGTGTCTGCCGAGATCTAGGGTGTCCATTAGGTTTGGGGTACAGGGTATTGAGAGGTAACTCTGGACAAACAGGTGACAGTCATGAGGATATCTTTGTCGTATTGACAATTCTTCACCCTCATTCCCATGTTAAATTGATTGACTGGGCTTCGGTCACTTTTTCCTTTAACATTCTTGGCAGTTTTCACGGGGGCTAGAGTGTTGCTCTAAGGAATTGTATCCCCCTGCTTGGCTCTTCCTAGGCCCTCCTTGGGGGTGACAGCAGTGGCGGTGATGGTGTGTATGTGTGCATGGGGAGAGGATTAGGAGTGAGCTAGGATCCTATCCTGAATTACTGGATTGTGTCTTGATGCCAACCTAGGATTGAGAAACCCAACACTGCATCCCACATACCTTCCAAGTGTTTTCACTAGTTTACTGCTACTGCTATGTTCAACCATTAGATTGAAAGATCTTTGTTACTGTTGATGAAATTTACTGAGATGTAAACTGATCACCTATTTTTGGAACTAGAGATCGGACAGATTATCACTGTTTCAAGGAACCAGCCTGTACCCAGTTTCCTTGACTCAGTCCCTTGCAGTTACAAGTTTCCTATTTTCCTGTAAAAGTCTTGACTTCTGACATCTTGTCATGCCCAGAGCTGTGTCCGGTGCAGCCAGGTGAGAAACAGTGAGGAGAGGGGAGATTCCTTTTTAGAGGCCCTGGCAGGACTCAGTGGGATGACAATGTTTTTTTGTCAGGCTCTGTTTGATGCCGACTGTCTCTTTCTCAGAGCTCCCTGTTGAGGTTCTGAAGAGTCTGTCTCTCTTGGTATCACATGCAGCTATTAGCTTCTATTAATTGCTAGATGATTGCTCTATGGTTTTTGACAAGGCCCTGGGTACAACTTGCTCCATGGTCTAATCCAATTAAAGTCGGACCTTTCTGCCTAGTAGTTTTCCAGGCCTTCTCTGACCCCAGGAGGACTCTCCTTAGTGTTTTCTCTTTCTGGTTCTCTGTTAAACTTTTAGCTGGTCTAGTGTTTTCACCTGTGGCTGTCCAGGAGCTACCAGCATCTTAATTGCTCACTACCAAGACTTCCATTGTTTTCCATAATGCCCCCAGGCTGGAATTCACCTCTCCCCTGCAGATAAAGCCAGTCTACTCAGAGCCACGGAGCTCTCGGTTCTAATGGTCTGCCTCTCTGGGGAGACTGTCCCAGCGGCTGCTCTGAGCTGAGTCAGGGCCAGTGGCAACTTCTCTCAGAGGGACAGTCCTGATCTGGGAGTAGCAGGATGTGGTGGGCCTGGTGTTCTCGCCTTGCCCCTCCTGGCTCTCCTTGCGAGAGAGCCATGGTGGGGGTGATCAGGGTCCAGGACTTTCCTCCTGCCCTGCCTGCGGTGGAGCTTCTGCCCTGCTGGTGAGTGCTGGTGGAGGACGAGAGCCTCAGACCTCCGTGCCATCTTTCTTGGAATAGAGTTTCTGCAGTACAGATCCGGGGGTGGAGGAGGGGTGTGATAAGTGTAACCTGCTTTCCTGGAAGCTGGGGAAAAGGGGCTCTGTCTTGGCTGCATCTGCTTGGAGCAGGGCTGCCGTCACACTGGGCTGTTCATACCCAGATTTATTGGATTTTCTTGAATAAGTGTTTCTGCACTTGCTATATGCCCTTAGGGCAATTTCCACAGACTTTAAATTGTTGTTGTTTTAAAATACAATTTTCTCCAGTTATAGTTGTTTCACTGGGGAGAAGGTCCGCAGAGATTCTCATACGACCATTCAGAAGTGTTTCTCTTTTATATCATTTTTTAAAAAATGCGTGGTTTCTGTCTTGAGGAAGACCCATAATTTATTCAAGAGGAAGACGCATAATTTAGTCAAGCTCTCTTTTTGTTTGGGGCATTATAGTTAGAGCATTTATAAAAATACTGTGTGTGGTCGTCAATATATCTTGATATATGCATAAATTTGGAATTATTTTCTTGGGATTAGTTCCTTGAAGTTTCATAGATGGTTCTAAGCTAGCACTTGGTTTTATTCTTAAGGATGGTCCACAGGGCTTGACAGTAAATACCATTTTTCCTTAAATTCTCTGTTTACAATATTAGGTTTATGCAATACCTGTAAGAAGACCCCTTGGCTCCTCCTGTTTCGAAGACCCCCATCCCTTCTGTATGATTCATTTCATTCTGTCTCCTTTAGGAAAATCTCTTTCTGTCTGTAGCTTATTTGGGTAGCAAAGGTGAATTTTGAAGTCAGTAAGTGATATTTTGTAGTTCTAATAATGAATTCCTTCCAGTTCTAGAATTTTTCTTTGACATATCTTTTTTCTCCCTCAGCTGTTCCCTTAGTCAAATAGTACCCAAATATCTTAAACAAAAAACTTAAAATACATGATTTCCATCAAAAGTAAGAACTGATTTTCTTCATAGGTTTCAGGAGATGAAGTGGGGACTCCGGAAAGTAAACTTTTCCTACTTTAAAATTTCATTTAGGACATTCCTGGTACTAATCGATATTTTCAAATTCTTAACTCTATAATCAGGTATTTATCACTACTGGAAGTATACCATAGTAATAAGGAAATGATTTACAGTAAGACTGTGTGCTATGTATTTAGGAGTGAGGTGTATTTGTGTCTTCGTTATATAAACGGCTAGACTAAATTAAGAAACTACTCCTTGTTTAAGCATTCAAGAAAACACGCATTCAGCTGTAACCTTTGTTCTTACTGCTTATTCTTGTATTATTTTAATAAACTGCATTCTTTTTTGATTTCTGAGTGATTGAGGAAATAATAATATAGCAATAATCTTCACAAAGACCCTTTTGTCATGTTGGCACCCTATTCAAAAACGTTCAGTGTCCATAGGGTGACATTACTGATTCTGCCGTGTTACACTTCAGATACTGCTCTAAGCTGATTTTTTCCAACACCCTTGCAGAAACCCTGTTCTCGAGCTAGTGTGGTCCATTCATCTTCCCTGAAGATGTAATGTCCAGGCTCACCTCCTGTTCCTGCTTGGCCACCTTCCCCACCTGGATGGCCTCCCTAATCTATTTCCATCTGTTACTCCTAATTGTCTTTCAAAGCATAACATAATAACATAGTGAGTTCACCTTTCCAGATATGAATATATTTAAAATGGAGTAGGGAGTTCCTGTCCGTGACTCAGTGGTAATGAACCCAGCTAGTATCTGTGAAGACATGGGTTCAATCCCTGGCCTTGCTCAGTGGGTTAAGGATCTGGTGTTGCCATGAGCTGTGGTGTAGGTCGCAAACGTGGCTCAGATCTGGCATTGCTGCATTGTAGACTGGCAGCTACAACTCGGATTTGACACTTTAGCCTGGGAACATCCATATGCTCCGAGTGCTGTCCTAAAAAGCCAAAAAAAAAAAAAAAAGGAATAGAACTAAATGAGTGGTACAGAAGAGAGAGGTAAGCATTAGAAGTAAATACATAGCATGCTTGATGTCTGAAAAAGTGGCTTTCAAATTAAGTGGAAAAGATTGGGTTATTTACATGGCTACTCTTTTGGAACAAGGGAAAGCTATCGTTTTACTCACCCTTGTGCTAGCAAGGAACCCCTACTGGTCAGGACTCCCATTTCCGTGAAGTTTATTTCTACAGTGTAACCCTCCTGGCCTCTTTTGGTTGGCCTCACTCACTCCTCCCAGTGGAAGAAGGTCTGACTAAGTGGACTGAGGAATTTGGGGGAAGAAACAAAGCAGGCGCCTCTCTTTCTGCCGAGTATTCTGTTCTTGGGATATGCAAGCCCTCTTCTACCTTGCTGCTGCTAAGGAGGCTTGCAGGCGTCCAAATCTGCCAGAGCTGAGTGCTCAGGGTACTTAAGGGGATGTCTGGTGGCAAGAGGCCAAAGGGCACTTTGTCCTTTAATCTTATCTGCAATAACGCTAATTAAAAAAAAATGCTTCTCTCTAATAACTGCATCTAGTTTTCAATGGCTTTGAACTTGGAGTAGGAAGGGAATATACTTGTTTATCAGTTTCAAATTTCAGTATCTAAACTCCAAAAGCCATATAAAAAGAAAGAAAAAACGAAAAACAACAGCAAAACTTCTGTCCATCAAGGCTCAACACTGCCCTCACTCTGGAAGGTCGTGGTGAAATCTTTCACTTTCTGTCCCCAAACTATCCATTGGTAACCGTTACTTGGCACTTTATCTATTGCCATGTGTTTTTATAGCTTTAGTTGTGTTAAGTAGTCTTCACTTAGGAAGACAGTGTTTCTGTCATCTTTGACCATGTGAAGTGCTTCCCAAAAAGTAGGTACTCAATAGATGTTGAGTGACAGCAGTTGTGCTGAATAGCCCTTTTATGATCACTTTACACTTTTCCTGATACAGTGACTTCTCCTAAATAATAATGTTACTGAATTTGTTTTGTACTTTACTACTTTCAAACTGCATTTCACATGACATGAGCTTACGTTATTTAATCTTTAAAGAATCCTATGAGATTAGCAGAACAAATCCTATTGCCACTTCCAAGATATGACAGAAAGATCTCAGAGAAGTAAGTCATGTGCTCAGGATCATGGTGATTATAAATTACAAAATGCAGTAATTTTAATACTTAGGAGAAAAGTCTTACATCCTGCCCCAACTGTCTCTTGTATGATGGTGAAAACCTCAGGTAACTTTCCGGAAAAGTAAAGAATCCCACGGCATTAGAAAATATATGACATTTCCAAGGCACCAGCTGAAATTCGATGTGAAATTCCATATGACATGTTTGCAGCAGCTTTAATTATTTAATCAATTCAATAATAGAATATTTAAAGCGGCCACAAAAAAATCATAGGGCATAGCCAATTTCATCCATAGTCAGACATGCTGCACCTCAATTTTCATTCTTCAGTTCTGTTTTGTGATCTAATTGGCAACACTTGGTGAAAATTTAAGATAGAGACAGACGATAACAGGTGGAGCAATCAGATCTTCACAAGGATATTAATTTATACACACATACAAATACACACGCATATTCATAGGCTCTGCTCCTGCCAAGAAAAGAGCCCCAGCAGTGTGGTTAGCTGCAATTATGGCTAAGTGTCATAGAACAATTTTGGCATATCATGGCGCCCTCAGGAATTGCAGTATCTCTCAGTTCTTGGTCTTCCAAGCACGTTTCAATCTCATATGAATTCATCCTTGCAAGTTTTCTTTTTTTTCCTGTTTTGTTTGTCAGAAAAGTAATTTGACTATATCCTGCTACTCGTTCTGTGATTTGGGGATGTCGTGAAAGCAGCTATCTTGCAAGCTGGACTAGAACAAAATGTGTCAGTATGATTTATAGGAATGGCTGTGATTCTGCTTCGATGAGCAGACAACTCCGTATATGACAGTGTATATGCACAAATGCCTTTTTACAAGAATGGTTTTGCTTGAATTTCCTGCGATTATTTTAAATGCTTCCATAATTACATGGTTATTATTGAATGTTTGAATAAAAGCAGTCTTTGATTACTTCGTGCCTTTTTGGCGAATGCTGACATGAATTTTTCTGGCTTGACAATTGCAGGAAATAAATAAGTAAAAAAAAAATCCTCTCTCAGCTCAGACTAGACTACAGACATGACTTAAAATAATCCAGTGACTAAACATAATTTTCTCCCATGTGTGATTGGGAGTGTACTAGGTACACTGCATGAGGTAAGATGTGGGATGTGTACAGAGGAAGAAAACTCAAAATTGGTGGTAAGTCCGCATCTGGCAAGATTGAGAGGGAAAAAAGATGTTGCTATTATGAAATATTTTATTCAGTTCTTCAGTCACGATAGAGGGCTCTGTCATCAGTCATCCAGTAATTGTTTAATGTGGAAGCTAATATAGTTTCAAATATAAAATGGTATCTATTTAAGAAATCTCCACTGCTGTTTCTCTGTTCCCAAAACTAAAGTCACTCAGCTTCACGTTTGTATGTTGTTTTAAAGCAAGAAGATTTATTTAATTTTATTTTTTCTTGAATTATAGTTGATTTACAATGTTGTATTAATTCCTACTGTACAGCAAAGTTAATTCCGTTATACAGATTATATATACACACACTTTTTAATATTCTTTTCCATTATGGTTTATTATAGGATATTGAATATATCTATCTGTTCTAGAAGTAGGATCTTGTTGATTATTCCCTTCATGGATAATATAAAGTAAGAAAATTAGAGTTGTGTTGTATATTCATGGAGAAGAACACCTGTGCTTCCCCGTTTCAAAATAAAAGCTGATTATAGATGATGCACATTCATTGTAAGCACACACACACAAAATATAATAATGTTCATTGTAAACACACAAATTCAGACTATTCAAAAAAATATATATGGAAGGTTGATGGTATGTGACAACAATTGCTAATACTGTGGAAAATATCTTACCAGGCATCTAAGGATATAGTCACAAACACAAGCATATTAACTGAAATTAGATCAAACAAAATAATCTTTTTTTATTCGTTAGTATATTGTAGTTGTTATTTTATATCAATAAATGTAGATTTGTGTTATCATTACTAATGGTTGCTAAGTGTTCCAGTGTATGGATACTTCAAAAATATTTTAATTCTGCATTGGCAGATTTCAAATTATTTTCAGTTTTATAGATGACACTGGTTCACAGACATAAACATATGTATCATTGTAAAATTCATTCAATACATTTTTATTGGGTGTTTTCAGTGTGTCATATATAATGTTAAGTCCTGGAATATGGTAGTGAATAAAACATTTAAGACATCTGCTTTTATGGAACTAACATTCTCAAAAGGAGGTCCAACAAGTAACCAGGTTTGTAATTACACATAGTAACATGTGCTTGAAGGAAACAAAATAGGTAGATATGATAATACCTAAATGAGAGAGAGGTGTATCTTTAGCAAGTATAGTCAAGAAAGGCTTTTGTAAGGAATGGGATTTTATTAAAAAAAAAAAAACCTGAACAGAAGGAGCCAAGAAGAGAGAATTTTCTAGGCCACCGTCCCAGCCCTAATTTGGGATGAACTTGAGTGAAAAACAGTAGTATAGTTAGTATGGCTCCAGTGTAGCAAGCTGCAAAGAAAGTGTCAGAAGAGGAAGAAAATAACAATGGAGAAGTTCACAGAGACTGACCTTTTAGGGTATCAAAGGCTACTGGCATCCTAATTTATCCCTCACTCACATCTTTCCGCTTTAGTAACCATAAATTTGTTTTCTGTGTCTGTGGGTCTATTTCTCTTTTTTAAATAAGTTCCTTTGTATCATTTTTTTAGATTCCACATGTAAGTAATATCGTAGTTTGTCGGACTTCGCTTAGTGTGATCTCTAGGTCTATCCATGTTACTGCAAATGGCAAGATTTTGTTCTTTTTTATGGCCTGGTTATATTAATATATTATTTTATATATATGTATATACCACATTGTCTTTACACATTCATCTATGGATGGACACTTAGTTTGCTTCTTTATCTTGGCTGTTGTAAATAGTGTTGCTATGAACATTGTGGTGCGTGTATCTTTTTGAATTAGAGTTTGTATCTTTCCTGGATGTATGCCCAGGAGTGGAATGGCTCAATCATATGGTACTTCTATTTTTGGTTTTTAAAGGAACCTCTATACTGCTTTCCATAGTGGCTACACCAATAACGTAGGAAAATCCCCTTCTCTATATCTCCTCCAGAATATATTTGTAGGCTTTTTGATGATAGCCTTTCTGACCAGCATGAGATGATACCTCACTATAGTTTTGACTTGCGTTTTACTAATAATTAGCAATGTTGAGCTTGTCATGCCTGTTGGCTATCTGTGTATCTTCTTTGAAGAAATAGCTATTTGGTTTTTTTTTTTGTGTATTTAAATATATATGTTACATATATATGTTACATACACACACACACACACACACGGACACACACAGACACACACATGTGGCACATCAATTATGTCTCAATAAAGCTGTTGAAAAAGCCCCTTGAATTTTTGTTGATAATGTCAGTATAGTTTGCATTGTAGTATACTTTGCGGACGTGGAGCTTTGGTTCTAACTATGGCTCTTTGTAAATTTGATCTTCTCACTATTCATGGGGCAGAAAAAAATAAGGCAAAATGTGGTGACTTCTGGAGTTTTTCTGATATATGGTGAAAAGAGAAACTGTAAGTGATAACGGCTAACCCAACATCCACCCTAAGTCCCTCCTAGTATGATATGTCCCCAGATCTCCAGAAGTCAGAGTTTTAGATATTATTTATGTTTCATCTGTCAGATGCTGTTGCATGAGACTTTGATTAAAAAGTAAACTCAGGCCAGAGCAGTAGAGTGTGGAGGCACAGGTTGTAGGAGAGGTGACATGGTTCTGGAGCCAGCATATGAAACAGTGACCTTCTAACATGATAGTTTCCTGATCAGCTGTCTTCTTTCACAGTGTGGCAGCAATGCCTTTAGTCAGGTCAGCGTTAGTATGGCTTTGTAGTTATCACTAGTACAAAATGGACTCCTTAGCTGTCACCTCCTACAGTGGTGACGATCACTTTCTCTATCCACAGCAAAGGCAGAGTGGTTCTAAGAGCTAGGAGTTTTTCCTGGGGTATTAGCCTGGAACCTGCTCCTCTAGATTTTTAAAATTTATGAAAGCACATAGTTCCCTATATAAAAATATTCTTCGTATACAGTTAGATTCTGTTGTGTGCAACTGAAATCTGACAGATAAAGTAATTAATACCAGAAGTGGTTCTCACCAATAAGACACATCAAAGAAATGAATCTGATTTTGATTAAAGGCAGCTGCTTCCCAGAATGAGCAATTACTTAAGTTGTGGTCTTTGGTCTATGTTGTGATAATCGCTATGGGGACATAAGGAAGAAAAGGACTTGGGAGTGGGATGGATGGTGAGCTAAAAGAAAGGCTTGGAGTTCCTTCTAGGTATAGTGGGTTATGGATGAGGTGTTGTCTCTGTGGCAGCGCTGGTTCGATGCCCAGCCCAACCCAGCGGGTTAAGGATCTTGCCTTGCTGCAGCTTGGTGTAGGTGACAGCTATGGTTCAGATTCCATCCCTGGCCCGGGAACTTCCATATGCCACAGGTGAGAAAAAAAAAAAAAAAAAAAAAAGACAGGCTCAATATTTTAAATTCTTAGCTCTAGAAGCCATCTGAGAATCATGGAATTTTTGTAGCTCTCCTTAAAGAATCGCTCATATTTTGTAGCCTCAAGACTAATTTAGATGGAAATCAGATGGAAAATAAGGTAGGCTGAATTTACAGCTTTTCCATTTATTTTTCACAAAATTGAAAAAATTGTCTCAGGAAAAGTTAGACCCCCGTCATTGAAATGAAGTCATTTAAGAGGACTGTGATAGATCTGTATACCCTGTGTCCCAAACCTCACCAAGTCTTCTTTGCCAGCAGAAGCAGCTCCTCTCTTGCCTGATGATGGCGACCTTGATTTCTTTGAAGACCATATAGCAGCATTTTCTGAGGCAATTCCCTTGCAAAGAAATGTCAGTTCTTCTCGTGCAGCACCCTTGCTATTACTGCCTCCACATTTATAGCCAGATCAGATCTCTGCATGTCCCAGGGAACAACTGCAACATCAAGTCTTGGAGGAAAAGGCTTTCAAGCAAAAGGAGTTAAATGATTTTATGCAAATATTTATAATAGCCAAAAGCTGGAGATTATGTATGAGAAATGGATTTTGAATATACTAGGCACTAGACTAATGCTTTGATGTGATGATTATTGATATGGACACAGCTGTCAGAAATTTAGAATTGAATGTGTAGTCTCATGGATGATTGACTCTTAGACTTAATGGTGGTTTAAGCTAATAAAATCAAAATACCAGGCATTCCTTAATACCATAAAAAAGAAATTCAAGTCTTAGGGAATTAGGAATGTTAGGACATATTTAAAATGCATGATCAACTCAACCACCCCATGTCTCTCAAGATTGTTCAGATCATTGATAAACAGCTATGGCTGTTTTCTGTGGGTTGAAAGTAAAGAGAGAACATGCTGCCATTCAACCAGCATTCCAGCTTTAGTGGGAATGACAGAATTTTAGGTAGCAGAGGCCATATATGGCAGTAATTATGCCAGAATGGCTGAGCATAGTTACCTCCGTAGGCACAAGTGGTTTGATGGAAAAAAATTTTTAATGGTGACTTACTGATCTTGGGGCTCTAGGAGGGAAACAGATGGGCAGCTCACTAAAAACTCAAGGTCTGGGGGAGTTCCCTTTGTGGCTCAGTGGTTAACGAATCCGACTAAGAACCATGAGGTTGCGGGTTCGATCCCTGGCCTTGCTCGTGGGTTAGGGATCCGGCGTTGCCATGAGCTGTGGTGTAGGTTGCAGGCATGGCTCGGATCCCGTGTTGCTGTGGCTGTGGCTAAGGCCGGCGGCTACAGCTCCTGTTAGACCCCTAGCCTGGGAACCTCCATATGCCGCAGGAGCGGCTCTAGAAAAGAGACAAAAAACAAACCAACAAACAAACAAAAAAACTGAAGGTCTGGGAGCAGAGGGCTGACCTGAAACATAATAGTCATGCCCTACCAATTCCCAGACCTAAGTTAGTAAATAGACACAGAGCCTTTTGAGTGAAAGGCTCATTGCTCTCCCTGCGACTTTGGTTTCCTCCTTCTGAGGAAACAAGAAATTTCTGGCATTTACTTGATCCATCCCTTGCTGCCATTCAGTGCAAATTTTCAGTCAACCAATCATCAGTATCCTTGAAGAGACACCACCAAAACATCACAAATACAAACTGTAAATCTTCCTCTTATTGCTGATAACAAAGTAACATTTTATGTGGTAAAGAAACATACCAGACTTTTCAGTGATTATTGATACTGGTTCTGAGATAGGATGGAGTCTGCGGAGGCTCGGTCACTATGATGGTGTACTGGGCAGAGTGGGGACTTACGGATTCTAGCGATAAACGGAGTTTTGGTCAATGTTCACTGCAGAGTATTTTTGGTAGGTCCATATATATGTGTGTGCTCTTTATGACTGCTTTTCAAAAGGTCCCACTTTGGAGATGAAGTTCTCAAAATCAAGTGAACATGATGGTCACTCAGTAGATGAGAAAGACACTCATCTTTTTTAAAAAAAAGTGAAGTATAGTTGGTATACAATTATGTGTTAATGTCTGCTATAAAGGAAAGTGATTGTTATACATATCTACATTCTTTCTCTTTAATATTCTTTTCCATATGGTTTATCACAGGATATTGAATATAGTTCCCTGAGCTATACAGTACAGCCTTGTTGTTTATCCTTTCTATATGTAATGGTTTGCATCTGCTAACCCAATTCCCAATCCTTCTTTCCTCTATGCCTCATCCCCTTGTTAACTACAGGTCTGTTCTCTATGGCTGTGAGTGTTTCATAGATAAGTTCATTTATGTCATATTTTCGATTCCATATATAAGTGATATCACATGGTATTTAGAGAAAGACAGTTTTTCTCCAGCCACTCCAGTGTTTGCTTACTAGGTTAAAGAACAAAGTGTTTGTGATGGCCACAGGTGGAGGTTCTACATCAGCTCAATAACATGAATTTTCTTCCATTGGAGTTGATGTGGCTACATATCCACTAAGTGTCCACACGACCAGACACAGAATAATGTGCAGGTGGTAGTTAGATTAATCTACTTCCATCGTGGAGAGATCAGTGATTTTCCTCACTGAAAATGGATTTCTCAATCTGGATTTGAATTTGCCTTCTACTTACTATGTTTCTGCCAGCAAGCATCTGAGAACTTACCAAGTAGCTCATTCACAGTATCCCACACTGATTGAAGAACTAATTTTATAGCAAAATAAATAACTCATTGGGTTCGTACTTAGGACACAAACTGGGAATATCCATTTAGAAGCAGTTACCTTTATGAAATGGTGGCATGGACCACTGCAGACTGAGTTATGGCAAGAAATAACACCTTGGGGGAATGGAATGCTACAGATGTAGTATTTACTCTGAACTACTGACCAACATATTTCTGCCATAGCTGGAAGACATAGGGTCTGAAAACAAAGTAAGAGACCAGGAAATTATATCTCTTACCTACTATTATCCTGGTGTAGTACCAAATGACCTACTTAGGAAATTTTGCTTCTTGTTGCTAAAATTTGGGGCTATGCTGAAGTCAGAGCTCTTAGTATCTAAGAGAGGCCTGTATTCCTAGCAGATCCAGTAATTTAATTGGAAGATGAGTTTATCAACCTACCATTTTTAGGAAAAGGAGGCCCATCTTGTGTTAGCTGCCATAACTGATCCTAATTATCAAGGAGTAAATAGATAAGTATGCTTGGAACACTAGTAATCCTCTTGAATGCCTCCTGTGACTATTCATCTATAGCTAGAAAATCACACCTGACAGCCATGTTGTGGAGGTCGTTTAGTTGTTTTGAAATACGAATACGGAAAGTAGTTTGTATATGGATGCTAACTATATAGAAAGCAGCTTTATTTAAAAGATCCCGATTTTCTTAGAATCAAAGGCTGAAAAACTTGAAAACAGCATTTTTCCAGCCTCCCTTGCAGGTAGGGTTCTAGACATGATTTAGATTATATCAATCAGAAGCATTTTTATGATATATTGATTAGTAACTGAGTCACATGAGCAGAGAGGCAAGATATAGGTCATCCGTTTTGCTTTAGTGGATGGAGAATGACAGAGGTTGCATGGTTGGGGGGGCATCTGTTAAAGCTTCCTAATTCAGAATGTGGCTCCATGATTCAGCAGATTCTTGCAGAAGCAGCTCTCCTGATCATAGCAGAAGCTGTATGGCTTTGGGAGCTATTCAGATTCAACCCCATTTCTCCTGATCTTCCAATTTTGTAAGCAACTTAATTTCCTTCATCAAATCCTGTTCTGCTTCAAGTGCCTAGAGTGGATTTTATTTTCTGCAGTTGAACCCTGTAGAATATACTTCTTTCCAGTTTGGAGATATTAGTGGATTTTTCAGAAAAATTTCCCCTTACCTGCAACCATGCTGTGCTATACTCTTGAGAAGGGGAATTATGTAGATTACTGGTGACTTCTTTTAATTTAGTACAAATTTAGATAATGTTTCTGAAATATTGGGCTCTCAGGTTAGGACCCTGTCTTGTTTACAGTGTTGTTAAATGTTTCTTTACTGATTTTTGTTTCTTTCTTTGAAAGTTATTTCCAACAGAAAAATAAGAGAGCTTTAGTAATTCATTATATTACAAATCTTGGACTGATTTATTCTAAAGTTATTTTAATGTCAAGGTCAGTTTATATTCGGTTGTTCAGGCTGGCAAGCCCGAGTCTTCCTTACTGTTTGGGAATTCCTTGAATAGGAGGACAGGCATGTCTAAATCTAAAGGCATCATCTCAAATTATGTCAATGGACAGACTTAAAAAAAAAAAAGACTACGGGTTCAGTTTTACAAATCGGGGACAGTCCCAATTGTTCTTAGCCTTCACTGCACACAGAATAATCTGGGATGATTCTAAAAAGTATTAATGCAAGGACCATACCTCAGACAAACTAAATCGTTCTTTCAGGGATATGTATTTTTTTAACCACTCCCTGTCCCAGGTGATTGTATTAGTTTGCTCAGGATGCCATAACAAAATACCACATACCAGGCAGCTTATACAATAGGAATTTACTTTCTCATAATTCTGGAGGCTGGAAGTCTAAGATCAAGGTGCCATCAGGGTTGGTTTCTAGGGAGGCCTCCCTCTCCTGGATTGTAGATAGCCATCTTCTCACTATATCGTCCCTCAGTCTTCTTACGTGCATTTGAAAAAGAATCTCTCGTTTCTTTTCTTCTTTTCATAAGGATATCAGTCCAGTCAGATTAGGGTCCTACCCTTATGACCTCACTTAACCTTAACTACTTCCTTAAAAGCCTGTCTCCAAATATAACCACATTGGGGGTTAGAGGGTTATGTATATTTTGGTGGGACACACTGCTGTCTATAACAGTGATGACTGACAAACACTGGTTTAGTGGGGTCATTGGGTCATGGGGGCTGGGTTTTAGGACATAAGAAAAAGAAGTCTATGCAACAGTCTTGCAACTTCTGTTGGATAATTGACAGAAACTGTACTAAATAGGGAAAGGTAAAGGATAAGGGCAGGAGCTAGTCAATCACAACATTTAGTCTGAGTAGGATAGTAGGCTCAACTCCAGTGCAAACTGGCATAAGTTGTTTAAGGTTTTATATCCCAGAGTGGATTACAATACTGAACCTTGTCTAAGCGCTAGAGATCTTAAAATCATGAATCCTGAAGTAAATAATAAGAATTTGAGAATAAGGGTCCAACTTCAGTGGCGGGAGCAATAGGAAATGGATGTGTGGTCCTATGAACTGGCTTCCAGGACAAACTTCTTAACCCTGAGTGAACACTGGAAAGTAAGTCCTCAAGAGCCGGCCAGGACACACATCGGGAGGTTCGAGAGACCTTGAAGAGGAAATCAGTCCTTATGGTTGACTGATGTGGACACAGTATGACTATTGTTATATCTCACTTATTGGTGGTGTGAAGAATTCTTTTTAATCTTTGGTATGTCTTTCAGTGGTCTGCTGTCTAGAGCAGTGGTTCTCTAAAACTTGAGCAAACATCAGAGTCACTCGATGTCATTGTTCAAGTGGATTACTTGGCCTCACTCCCAGTTTCTGATGCAGTAGTTCTGGAGTGGAGCCTAAGAATTTGCATTTCTAGCAAGTTTTCAGGTGATACTGGTGCTACTCATTTGGAGACCACATTGAGAATCACTGATCTTATTCGCATGGAGTAGATGTTTTATTTTATATGTGAACACTCTAAAATGTAAATCTGCATCACATATGCATGCTTGTCTCTGTAATTCCTTCTCTTTCTTTTGAATAAATAGCTAAGTAGCAAAACCCAGAGAAGGCAGGAGAATAGCTTTTGATAATGAGAAACAGGATGCTATATAAATGCTCAAGGAGCTAAATCCATCATAAGAGCTTCTGAGTAATGGGAAAGAGTCCTCCAGATAACACTCAACTAAGAAGTTATTGTTTCTCCCTAAAGCTAGGGAGGTCAGTAGAACCTCTTCCATTTCAACAGTGGCAGCACGTTTAGCAGGGTTTGCAGACACTGTTCAGATTCCATATTATCATTATTATTTTATATAAGTTGTGTTTACTTTGCCTCCAGTCCTCCCTATCACCTCTAAACCACCAAAGATAGCTTTCCTTCAAAGGGAAGGTTAAGGATTTAAGGAAGTTGCCTTTGGTAAAAAAGGCCTTATCCAAAGGTCCAAGCAAAAAATAATGGTATTAGTTTTTTGGTCTAAGAGATTAAAGAAGAAGAGATGAGACCCAGGTCCTCTGCTTTCAAGTGAGCTGAGCCAGTCTGTTCTGAACAAATGTAGGGGCTGCACTTTCCTAACATAGCTTAGATTTAAAACATTACTGGATAGTTTTCTGATAGAGGACTGGGAAGTATCATGAGGGAAGGGCCTTTCCCAAGCTTTCATAAAGTCTCCATTTGGGCTAGAAGGTCCCCAACAGAATTTAAGGTCAGGGAAAACAGACAAAAGCAGAAAAAGCAGACTGTTGTGACAAGCTGGGTGCCCAGGCCCCATCACTGGGAGTGCATTCATCCTAGTTTTGCTGCTCAGAAGTTTCCAAGTGAACAGTCTAAGAGAAGGACTAGTGGGAGGGACATCGCTCATACTCCGGAGCTGAGCAGGACCATAGAACCAAGACAAGTCCACTGTCTTGGGACAGTTTGCCGGAAAAGGGCATCCAGAGTGAGTTAAGAATTACATGGCTTAAGTCTTCCAAGAACTTGCCTACTGATGGGCTCGGGTCTGAGTCATACCCTATTCATGTTTGATGACTTGTTTACACAATCGTAGTTGTTGAAAACATGAGACTTTAGGCTGCCCATATTCAGAGTCATCAGGTGAGTGGGAAAGACTTTAGGTTGCCCATATTCAGAGTCATCAGGTGAGTGAATCTTCAGTCTTCTCATAGCCACCGTTCAGCTACCCTGTGAGGACGCAACACCCATGAAGATTCTTAAGGCACAAGAGGACCCTGGCCATGTGGTAGAGTAAGGGGGGTGGGAAGGACACACCGTGTCTCCACCACTGGGCAGTGCCAGGGCACATCAGTCTTTTCCAAGAAAGGCACAGAGAGAGGAGGGCTACTTCTCTTATACACAGAGAGCCACATTGCCTGCATCTTGGCATTTCATTCATCTGTTTCTGTGGCAAAGTGGATAGAAATATCTGGCTCAGTTGAGGTACAGGCAACAAACTGACACTGGAGTGATTGTAGATGTAAAAACTGATGATAGGTGTTCCTGTCGTGACTCAGCAGAAACGAATCTGACCAGGATCCATGAGGACAGAGGTTTGATCCCTAGTCTCGCTCAGTGGGTTAAAGATCCAGCGTTGCTGTGAGCTTTGATGTAGCTCATAGATGTGGCTCGGATCTGGCGTTGCTGTGGTGTGGTATAGGCCAGTGGCTGATTCGACCCCTGACCTGGGAACCTCCATATGCTGCAGGTGTGTGGCCCTAAAAAGATAATAAACAAGTGAAAAAAAAAACCACTGATGATATCTCATGAGGGGGAAGATTTATCGAACATACTTATTACATGCCAGACACAAAGCTAAATCTTTTATAATATCTTTAAATTTTCCACCAACCTCATAAGGTATTTTAATTTTCTCATTTTAAATATGGAGGAACTGAGGTTTAAGTCATGTAACCTACCTAAGATCACGCATTTGGGGACTGGTGAGGCTAGGCTTCAGATCTGCCTCACTCCAGAGCACAGCATTACATTGACTTGGCATAGAGTTATGACATTCTTGACTTTCAGTGGATTCAAAAGTATGACCAACATGACTGTTCATGAGAGAGGGACACAACAAGAATGGGAGTAGGGCAAAGGAGGTTATAAGTCCAGAATGAAAAGGCACAGTGACATGGAGAAGAACCAAACCTGACATCATACTGTGACTGCTCACAATTAAAGTTTTCAACACTATCCTAATAATACCAGTTCCAAAAGATGCTTCATTAAAAAAGGGTTCCATTGTCAAATACACTTACTAGATGCTGCCAAGGCTAGCTGCTTCTTTAAGGGGCACAGTGTAAATTAGCTTATTACCAGAGCCTGTTTAATGTTGGCTTTTCTCAACATTTTTCAAACGTATTTGGCTGCAGATCTCCTTTATGTGTAACAACAAATTCCCCAGAACAGTCTTCTTGGCCTAGTGAAATGAGATTAGCTGTCAACTGCAGGAACACACTCAGGTTATATCAGAGTATTAGCTTTTGTTATTGCATTGCATTTAAAGTTTTTGTTTTTAACTTTCTGTTTAGGCTCCTGTCTAGTAAGCCATAAATAGTTGCTTCCAAAAATAAGTTTTTTACCTGCTTCTTTCATTGTTTCCACAATACCTAATTAAATAAATAATATCTTCAGGTATTAGGAATAAGAAATACATATTTAGGGATTCTGATGCCATTTTTCATCATTCTTCTGGAGCTACAGTGAAGCAGAAGGTCAAGGTGAGGTGATCAAATACTTTAATGAGATTAAAATGGCTTTTTACTATAAAGTAGTTGTAAGTTTAAAGACTACAAGAATAGTACAAAAATCTCTCATATATCCTTTATATCTATCATGCAGATTCAACATTTGTTCCCTTTTGGCTACATTTTCTTTTCTCTCTGTATTCATGCCTAGCCAGTTTTTCCCGAACTGTTTTGTCAGTTGTAGACTTTATGTAGTATTTATCCTTAAATACTTCAGTATGTATTTTCTAGGAAGGACATTCTTAGTAATGATATGAAGCATTGCAAAATGGCCAAATATTTCTCTTATACTTATATACATGTCCTTTTGTAATTTGACTTTGATTCTCCTTCCATCAAGAGGGAGAGTCTATTTTTTCACTCCTTAAATCCGGGCTTAGTCATGTAACTTGGTTTGGACACAGGATATTAAACATTAATGCCAGCAGAGGCTTGAGAAGTGCTTGTGTTTTAGGGCTTGATGCCTGGGCTAGGCTGTGGGAGGAAGAGGGATATGCAGTTATCAACTTGGTTGATGTCAAGCCACATGCCCTTAATGTGAGTGAGACTATTTAGACGATGCAGATCCTTCCAGACCAGCTCAGACTATAAGAATTACCCAACTAACCCGTAGGACCTTCAGAAGGAACAAATGTTTATAGTTTTAAGCCGTAAAGTTTTAGGGTGATTTGTTGCACAGCAACAGAGTAAAATGATCAAAACCAGAAAATTTCAGAGCAATAAAATATTAGTAACTAATCCATATTCAAATTTTTCTATTTGTCCTAAAAATGTTTTTTATAGAAAATTTTCCCTCCCCTACCTGTATTCCATTCCAGGGTCATGTGCTGCAATTAGCTGTCATCTCTCCCTCCCTTCCTCTCTCTCTCATAACCTTCACAATATTTTGTTATTATTTTTTGACATGTTAAAAAGTTGTTCATAATTAATGTATATAATTTGATGGGTTTGGAGATAAGCATATGCCTGTGAGGCCATCACCACAATCTGTATCATAAACCTGTCCATCACCTCCAAAAGTTTCCTCCCACCTTCGCGTTTACTATTACTATTATTATAAAAACACATAAGATCTGTACTCTTAAGGAGTTTTAAAGTATACAATACAATATTGCTAATTATAGGCACTGGGTTGTAGAGTAGATCTTTAGGATTTATCCATCTTGTGTAACCAAAACTTTGTACTCTCTAATACTTTTATTTTCTCCTCCCCTCAGCTCCTGGCAACTACCATTCCACTCTCTTCTTACATATCTTTGATAATTTTAGATTCATCATATAAGTGATATCATGTAATATTTGTCCTCCTGTGTCTGGCTTATTTCACTTAGTATAATGTCCTCCAGTTTCATTCACGTTGCTGCAAATGTCAGGATTTCCTTCTTTTTTAAGATGGATAATATTCCCTTGTATGGATATGCAACATTTTCTTTATCTGGTCATCAATTGGTGGACATTTAGGTTGCTTCCATGTCTTTGCTGTGGTAAATAAAGCTGCAGTGAACATGAGAGTACAGTTGTCTCTTTGAATTTCTGATTTCAGTTCTTTTGGATATATATCCAGAAGTGAGATGCTGGATCATATGGTGGTACTATTTTTAGTTTCTTTTTTTTTTTTTTTTTGAGGAATATCCATACTGTTTTTGATAAGAGCTATCCTAAAAGGTGTGGGCTGATCCTAAAAAGTATGTGCTGATATTGTGATTTTGATTTACATTTTCCTAATGCTTACTGATATTAAACTCCTTTCCATGTACTCATTGACTATTTGTATGGCTTCTTTGGAGAAAATGCCTGTTTAGTTCCTTTGGCCATTTTTAAGTTTTATTTAATATTTCCTGACCTCAATGTATATTCTAAAGCTATGGTAATTAAAATAGTATGGTACTGACATAAAAACAAGCATATAAACCAGTGGAACAGAATACCAGAGCCCCTGAATAAAACCACTCATATAAGGTTAACTGACCTTTGACAAATGTGCCAAGAATACACCATGGGGAAAGAATATTCTTTTAAATAATAATGTTAAGAAAACTAGATATCAATATGCAGATAAATGGAACTGGATCCTTATCTCACCCCATCCACAAAAATCAAATCAAAATGGATTTAATATTTAAATGTAAGACTTGAGAAAAGCTCCCAAACATTCATCTTGGCAATGGTTTCTTGGCTATGGACACCAAAATCACAGGCAACAAAAGCAAACATAGACAAATGGGATTATGGAAACGAAAAAGCTTTTTCACAGCATAGGAAATAGTCAACAAAATGAAAAGGCAACTTACAACATTGGAGAAAATATTTATAAACCATACGTCTGGTTAAAATTTAATATCTAAAATGAACAAGGAACTTACACACTCAATGCCATGTCTCTTTAATTTCCTTTAATCTGGAACTCTTTCCTAGCAATTTTTTTTTTTTTTATCATGGATGACTTTTTGAAGACTATAGAGCAAGGAGTTTCCTCTTGGCCTAGTGGTTATGGATTTGGCATTGTCATTGCTGTGGCATAGGTTCAATCCCTGGCCTGGGAATTTCCAAATGCTGCAGTCACCCTGCCCACCCCCTCACCCCCCGTAGATTATGGAGCAGTTCTTTTAAAGAATGCCTTTCTGTATCAGTTTTGTGATCATTTCTTTCTTTTTTTTTTTTTTTGAGACAAGTAAGATTTAATCCAAGTCCATGAGGAATTAACATGTGATCATTTCTTTATGATTAAAGTAGTGCTTTCTTTTTGCAAGAATAATATGTCATGATCTTGTATCCTTCTCAGTGCTTCGTATCGGAAGGTACAGGGTGTTTCTGTCTCATTATTTGTTATGTTTACTTTGATATTTCATTAAGATGGTGTTCACTAGGTTTCTCTAATATTACCATATTTTCCTTTGCTGGTGCTAGGCATCACCACTTCAGGGAGGTCCTAAAGTAGTACATAAAAGAAGAAAAAGTTAGGACTAGTTCTTTCCATTTATTTGATATTACCAGTACTGATCTAGAAATCTGGCCATGGCACACAATATCAGTAACACTGGGCATGAGTGTTCTTTTTCTGTCAGTCAAACTATACAGGTGGCCCATCAAACTGTTGACCAGAAGGGTGCTAAAAATACCTTCCTCATTAGAGCCATGGGTGGCTATGCTCAGATGAGGGATGGGTTCACATGTCTCCCACCAGGAGCACCTGGGTTCCCTTCTGTTAGGAACCAAAAAAATCAGTCCAAATAGAACCAGTTGTAACAGGAGTATGGGATGGATATCAATGGAACTAGTCGCTCTGTCACATTAAAGGATAGCGCCTGGTTTGGCACTGGCTGATTGCACTACCCAGGTATTTATCGGGTAGCCCTGAATGGGACCCTCTGGTGATGTAGCACAAATCTTCTACCCAGGTAGTTGGGCCACTGCACCTTGGGTTTTCCTGGGCACAGGGGAGAACTGGCCCCAAAGTAACAAAAACTGCCAACCCCACTTTTCTCAAGGCCAGATGGGCACATTCTGGTTTCTACTGGTCTAGTCATTTGACCACTGCCTTTGTCACCTCAATTAGACTGGGGGACACGATAGCACACATAGAAGCCCTTACTGGCTTCACCTAGCAGGCCTCAAATGAGAGCCAGGAAAGCTTGTCTTTACTGAGCACTGAGATGTCTCTGTTGGGAAAAGCTGGCCCCTCCCCCGCCCTGCCGCCGAAATAGGATTGGCCTTGGATGTTATTACTGCCTTCCAGGGAGGCACTCATGCCATTATCCAAACAGAATGTTATGTGGTCGGATCGGATGAATGTATTGATGTATCATCTTTGCTAAATCACACTAGGACACAGGTGAACACCAGGAATTATCTCATCCCAGCCTAAGGGACTTAATAAATCAGTGGTTCAGATCGTGGAGCTCTTGGTGGAAAAAATTACTACTTATTGGGAATCCTTGTCTTAATCTGGGTTTTCTCTTGCATGTGTCTATATGGTTACTGGGGCCTCTGCCTCCGGAGCTAGAGAGCTGCCAAATGAGCCCCTTCCATGCTAGAGAACCCCCTTGCTGACTGCTCAGGGCACACTGTGGAGGAGGGGGCTTAGACAACTGTAAGAGGTAGCCCTGAGGGATGGAGTGTTGGAAGAGCTCATGGAGACAATGTGACTGCTGGCTGACCTGTACACATTGGACCTGGGTGACCAGAAGCTCCTCCCCTGTCCTTAGAATGGATATTCTGCTCACCAGTCCCCAGTGGGAGCTACTTTCAATGACGTAGCTTTGAGGGAGCAATGTGTTGTTGAAAACATCTAGAATAGACAGTATGTGTGAATGAACCCAGTCGACGCCTCTGTATCAATTTTTTAGATTCTGGCAGACAGGTGTAGAGATCTACTCATCTTGTGGCCACCCAAGCCTTGTATGTAAGTTCCTTTGTTTGTTAACTACTGCCACCTACTAATCTAGAGTGATCTGCCTCTTTCTTCAGTCTCTCCTTGCCCTTAGTACATAAAGGCCAGTTTCAGACTTCACCCAGGAGGCTCCTGAGGCTGTGAACCAGCAGAGTATTGCCTATCAGGGTGTGGTGGGTCTGCCTCAAATGGCTGGCCCTCTATACTCTCACCCTGTGCAGTCTAGATATGGATGACTTCTGGCTGAGTGGCTCTTTGCAGATGAGGAAGATCCTAAAGGAGCTGGTGGTTGGAGGCTGTCTGCTGACCACCCTCCCTGAACCTGGTCAGAAAATCCTTCTGTATGATTCATCTCTGCTGCTACCACACAAGATACTCAAAAAGCAAGGGATGTGTATTTCTGTGAGTAAACATAATCTGTCCTCAGCTGGTTAAAACCAATTGTGTGCATTAATGTAGTAGTATATTTTTTTCCTAAAGAGCTGTTATTAAATTTATGATGCATGCACAGCCAATGTCATCTTAGAATGGAAAAAATACAGCAATTGAAATTGAGTAGTTAAATGAAAAGTGGTCATTAGCTTGTTTGAAAGTTTCCTGTCCTATTTCACTGATTTCGCAGAATATAAGAGAACTTTGAAAACTTTACTTTTGAGTTACTTCTCATTCAAAAGAAATGATAGCAGCGAAACCAAAGTGGTCGTTTTGATATTTTGATACCAAGGTTCTTATAGATTTATTTAAAAGAACAAGTTGAATAATACCTTACAGAGAGGCAGAAAGCATGCAAGAAGAACAAGATAAATAATGGAAAATAAAAAGCTTTTTTTTTTTCCAGTGGTAAGGAAGCTTGGACAGTCTAATACATCATGGCGACAAGTGAGTGGTGATAATAATAAAAGATATTCTTGGAATGGATATTCCCACAATTCAAGTGACTGGCCTTAGTCCAGGTCTTTATTTCTAGGTCTTAAAAATGATATGTGTCTGAGCATCACCCAAGTTTTTTTTTCTTATTGGAAATTGCTATAACTAAGGACAGATATGATTGGACTTTGGAAGGCAGCATCTATCATTGCTAAATTGGATTGCTTATATTTATAGTTCTTTCAAAAGTACCAAACACAGAAGGTTTCCACTTGCAACAATTCTACAATATCGTATGTTAGCTTAAAAAATATGAGATGAGGTGCTTTTGAGACTTGATTTTATAAATACGCTTTGGCAAATATACATTTTGCTTGGGAACCTGATACCAAGAGGCCTAATCAATTCAGGTCATTCAGTGGTATTTATCTAGGAGTGTGTACAAAACACAGGCATTTAGAAGAAGAAATAAATAGCTATGGTAAAAATATTCCAAACCGTAGTCTAAAAAAACCATGACCAATGGGAATACAATTATGAAAGTCTATAAATATTGTCATAGGTTAAAGATACATTATGAATTCTACACACGTGTAATAAAGACTAAATGCCAAAATGTTTTCTACAAAACTGGGTTTATAGGATGCCAGGTATGGGCTTAAACAATGAAAATTTTTTTCCTCTTTTATTTTTATTTATTTTTTTATAATTTATTTTTTATTTTTTTTGCATTATAGCTGGTTTACAGATTTCTGTCAGATTCTCCAACTGCACCGCGTGGTCACCCGGTTACATGTACATATATGGATTCGTCACATGTGATTAGATATAGTTCCCCGTGCAATACAGTTGGATCTCCTTGCTTTTCCATCATTAAAGCACTAGTTATCCCCATTCCTTCTCACCCCTCCCCCACCCCTCCCCCACCCCCTTGGCAACCACAAGTCTTTTAAACAATGAATATTTTATACTGCATAGCTGCCCAAACCTTCAGATAGTTATGGAACTGTGCCCCAGATGTGTAAAATGTTAACAATCATTAGAGTCTATATATTTGTATCAATCAGCAATCATTACTTCTTGGCCTATGAAAGAGAAATAAACCAATACAAGCTAATGCTTAGTTTAGCAGCATAGTGCTATAAGTAGAATACTGTGCAATGCATCAGGAAATTCAAGCTCAGATATCAGATCATCAGATAATATAGTGCCATCATAAATAATATTTATAATAACAGTAACAGCAATAGCATCGATAATATCAAACCAAAAATTTAAAATACCAAAATAATGACAATTGATATACTAGTTTAGAACTATAAACACTGACTTTAAAAAAATCTTGCCCAATAGACCAGTCAAATAAAACTAATAATATAAAGGAGCTTCCTCTTATAACTGTTCCAAATACAAACATATCAGAAACAGAGAGGAAGAAAATTAGTGTAGCCTGTGGGTTTGACATAAGATTTGATGAGAGATGGAAATTGAAGAATATCAAAATAAAGGTAGTTATCTGGCTGAGCAGGCTAGTTTCAGATAGCTAATGAGAAATCCTACACACCTGGAAAATAGATCCTACTTCACCTTCAGTTTGAAAAGTTAACTCCTTTTGGCTACTTGTCACATATCAGGATATTTCTAACTTTGATAGAAGATATTTTAAGGTATTTGGCCATTGCTGTTAAATTGACTTAAGAACAGATTTAGTTGAACTGAAAAAACAAATATAAATTATAAATACAGTGCAAGAAATAGAAAAGTGTTTTCTTTAGAACAAACAAAAGAAATATCTTTGAGACTACTCATCACGAGAAATTGATGATGGACGTAATTTCTACCAACTGAAAATATATAGAAGCCACCATTTGGAAGGTTCCCAAATGTCACTGAAACAATATGGCCCTCAGAAGAGATAAATTAGACAGATGGAACATGCAAATGCCACCTATTGAAAAATCTGAACAGGAGGTGACATGTAATAAAAGCAGCTTGTAACCAGAAAGCTCAGGTCCAGACTTATTGCGGATTTCTGGTACAGGAAGTTCATGGCTACACTTGGGAGCTGGTACACGATATATTATTAGTCAATCAGACAAATTCCGGATTTAAAAAGACTTGAAAACAATTAACAAGTGTAAATAACACAGATATTAAAGATCAATAATTAAATTTAAATCAATATTTTTCATATTTTCTATAAACCCTGGGCATCCATTTTGTGTTAAAAGGTCTGTCTTTGTTGAGGGAAATATTTCCACTGATAAGCTTTAAGAATGTTAATAATGACTAAGGAATAAATTATTATGTAGTTTATTTGCCTTTAGATACCTCATTTTCCATACAGCCCACCACCTTCTCACACAGCTTTACTTTTCCCAGTTCTGTGTCTTGGCTAATGCTCTCTGCTTTTGCTGGGACCTTTAATTCTCCATTTCTGCATTTCCAAATCTTACCTTCACATGCCTTTGCATGCCACTTTCTCTATGAAGCCATTGCTCACCATCCCTAGTCAGATACACTCTTCCTTGTCTGAACTTCACAGTCACTTGTGGTTCCTTTGCTTTTGAACCAGAATGATAGCTTGTAGGTACTGATACTATTTCCTTATTAAAATATAAGTTCCTCGAGGGAAGACTTTAATCTGAATCATTCCTGTTTTCTCTGCAGCAGCTAATGGTTTCTCTGACATATAGTAAGCATGTTAAATGATTAAACAAATCATAGTCTAATTTCCAAAGTTAATGAACTAAGAGATACAACTTGGAGATCCCATTGTGGCTGAGCGGGATAAGAACCTGACTAGTATCCATGAGGATGAGGGTTCGCTTCCTGGTCCCGCTCAGAGGATTAAAGTTCTGGCATTGCTGTAAGTTGCAGTGTAGGTCACAGAGGCGACTTGGATCCTGCATTGCTGTGGCTGTGGTACAGGCTGGCAGCCTCAGCTCTGATTCAACTCCTAGCCTGGGAAATTCCATATGCCACATATACCGCAGGTGTGACCCTAAAAAGAAGGAAAAAAGTCTACAACTGAGTGTACAACTGAGTCTACTCATGATTGTTCTAGTTACTTCTAGGATTTATAAAGGTCTCTACCATTTTTTTTTTTTTTTTGCATCAGGTTGTGCTACCCACATAGTTCCTGGTAGCACATTAATACTACCTAATTAATACTCACGCCTCCATTCTGAAGTTTATTGGTTCATTTGTTAGCTTCAGCCTATGTGAACATGCATCGGGTTCCTAAGTTCTATTTTTTTAAAAATTTTTTTGTTTTTTTTTAAAGTTTGTTTTCAGAGCCCAGTTAAATTTTTAAAGCAGTTTATATACTTTTGGTTCCGATAGAGCATGCAAAAACTTTTTGGTGACCTGCATATTATTTTTTAAAGTATTGAATAGTTGCCAAGATTTTACTATTGGAGGAATGCGCATTAGAAAAACTGCACTAGAGTTTTGGTTTTTCTTGAAAAGTTAAATCTGACAACACTCTGTCCCCATTTTTTTTCAGAGCAACATTATCTTAAATTTGAATATGGGGGCATGGAATTCATTCCAGTTTTGGACAGTTTCTGTCACACACTTATATTCTTTAGTTGGCCATTTTAGGCCTCTGAGTTCATTATTCTTATTTTAAAACTTCTTTTGAAAAGATAAGGTGTGGAGCTAGACTGTTTTTCCTAGCTTCCTTTGCAGTTAAGTGTGGTCATGAGATTGAGTTTAGCTAAGAGTGAAGCAGAGGGAAAAATGCGCCACTTTCTAGCCTACACCATGCAGACTTGCCATGCAGACATCTCCACCATTTTCTCCTGATACTTGGATGCAGAGAACACAAGGTCCTAGGTACTGGCAGAGCCACAAAATTGGAGGAGCCTAGGTCTTTCAGTGACTCTGTCTGTAGGAGAGGTTTGTAGGAGAGCCAGACTACTGGACTATATTCTTATTATGTGAGCAAGAAATACACCTCTTTGTTTTTTACTTTTTAAACTTTAGTTAAATATGAGAGATTGAAAAATATGACATTTTTCTAGAATTGTACTGTAATTCTAGTCTTTTATTTCACAGTTGTTGGACTCATATTTAGGTTTATGGTTTGAAGTAGAACAGAAGAAGAAATATATTTCTCTGGTAAAACGGATTCATTTAGGTCTCTTTGTGACGGTGGTTAGCCCAGCCTAGATAATCCAGCACCCTAATGACCTGTAATTGTTCATGGCAGTGGGATCCTTGGTAGCAAAAGTCACTAGGAAGAGGAAGAATGAGAATGAATGACTCATCTTTCCTGGTGGTGCTATTGGTTCTGAGTGCCTGATATACTGGGCTTTGTAGGTAAAATTTGGTAGTAGAAAGGTGTGAAGGAGAGAAATGGTGGGTCATTCCTGACTTTTAAAATGCCTTCTATTCAGAGAAGCCCTATCATTAACACCATTACAAGTCCTTACTGAGCACCTGGTTTGGTGCTTTGAGTTCATCTCCAAGGTCAGTAGAATGATTTTGAATTTCTCTGCTAGATTTATTGTTTTTTTGGGGAGAAGAAAAAAAAAACTCTCAGTTTGACTTACACGTGCATCATCTTTGAGAACCATGTGCTAGCCAAATCATTTCACTACATCTTTCTGAATTACTAGATTGTAAGCAAAATTAAATTATTTGATATTTATTGTTTAGACTATTAGTTTTAATCACATTTTGAGGCTGTGAAATTATTTACATACAGCATAGCTTAGAATTGTATATTTATATCCTAATAATATATTGGTCTTAGCATAATCATCATGTAGAGAACATCATACCCATTCATAAGATTGGAAGCATGATTTTAATTGACCAGAGACTAGTTTCTGTAACCAGCGTCTTTGAAATCTTTGTCAGAGCAGCTTTCTGTGGGGAGAGACATGGGAATTTCTAGCTGCTCTCCTGTAGGCACCTTGGACGTGGGGGACAGGGACAAGGAAGCCAATCCATTTGAGCCTCTGTTGCATTGTACATGGCTATAATGTACTTGATGGCATACAGCCTCCACTTGTACTATTGTTTTTATAGTTTTCTTAATGCCAGGCCACTTTATGACAAAATTTTCAGGAATACGTGGCACTAAAACTAGAGAATACCTGAAACGTGGAGTTTGGATGGAAAGATCTTATATCTGCCAAATTGAGAACCATCCTGTTCCTGAATTCATTATGTGAGGCCCATTAAATAATAATAGCTTTAGAGGTGAATGCTCTTTTAGAGTCCTGGGCTGTTAGAACCCAAAGAAAACTTTGACCTTTAGCGAGGCTAACCAACTTATCACCCTTCTTTGGAATTTCCTCCATGGTTTCTGCTGAAGAGGTAGAACTAGGTTCAACTTACTTGCCCCTTTGTCCATAACTGGAGTAACTGTCCATAACAGAGTCAGGCAGTTGATTTCAATTGAACCAGTTTATCTCAGTCATTTTTTGCTTCAAGTAAGACCTCTAGAGACTGAGGCAAACAGTTGGAGGCTCCAAAGTTGTTTGTTGTTGGGGAGTAAACGGTTCAGTTCATTACACTAAGAGACTTAAATAGGCACCAAAATGATAGCTTTGTTATTAATAAATCTGAGCTGGAAAATGTCATCTGAACCCAAGACCAACATGGGCTGGCTTCCTACTCCTTGCTCCCTACGGTTGAAGTTTCCTTCCACTCATAGGAAATCAGCTAGAATTATATACCGTACCAACCCAGGAGGCAGGAGCTGCTTGGATGAGAATTCTGTACAGAGATGACACATCTTTGGAGGAGAGAGAGGACCCAGGGCTTGTGAACAGGACAAGCCCCCAAAAGAAGATCATTAAGAACATCCTAGGTTTTCTACACTCAAGAACCCTCATCTCTGCCTCATCAGTCAAACAAGTCACTCTCGGAAAAGAAATGAAACAAGGGGGTAAGAGAGGGTGTATTTCCTTTCTGATATTCTTTAAGGAAGAAAAATTTCCAGTTTTATAGGCTAAGACAGAAGTCTGGGGAGCAGGGGATACTTACCCAGTTTGGCTTTGGGACGATGTTGTAAGTTGTGAGCAGGAATTAGGAGTCTGCAGAGAGAGAAAAAGTAAGGGCAGGAGAAAAAGTGAATGAAGTAGCTGTCTAGCATCTCTGTTCCCATGAAGCCTGCCTCTTCTTGCTATGTGTTCTATGAGGCCCTTCCGACTCCACATAAGAAACCTCTATTACTCAACTTTAAGAGCTTGCCTCTCATTTTAGCCAAATCATTCCTAAGACACTGACAAACCTTTAGTGGTTTAGAAAGTTTGTTATGTGCTAAACACTGTGGTATGTAACTGATAATCCCTAATTTGTGAAAGGCTGATTTGTTATAATGGATGTATTTAAAGATTAGGTAAAGGTTTAATATTTTAGAGATTTAGTATTATAACAGATCCATTTGCCCCAATATAGACTTCTAGCTACTGAACAGAATATGGTAAGTAGCCCTTAAGAACCACCCCCCCCCATAAAAATGCCATGATCATATGTGAAAAATTATTAAACACTTTCTTCAGAAAAGATTTTAATAGCTTTGTTATTAATCTGGTAACTTCTCTGGAGTCATCCTTCTGACTCCAGAGAAGTTACCAGATTTATTAAATTCCAGTTTCACAGAATTGCTACGAATACATTTGTAATAGTTCTAACATTTATTTGACATTATAAAATGGTCAAGTGCAGACAAAGAGATCATGATCTTAGGTTTGAACCATATGAAATTTTCTTTTTTTCTTTTTGTAGGTGAAAATGGTTAAATATAGGCAATTTTCTATGAGTCAACCTCATTATATACGATAATGGTGTTAATGATTTGTGTATCTGAGTGAGTAAGGGTTTCTTCATTCAGAGAAATGTCTAGGTGCTAGTCTGAAGTCTAGGGAAGTTCACAAACCCCAGTTAGTAACTCATGTGAAACTTGCATGTGTAAAATGAAAGAAATCATAATAGTGTGAAGATTTTTTTTAAAGTTAAATTAATTTAAAACTCTTGAAATTACAGGATTTTGGAGGGTTAAACTTTTTTTCTTTTGTAAAATATTATAGTAGATGATATTTTAAAAGTTTACTTGGAAAAAATAATGGCAAGTACGTATCAACCTTCAAAATTGTTTTTGTATTTTACTATTCTGTAGAAATTCAAGTGTTCAGGAACCACCCCAGGGCACACAAAGTAACTGGAAGCAGCATGACACAGATGCAGGCAGGTAGGGAAAATTGAAGCCCTGCAGGCTTCAATTCATTGTGGATTCTTTACTCTTTCATTTATTTAGGCGATGACCTGCAGAGCACCAAAGGTGATTTCTTGTTACTCTTGGGAGATAAAGATCTTTGGTGCTTGGGGTCTTCTCTGCTAATGTCCCCTGTGCCTGTCCTTTGGCTGATCAACAGCCATAGTCCACCTTGTAACCCACTGTCAGGGGCAGTGCCCCTCTTGCTCTTTCTCCTGTGAAGCCTGAGAAGGATGACTCAAGAGAAGTTACCATTCTCTCCTTGGTACCTCCCACCCTCCCTTCTTCCCCAGCATAAGCACATAATCATTACTGTGGAGGTTTCTCATGTTCTCTAATAAAGGGTCTTACAGGTCTCAAAAGAGATAAAGACTTTATCTTATGTCTTTTCCCTCTTGTGCTACAGAAAGGAAGAACCTGCTCTGATCAAGCCTTTGGAAGTCTTCTTTCTCTCTACACTGACTTTTCTTTCCATGTTATTTTGCTGTGAACTTTTCCAACTCCCAATCTTTTTCTCTACTCCCTCCCTTTTGGGATGGAGTTTCCATGTCCATCCTTCAGTCCTTTTTTTTGCTTTTTTTTAGGGCCGTACCCATGGCATATGGAAGTTCCCAGGCTAGGGGGTTGAATCCGAACCTCAGCTGCTGACCTACACCACAGCTCACAGCAATGCTGGATCCTTAACCCCTGAGCAATGCCAGGGATTGAACCAGCAGCCTCATGGTTACCAGTTGGATTCATTTCCACTGCCTCACCACTGGAACTCCCTTCACTCCTTCTTGTGTCCTAAGGGTTTCAGCGTTGGCTGTATCCAGTCTGGAGGTACAGGGATGTCCTTTTGTCCCATGAAAGGGAAAAAGATAAGATACTTCTATTTTAGTTCACTCTGCCTTCAGTAGGTGCTGTGGTTGATTTCCTCGGTAATTTTACCCAAGAAGCAAGATAAGAATTGATTTTTATATAGATAATACAGTATTATCTTAAAGGAGGAATGTCTATGCCATCTATTAGTTTATTAGCATGATGTGACCTTGCCTGTTGCAAAACAACAGTATTACTAGTACACAAATATACATACAGCAAGTATGACTTGTTCTATGCAGGATTGTAATAAACCTTCAATTTGTAAAAAAAAAAAAAAAAAGCACTATCTGTGAGGTGCAATAACATGAGGTATGCCTGTAGTGGTTTGCAAAATATTTTCACTTTTATTATTTAATTTGACGCTTGTGATTGTGTTGTGAGATGGATGTTGTTATTCCATTTTACAAATAATTACAGTTCAGACAGCTGAAGTCACTTGGTCAGGTCACCCAGCTTCTGAGACGCAGAAATGGGATTCACATTGTAATTAAGGTACATACTGCCTTTGATTCCTGTGGACTATATTACTGTATTAAAGGTAGCTAAGAATGCATGTTAACAGTTCTCAAATTTAAGCTAATAAGCCGTTTAGAACTGTATTATACACATAAAACCAAGGAAGTGATTGAAAATAATCAATACAAAAAATAGGAAAACAGAAAACTCTGGCCAAAAGAACAGACTTTTTTTTTTGGCTTTTTTTTAGGGCCGCACTCAAGGCATATGGAAGTTCCCAGGCTAGGGGTCTGATCGGAGCTACAGAGGCTGGCCTACGCCACAGCTACAGCAATGCCAGATCTAAGCGGCGTCTGTGACCTACACCACAGCTCACGGCAATGCCGGAATCATTAACCCATTGAGCAAGGCCAGGGATTGAAACTGCAACCTCATTGTTCCTAGTTGGATTCGTTAACCACTGAGCCACGAAGGGAACTCCAGAACAGACGTTTTGATCTTTGATAAAATTGATCTTTTTTCTTAGGGCCACACCTGCGATGTTTGGAGTTTCCCAGGCTAGGGGTCTAATTGGACCTGTAGCTGCCGGCCTACACCACAGCCACAGCACCGTAGGATCTGAGCAGTGTCTGCGACCTACATCACAGCTTATGGCAACACCGGATCCGTAGTCCACTGGACTTCCTCATGGATAGTCCTTCTTCCTCATGGATACTAGTCAGATTCGTTTCCACTGAGCCACGCTGGGAACTCCTGATCTTTGATAAATTTAATTAACAGTTACGGCTCCTAAAATTACTCTTCCACAAAGCAGAGATGCACAGAGTGTATGTAACAATGACAGACATGTTGAGTCTATGATTCAGAGGAATTGCTAAAACAAATGTGGAGACTAAGGAAATTAACACAGTCTTGAGCAAAATGAAATTCATTATAATGGTAAGTAAATTCATTCCATTGCGCTGACATTTGGAATCACACTAGGCTCATTTCAGTTTGTTTAAACATTAAAGCCACTGTGAAAATGGATCTCTAAAAGAATTGACATCCAATCAGAAAATGGTGTTTCTGTGTCTTGCCTATCAGGGTCTGTCTTTGAATATTTATGTCCTGCTCCCCCAACTCTGCTCCTCCAACTCTGCACCTAGTAGAGCTCAGGTAGTAGTCATAAATTTAAGTGCTTATAAGAGCTCTGTAGTCTACTTAAATGAGGGAGACGGGCCAGGTGTAAACAGAGACTGTTGGGCTCTGCCTGTGACCTTGGTATCAATCCCGTGGATCTTGCTCAGACTCATATTCTTTTGTCTGTGCTACAAGCTGTAAATCTCATCCCATAAAGGTCAAGAAAAAAGCTCTTGAAGAGAGACAGACCTGCCATTCAAGAAACTTACTTATATTCCTATTCATTTTGTCTCCTAAAATGGGGATTATAAAACCTAACTTGAGTTCCCTAGTAGTCTAGTGATTAAGGATCGGGAATTGCCACTGCTGTGGTTTGGGTTATTGCAATGGTGTGAGTTCGATCCTTGGCCTGGGAGCTTCTGCATGTTGCAGGCGCAACCCAAAAAAAAAAAAAAAAGGAAAGCACTTATTTTCACTGTAGCTACTTATATTATGCAGGATCTTTACTATCTCACTGTCTCAAAGGAAAATGTTTTGGCCTATTTCATCGATGACCTCATTGTTTCAGGACCTGGGAAGCAGGTAGTAGCAGGTACTCTAGCTGCTCTGGTAAAAAAAATATGTGATTTGAGTGTACAAGAAAAATCCAAAGAAATTCAAGGCCAGTCATTTTGGTGTAGTTTCTTGGAAACTACTGATCCGGCAATGCCGGAATCATTAACCCATTGAGCAAGGCTAGGGATTGAAACCACAACCTCATGGTTCCTAGTTGGATTCGTTAACCATATTCCCTCCAAAGTACTTCTAGGAAGGAAGTACAATGCACTGTGAGTCACCTTGAATTTTGGAGACCACGTAGCCCACATTTGGAATCTATTTGCTGAGGGAACACCGCTGGTTTCCTCTAATGGGGCCAAGGGTAAGACCAAGTTTCAGTGCAAAGCTCTGTCATTTTGTCCTTATGAGCCAGCAGCACGGATGTCACTTAAATGTCTGTCACAACGTGGGATGCTTTGCACAGCCTCTAGCAAGCCCTTAGAGGAGCATTATATACAAAGCAAGCCTGGAGGTAAATAAATTTTCTAATGTTGAGAAACTGCTCTTGGCTTGCTAATGTGCCCTGTTAGACATTGAAAGTCTGACCGTGTGAACTTAGTCTCCAGGAATGACTTAGGTGTTTTCTGCTCCACCAGGCACTAATGTTAAGTCTATTCCATCATCAGGTGAAAATGGACTAGACGAGGTCAGACCTACTCACTAATTCTGTAGGCCCTAATTAAGTGTTAAGAGGTGGTGGCTCACATTCCCAATGTACTCACTCCTGCGGCAGTGTCACTTCTCTATCTACTCACCCGTGCCCTCATGTAGAGCTTTCTGTAACTAGCTAACTGAGGAAAAAAAAGGTTCATTCTGGTTTGCAGATGACCCTGCCTTATAACATAACATTGCATAAGTGACCTGCTGCAGCAATATAATCCCACAGAGGGTCTGGACCTGAAGGATGACAAGGAAAAAAAATCCTTCCAGTGACAGAAATGGGGAGATATAACTGGTTTTCCACTTTGTGTGGAAGAAGAGATGGTCAGAATCATGGGTTTATACCAATTCATGGACAGAGGCTAATATTTTGGCTGGATATTTAGGGATTTAGAAAGATCATGATTAGAGGATTGGTGCTAAGTAGGTTTGGGGAAGATATATGTGAATTGACCTCTGGGAAGAACTTCAGAGTATAATATTGTTTATATCCTATGAATATTCACATTAGTGTCCTTTCTGTAAAAAAAATTTTTTCAATAACCATGTGGACAAGATAATTTTCCACACAGATTTTACTAAGTTACTAGCCACCCCAGTGCTTGAACGATGGGCTAATGAACAAGTGACTATGGTGACAAGGATGGAAGTGATGCTTGGACTCCAAGACATGGAATTCCCTTCCCCAAGTCTGATCTGGCTAATCTGGGTACCCCATAGTATCAAGTCCAGTCTGAACCAATGCTTAATGGGAACCTGGAAGCCATCTAGTGGCAGGTCAATTAGATCAGACCGTTTCTGTTAAAGAGGGGAACACAACTTACTCTTTTTGGAATAGTTCTGGATGTATTCTGGAAATATTCTGGATTTTATTTTGCCTTCTCCACTGCTAGCACTGTAATCTATGGACTTTATAAATTTAACTTCTGTTATAATTTCCCATAGAATATTGAATTTGACTATTTTTACATAAAAAATTGACAGTGGATGGAATTTCATGGAATACACCAATCTTACCACCACATACTCCATTACTCACAGATGACATTTTTTCAGTTTTACTGAGGTATAATTGACAAAAAGAAATTAATATATTTAAAGTATATAACGTGTTGATTTGATACATGTATACATTGTGAAAGGATTCCCCCCATCGAGTTAATTAACACATCTATCACCTTCATGACTACTTTTTTTTTTTTTTGGTGTGAGCATTTAAATTCTCTCTTAGCAAATTCATTTATAGAATACAGTGCTATTAACTGTAGTCACTGTGTTGCACATTATATTCTCAGACCTTATTCATCTTTTAAGTGAAAAGTTGTACCCTTTAACCAGCCTCTCCCTGTTTCCCTCACTCTGCAGCCCCGGGCAACCACTTTTCTATTTTCATTTATACTCTGTGTTTATGAGTTTTACTTTTTTTTTTTAGATTCTACATGTAAGTGATACTATGCAGGATCTGCCTTTCTCTATCTGGCTTATTTAACTTAGCATATGCCCTCTAGGTTCATCTGTGTTGTTGCAAACGATATGGTTTTCTTCTTTTTTAAAGGCTGAATAGTATTCCATTGTATACACCACTTTTCTTCATCTGTTTGACAGTGGCTTTATAGGATGCTTAATAGGTTCTATTGAAGACAGGTTAGTGTGGACCATGGCAGAAGTGGCTTGATTCTGGAGCTAGTCGCTATTAGAGTGGCTTTCTGATCTGATAAGTTGCTTCTTCACTGTATAGTTCCATGATTTTTGTCAGGGAAGCAGCTTCCTTAGTGTCCATGTTCTCTGATGTGACTTTGGGAGTCACTCCATGAATCTCAGCCTACAATTCTTTACCCTCCTAAAGACTAAGTCATAGAGTTCCTTGGTGACTCAGTGGGTTAAAGATCCGGCATTGTCACTGCTGTGGCTCTGGTTACTGCTCAGATGTGGGTTCAATCCCTGGCTTGGGAACTTCTACATTCTGTGGGTGCAACCAAAAGAAAAGAAAAAAAGACTAAGTCATTTAATATTTTGTTATAATTTCTGAATATTCTGTGATATTCAGTTAACTAGAATGAAATCTCTTTTTTGTATCTGAATCCTGTCTGATACAGGCAGGAAAGTCTCTCCCCAAATCCTAAAACCGTGTGGCTCACTGACTCCATGCACATGTACAGACAATTGTAACCTGTGCCTTTCAAAATGTAGCATTTTGAAAAAGTTTCAATAGCAGCTGATTATAATGGGCCCTGCAAATATTTCATTGTTGTCTTAATACCAAGCAAATTTGGGAATGGCGAAAAAAAGTATTTGTGTGAATTTTTGGGGGATTTAAGTAAAAGATGTAAAGTTAAGCTAGCAATAATAATGATGTTTACTTACTATGTAACCATGTGGACAAGTCATTGAATATTTTGTAAATTCAGAATAGCAATTTATTCTCTTAAACTTGTCATAAAACTATTGGAGATGTTAGTGTGGTGTTTTGTGATTCATAACAGTATGCTACAGAATAGAAATATAAACAAGCCTTAATAGGAAAATCATATCTATTCATTATTTTTAAAATCAGTGACTGAAATACTTTCTGAAAACAGAAGCCTCCCACTGAAATTCAGCAGTAGTAAAAGCTGTCTGCCTACAAGTCTCTAAATAGAAGCTTTTCTGGGTTAGCTTTATAGATGGGAAAATTTGGGGGAATTTCAAAACCCAATGAAAGCGTTTCCTGAAACTCACCTGGTGCATCTGCTGTCCTCCTTTTCTCGTCATTATCATCAAGAACTAAAAGTTTAGTGTCTACTTGAAGATGATACTTTTGAAACTTCATTGTACTTTTTTATAATTTTAAAGAAGATTAGTGCTGGGTCCTGGTGAACCCGAATAATCTATTATTAACAAAGTGCTTCTCAAATTGTGGGCTTATTTGGCGGAGTAGGGAAGGGCCCGGATTTCTACATTTCTAACAAGGTCCCAGGTGATGCTGATGTTGTGGCTCTGCAGATCCACATTAAGAAGTATTCATAAGCTAAAATTTAAAATCTCACTCAACTTTTTTTTTTAAATTAACAGCAAACTATTGGATTGACTTCTAATTCAGGCAGATCATTTGACTATTACACTTAATTCAGTCTCAGTGTCAACTAAGGGGAAATATAAAAGAAGAAAAAAAGGCAGAGAAGTTAAGGTAGTGATTTGAAATACTGGCAGATTTTCAACTCTGAACTAACTCTGAGAATTTTCTTTCTACGTTACAAAATTCTTCTCTTGTCTACTTAATAGTGTGTACTTGGAGTTAGGCAAGACCTGGATTTGGAAAAAAAAAAAGGTAAAGAAAAACAGAGTTCCCATTGCAGCTCAGCAGGTTAAGAACCCAACTAGTGTCCACTGGCCTTGCTCAGTGGGTTAAGGGTCCAGTGTTGCTGCAAACTGCAGCGTAGGTACAAGATGAGTCTCAGATCTGGCATTGCACCGTTAGACCCCTAGCCTGGGAACTTCCATATGCCGTGTGTGTGGCCCTAAAAAGAAAAAAAAAATGGTGACGTGGATTTGGATTTTGGATCTGCCTTTAATGTTGTATAAATTTGACAAATTAAATTAATTAATTAATTTTGTCTTTTTAGGGCCACACTCACAGCACATAGAGGTTCCCAGGCTAGGGGTCGAATTGCAGCTGTAGCTACTGGCCTACACCACAGCCACAGCAACACCAGATCCGAGATGCATCTGCAACCTGCACCACATCTCACAGCATCACTAAATCCTTAACCCACTGAGCGAGGCCATGGATTGAACCCACGTCCTCATGGATGCTAGTTGGGTTTGTTAATCACTGATCATGATGGGAACTCCAGATTTGGCAAATTTAAAAAATTATTAATCTCGGTCTTCCCATGTGATTGTCATAGTGTCATAGAGATGAGCTAGGTTATAGGTACGATATAGGCATAACGTTTACCAGGGTGCCTGCACGTGGAAACTGCTCAATAGATAGCACCTGCCTTATTAGTTATCACCTCAGTGAGCAAATGAGGCTGGGTCCAATTTGGTGGTGACTGTTATTGGCTTAGGAATCCTTGACTAAGAATTCTTGACTAAGAATTTATTGGCTATAACAATTAACAAGGTTGCTTTGTGAAAACTAGTCTATTACCGTCATCAGCATATCCTCATATTATTATTAAATACGCTAATAATTGCATATAAACTACTTTATCTGGAAGAAAATGTGTTAATATTAAAATTAGATTTCATTTTCCAGATAACTTGTAATTGGAGGTCGTCTCATTTATAACTTTTGGCTTAAATCTTTAATTTTCAATATACTTATTTTTGTCATTGTTGTGAGTATATAAGGAAAATAAAGTATGTGCATTGTGTCTTTATGAATATTTAGCTGGTGTAGTTGCCCTAAAGCTGTGTAATGAGTTCTATAAACATACAGATTAATATTCAATACATCAAATGTTCCATATTTATCCAGCATGTCAGACACTTTCATTTCAACCTCAGAAACTTTTTTCCCTCCCATCGAGGAGGCTTTTGTGCAACGGTTCATATCTGTAGAACTTCTAGCACTGTATTTATGTAAAATTACACTTTAGGATAATTGCCTATGTAATTAACATTCAGGAAGAAATTATTTATTCAGGAGAACATTTCACAATTCAGTTTGAGTCTATAACAAAGAGGCTTTTAAATGTTAATCTTGTGAAAGAAAATGGAGCAAATAGTAAAGACTGTGGTTTAATGCAAGAGGCAGCTATTTACAGCATAACATTTCCTCACTGGGAATTACCTATTTTCCACCGGAGAGTCTAGGCATGTTTCAAATCTCACTGGGAAGTGTAGGGTTGAATCTTATATTTCGTGCCTGTTAGTTGGTTTCACATCAGGTGACTAAATAAAAAAAGTAAAATGCTTACAAATACATTTCTTGTTGAAGTTTTAAAAGAGACAAAAAGAATAGATGCATGTTATAGTGGAGTTGAATATGATCAAATATATGTAGAGAATAAAAATAGGTATATTTTTTCAGTTTCAATTCTAGGGAAAATTTCTGCCTTGGCTAATAATTCTTTCAAAGTTTATGAACAGATTCACACTTGTTCATAACAGAACCATAGTTCCGTCCCATCAGCTAGCTCTTATTTTCAGTAACATGTAGTAACATCTCTTGGAAAACAAAGAAACTGTTTCTGTCACATGTCTATTATTGTGGGAATTGGTGAAAGGATGGGGAGACAAGATTAACCAAAATATTGTCATCTGTTATTTGACTGTTTATTTCTGATTACAGAATATAGTGTTGAAATAAGATTAAAGATTGATAAACATCCAACAGAACATTAAAACATATGGGGAAGTTATTTTCTAGCTATATTTGTGCTAAGAACAACATTTTTTCTGTCTTTAATCATTCTTGGATATAATTTAGAAGTTTGACTTTATTTTCAAAAAAACACATATAAATAAATACTTTGTAGAAAGGTTATTGACTGCATATACGTAAGATCACATATATTCTCGTTCAATTATAATATAAAAATTCATCAGCATTCTATTGGTCAGGATTCTCTTGAGAAACAGAGGCAATACGTTATACGGTTATACATATATTTAACCACAAGAGACAGAGAGATGGAAAAAGGATATTTATTTATTTTTATTATAGTTGAATTACAATATTCTGTCAGTTTGTGCTATACAACAAAGTGATCCAGTTATACATATATATTCTTCTTCCTCACATTATTTTCCATCGTGTTCCACTGCAAGTGATTGGATATAGTTCCCTGTGCTATGCAGTAGGACCTCATTGCTTACCCACTCCAAATGCAGTAGTTTGCATCTATTGACCCCAGAGTCCCAGTCCATCCCACTCCCCCCTCCTGCCCTTTGGCAACCATAGGTCTGTTCTCCAAGTCCTTTTCTGTGGAAAGGTTCATTTGTGCATTTATTAGATTCCAGATATAAGTGGTATCATATGGTATTTGTCTTTCTCTTTCTGACATGCTTCACTTAGTATGAGAGTCTCTAGTTAGATCCATGTTGATGCACATGGCATTATTATTATTTTTTTATGGCTGAGTAGTATTCCTTGTGTATATATACCACATCTTCTTAATCCGTTCATCTGTTGATGGACATTCAGGTTGTTTCCATGACTTGGCTACTGTGAATAGTGCTGCAATGAACATGGGGGTGCATGTATGTTTTCCAGGGAAAGTTTTGTCAGGATATATGCCCAAGAATAGCATTTCTGTATCATATGGTAGTTCCATATTTGGTTTTCTGAGTTACCGCTATACTGTTTTCCATAGTGGTTGTACCCTTTTACATTCCCACCAATAGTGTAGGAGGGTACCCTTTTCTCCACACTCTTTCCAGCTTTTGTTATTTGTTGACTTTTTAACGATGGCCATTGTGACAGGTGTTACTTCATAGTAGTTTTGATTTACATTTCTTTAAAAATTAGTGATG
The DNA here is from genome assembly GCA_004024745.2 of Catagonus wagneri. NCBI lineage: Eukaryota > Metazoa > Chordata > Mammalia > Artiodactyla > Tayassuidae > Catagonus > Catagonus wagneri. The sequence continues at coordinate 11,444,811 of PVHT021183617.1, forward strand.
TCGAACATTTTTTCATGTGCTTGTTGGCCATCTGTATGTCTTCTCTGGAGAAATGTCTATTTAGGTTTTCTGCCCATTTTTAATTGGGTTGTTTGTTTTTTTGCAGTTGAGTTGTATGAGTCATTTATGTATTTTAGAGATTAAGCCCTTTTAGTTGCATTATTTACAACTCTTTTCTCACATTCCGTAGGTTGTTTCTCTTTTTTTTTAATTAAAAAAATTTTTTTTTATTGTTTACTTTGCTGTGAAAAAACTTGTCAGTTTGATTAGGTTCCATTGGTTTATTTTTGCTTTTATTTCTGTTGCCTTGGGAGACTGACCTAAGAAAACATTTGTGCATTGATGTCAGAGAATGTTTTGCCTATGTTCTCTTCTAGGAGTTTGATGGTGTCTTGTCTTATGTTTAAGTATTTAAGCCATTTTGAGTTTATTTTTGTGCATGGTGTGAGAGTGTGTTCTAGTTTCATTGATTTACATGCAGCTGTCCAGTTTTCCCAGCACCACTTGCTGAAGAGACTGTCTTTTCCCCATTTTATATTCTTGTCTCCTTTTTTAAAGATTAATTGACCATAGGTGTCTGGGTTTATTTCTGGGTTCTCTGTTCTGTTCCATTGGTCTGTATGTCTGTTTTTGTACCAGTACCCTACTGTCTTGACTACTGTAGCTTTGTAATATTGTCTGAAGTCTGGGAGAGTTATGCATCCTGATTTGTTTTTTTCTTTCTTTTCCCCTCAGGATTGCTTTGGCAATTCTGGGTCTTTTATGGTTCCATATAAATTTTTGGATTGTTTGTTCTAGTTCTTGGAAAAATTTTGCAAGTGATTTGGAAGGGATTGCTTTGAATCTGTAGATTGCTTTGGGTAGTATAGCCATTTTAACAATGTTATTTCTTTTAATCCAGGAACATGGGGTGGCTTTCCATTTCTTTGAGTCCTCTTTAATTTCCTTGATTAATGTTTTATAGTTGTCAGCATAGAAGTCTTTCACCTCCTTGGTCAGATTTATTCCTCGGTATTTAATTGTTTTGGTGTGATTTTAAAAGGTATTATATTTTTATATTCCTTTTCTAATATTTCATTGTTAGTATACAGAAATGCAACTGATTTCTGAATGTTAAACTTGTATCCTTACATTTCTGAATTCATTGATCAGATTCGGAAGTTTTTGTGTGGAGTCCTTAGGGTTTTCTGTATAGAGATCATGTCATCTGCATAGAGTGACGATTTTACATCTTCTCTTAGAATTTGGATACCTTTTATTTCTTTTGTTTGTCTGATTGCTGTGGCTAGGACTTCTAGTACTAAGTTGAATAAAAGTGGTGAGAGCAAGCATCCTTGTCTCATTTCATATTTGTTCAGGAAGGCTTTCAGCTTTTGTCTGTTGAGTATTGTATTGGCTGTGGGTTTCTCATAAATGACTTGTATAATAGGAAATGTTCCCTCTATACACACTTCGGTGAGAGTTTTTATAGCATGGATGTTGAATTTTGTCAAATGATTTTTTTTTTATCTGTTGAGATGATCATATGGATTTTTACTTTTCTTTTGTTAATATGGTATAAGATGTCAGTTGATTTGTATATGTTGAACCTCCTTGAGAACTTGGGATGAATTTCACTTGGTTGTGGTGTATGGTCTCTTTTATGTGTTGTTGGATTCAGTTGGCTAAAATTTTGTTGAGTATTTTTGCATCTATATCCATCAAAGATATTGGTCTATAATTTTCTTTTTTGGTAGTATCTTTATTTTTGGTATTAGGGTGATGGTAGCTTCAGAGAATGTCTTTGGGATTATTTCTTCTTCAACCTTTTGGAAAAGTTTAAGAAGGATAGGTGTAACTTATTCTTTGTACGTTTGGTAGAATTTGCCTGTGAAGCCATCTGGTACTGGATTTTTGTTTGTAGGGAGTTTTTATTATTATATATTCAATTTCATTTCAAGTGATCAGTCTGTTTAGTCGATCATTTCTTTTTGATTAAGTTTTAGTGGGCTGTATGTCTCTAAAAAGTTGTCCATGTCTTCTAGGTTGTTAAATTTGTTGGCATATAAATGTTCTTAGTATTCTTTTTTTTTTTTTTGAATATCTGAAGTATCCATTGAGATTTCTCATTTTTTCATTTCTTATTTTGTTTATTTGGTTTTTTCGTCTCTTCTTGGTGAGTCTGCCAGAGTTTTGTAAATTTTGTTTACCTTTTCAAAGAATCAGCACTTGGTTTTATTGATTTTTTTTATTGTTTTTTGAATTTCTATTGATTTCATCTCTGATTTTTATGATTTCCTTCCTTCTGCTGACTCTAGGTTTTATTTTTTCTTTTTCTGCTTTTTTTAGGAGGTGGGTTAAGTTGTTGATTTGAGGTTTTTTTTTTTTTTCTTTTATGAGGAAGGCCTATATTGCTATTAACTTCCCTCTAAGAACGGCTTTTGTGGCATCCCAGATTTTGAATGGTTATGTTATCATTATTATTTGTCTTGAGGTTTTGTTTTGCTTTGCTTTTTTAGGGCTGCACCCACAGCATATGGAGGTTCCCAGGGTAGGGGTCGAATCGGAGCTCTAGTTGCCAGCTTACACCACAGTCACAGCAACACAGGTTCTGAGCCACATCTGCAACCTATACCACAGGTCATGGAAACACCGGATCATTAACCCAACTGAGCAAGGCCAGGGATCTAACCTGTGTCCTCATGGATGCTAGTCAGATTCGTCAACTGATGAACCATAACGAGAATTCCATTGAGGTGTTTTTTTTTTTTTATACCATTTTGTTTTTATTTTATTTTTTTAACTTAATGGATTTTATTTCAGTTATAGGTGTACAGAAATCATCACAAGTCAATTTGACAGATTTTGTGTCCCAAACCCACAGTGCATCCCCTCCCCCCCCAGATTGTCTTTGAAAAACCAAGGTTTTCCAAAGTCTGTGAGTCATTGTTCTCCAAAGAGGTTCATTGTGTCTTTTTAGTTTCCACATGAAAGTGGTAGCATTGGGTGTTGCTGTCTAATTGTCTGACTGGTTTCACTTCATGTGATAATTTCTAGGTTCATCCATGTTGCTATAAATGTTGGTAATTTGTTCCTTTTAATGGCTGAGTAATACTCCATCGTGTGTATATACCATATCTTCCCTATCTGCTCCTCTGTCGATGGGCATTTAGGCTGTTTCCATGACCTGGCTATTGCATAGAGTGCTGCAGTGAATAGTGGAATACATGTGTCTTTTCGAGTCATGGTTTCCTCTGGATAGATGCCGGAGTGGGATTGCTGGATCAAATGGTAATTCTATTTTGAGTTTTCTGAGGAATCTCCATACTGTTTTCCACAGCGGTTGCACCAATTTGCATTCCCACCAACAGTGTAATAGGGATCCTTTTTCTCCACACCCTCTCCAGCACTTATTGTTTGTAGATTTTCTGATGATGGCCATTCTGGCTGGTGTAAGGTGGTACCTCATAGTGGTTTTGATTTGCATTTCTCTAATGAAGAGCGATGTTGAACATCTTTTCATATGTTTATTTGCCATCTGCACGTCTTCTTTGGAGAATTGTCTGCCTAGATCCTCTGCCCATTTTTTGATGGGGTTGTTTGTTTCTTTGGTGTTGAGCTGTAGGAGCTGTTTGTAAATTTTGGAGATTAATCCCTTGTCAGTCTGTTCATTTGCAAATATTTTCTCCCATTCTGTGGGTTGTTTAGTTTTTTTTAGGGTTTCCTTTGCTGTGCAGAAACTTTGAAGTTTAATTAAGTCCCATTTGTTTATTTCTCTTTTTATTGTCCTTACTCTGACAAATGGATCTGAGATGATGTTGCTGTGATTTATGTCAGAGAGTGTTTGGCCTAAGTTTTCCTCTAAGAGTTTGATAGTATCTGGTCTTCTATCTAGATCTTTAATCCATTTTGAGTTTATTTTTGTTCATGGTGTTAGGAGGTGTTCTAGTTTCATTTTTTTACATGTGGCTGTCCAGTTTTCCCAGCACCACTTATTGAAGAGGCTGTCTTTTGTCCAATGTATATTCTTGCCTCCTTTATCATAGATTAGTTGACTATAGATGTGTGGATTTAATTCTGGGGTTTCTATCCTGTTCCACTGATCTATATTTCTGTTTTTGTGCCGTACCATACGATTTTGATGACTGTAGGTTTGTAGTAGAGTGAAGTCAGGGAGCCTGATTCCTCCATCTCCATTTTTCTTTTTCAGGATGTCTTTGGCTATTGTGGGTCTTTTGTGTTTCCAGACAAACTTTAAACTATTTTGTTCTAATTCTGTGAAAAAGGTCCTTGGTAATTTGATAGGGATTGCATTGAATGTGTAGATTGCCTTGGGTAGTAGAGTCATTTTGATAATATTGACTCTTCCAATCCAAGAGAATGGTATGTCTTTCCACCTGTTAATGTCATCCTTGATTTCTTTTGAAGTGTTTTTAAATTTTCCTTTTGATTTCCTCATTGACCCATTGATTTTTTAGTAGCATGTTGTTCAGTTTCCATGTAGTCATTTTTTTCTCATTTCTTTTCCTCTTGTTGATTTCTAGTTTATGCCTCTGTGGTCAGAGAAGGTGTTGAAATAGCTTCTATACTCTTAAATTTGTTGAGGTTAATTTTTCATTGAGAATGTTCCATGTGTACTTGAAAAGAATGTATATTCTGATTTTTTTGGAAATACTGTCCTGAAATATCAATTAAGTAAAACTTTTTCTATTGTGTCATTTAGGGCCTCTCTTGCCTTACTGATTTTCTCTCTGGAGGATCTGTCCATTGATGTGAGTGGGGCATTAAAATCTCCAACTGTTGTTGTATTCCCATAAGGTTCTCCTTTTAATTCTGTTTGTATTTGTTGTATGTATTTGGGTTTTTCTATATTAGGGGTATACATATTGACTGTTGTAATATCCTCTTCTTAAACTGACCCTTTTATTGTTAAGTGTCCTTCTTTGTCCTCTTTATGGCCTTTGTTTTAAAGTCTATTTTGTCTGATATGAGTATTGCAATTCCTGCTTTCCTGTCTTTTCCATTCATGTGAATTATCTTTTTCCATCCCTTCACTTTCAGTTTATATGTGTCCTTCGCCCTAAGGTGAGGCTCTTGTAGGCAGCATATTGTAGGCTCTTGCTTTTTTATCCAGTTTGCCACTTTATGTCTTTTGACTGTAGCACTCAGTCCACTGACATTTAAGGTAATTATTGATAAATATGTATTTATTGTGATTTTAAACCTTGTTTTCCTTGATTCCATATTTCTGATTTGTTCCTTTGCTTTTTTGATTGAATGATTTCCTTTTATTTTATGCTTGTCTTCTTTTTAATTTTTGTGAATGTGTTATTTGCTTTTGATTTGTTGTTGCCCTCTTTTTCAAGGGGCTGTATATTAGCCCCTTCCTGTATCTGCTTGGGGAGAGAGATAATTAGTATAAAGAATCAGGTCACATGATATAGAGGCTGCGGAGTCCCAAGACCTGTACCTGACAACGTAGAGACCCAGGGGAGCTGGTTGTCCAGTTTCTGTCTGAGTCAGAAGACCTGAGAAATAGGAGATAGTCTCTGTTCCAACCCAATGGCAGGAGAAGACCTATGTCCCAGGTCAAGCTCAGCTGGATTTGAGGCAGGTGAAGTTCTGTCTTCCTGAGCCTTTGTTTTTCTATTCAGGTGTTCAACTGATTGAATGAGGTCCACCTATATCAGGGAGGGCAATCTGCTTAACTCAGACTATAGATTCCAATATTAATCTCATCTAGAAATAGACATACTCAGAATAATGTCTGACCCAGTGTCTGGACATTACACGCCCCAGTCAAGTTAACACATAAATTTAACCATTACACAACCCTATTTAAAATGGCAGCCAACTTTGGCACATACAATCCCTTTCCCTATTGTCTACAAAGTACCCGTCACCATCCACATTGCTATGTTTCACTTATTTACTGATTGGGTTAATGTTCCCTCTGTGGGCAGTTCCATGAGAGCAAAATATCATGTGGTTGCTTATGACTCTTGTTCACAGCAGTGTTTGTTACAGAGTAGATGAATATTACATTTATCGAGTGAGTAAACAGGTGTTATCTCCTTCCTGAAAACTTTTCAATGGCTTATTACTGTATTTGTGATAAAATCCAAAATGTTTACTGTGTTTTACAAATCCTGTGTAGGCTGCCCATTCCTTCCTCTCTAGCTAACTTCCTGTGTTCTTTCTCATTATCTTGGAGGTCAGGGATTATACTATGTTAACCACCTCTAAACCCCTAGTGGCTCACACAATTCTTGGCACACAGAAAGTCCTCAATATATATGTGGCATAATGAAGGCTTGCATGTAAGGGGTTGTGTAATCAGATACAGCCTGCCTTTTCAGTTCATAATTCGGGGTGGAAATCACCCATCCACACTGAATTACAATGGTAGCATCTGACCCTGAGCTTCAGTATTGCAGGACTATTGGAATCTGAGCTAGGACATATGGCTAGAAAGCTGTTTCTTTGCCTGAATTAGATATACTGCTTTGGGCAAGTTCTTAATATCTGTGAGCCTTACTTCTTTCTTCATGTATAAAATGAAGGGATTGGACTAGATCAGGTATTTTCCAAATATATTCTGTAAGAGATATGTGTGTGTGTGAGGTTGCCTTAGGCCCCATTCCCTGCCTTTGACTGAAGGGATTCCAGTCCTACGTGCTTTTTATTGTAATGGGTCCCACACATTATTTCATGTGCAAGTGGTCACGAGAGGTATGCCAATGCTTAAAAAACAGTAAGAAAAAACCCAAACAAACCCAGTGGACACTGCAGAAGAGGGTCAAGCTGCTCTGACTTATTGTGATATTAAGTGCATTTGGAAATCAAATGAGACGGGAAGCATTGAGTGCCAGTAGCTAGGAGGAGCGCTCTCAGACAGGTGTAGCTGTTGGGCTGGCAAAGCTGTGTGGAAACCATATGTGCCATGCTGCAGGGACAGAGAAAATACCATCTGGGGGGGGGGTAAGAATATGACATGGATTGGGGCCTTATTGGGCAAAGTCTCGTCTGTTGAGTGATGTTTGTGCCCATACACTTCTGTAAATATTAAGGAGCCACTATGGTGGTTTGAACAAGTGACTTGATAAAAATGGGTCTTTAGAAAGATAAGACAGCACACTAGCAGGCTACTTCAGGAACTGAAATAAGCTTTCAAGAGGCAGGTAACCTGACTCAGTTACTTTGTTTATGGTTTATTCAGTGGTTTGAGGGCTTGCCCCTTTAATTCTTGGATTATATAAAGATTCTTCTGGTCTCTGTACACCAGTGCACTGTGATGATGGAGCTCATAGAATTTTGGTGTTGATATCCTAGCATGAATTTAAATTCTAAAGAGCTAATCTGTTTGAGATTGCTTTTTTCTTTGCACGGTGGTCAGTTGTGGTGAAACTAAGGAACTTACAGTCCCTTCTGGGGTCTGCACATATCTGTTTTAGTAAGGAGGGAGGGGGTGCATGTCTCTCATCTGAGTAGAAGGTACCACCAAGCAGTTTGACTGGAATCTAAGGTATTCCTAGGTGAATATCAGAGTGACCTGAAAAGCCCTCTGATCTCTCACATATGGATGGATGAAGATTTATTTCCTATTGACTGTGTTCCTTGAATGGAATAGGAACAATGTCACCCCTAATCCATTAGGCTGTAATTGAAAGCTAAACAGGTTTGTGTAGGAAATATTGCTTGTGGGTTTGTGTATGTGTTGAGGAGAGGGAAAGTGAAGAAGAAGAAAAGTGAGGAGGGAAGATTGGAAAGCAGTTGTTGAAACCCCAGTGTATTTAAGGAACTTGGATTCTGTCAGAAGAGGGCTCCACTTAGTGTGCAGTCCCGCAGATGTGTCTTAGAACAAAAGCTGCTGCCTGAGCAAACTGGCATCTCATCTTGAGTTACATTTCCTACAGAAGCATCATTTATGATAATGGTTCATGTCATTTATTATGAAATCAAATAGGTGTTCCCTGAGCCTAAGCGGAGGTTGTTGACTACTGGGGAAAAAATTAAAATGGGAATTAGAAGAGTTTGCTTTGGGTGTAGGATTGGGAACTGCAGGGAATAAAAGGGAGATAAAATGGAAGAATCACTCTTAGGGTCCAGGTTGTTTTATTAAAACCTAGTGAAGATGTTGTTCAAATTGGCAGCCTAGATTAAGCCTTAGGTATTGATTAATTCACTCACCATGTGGCTTATCATGCTTGTAAGGGTCTGCTTGTGTAGTGGAGAAGTCAGAAAAATAAAGGAATGCCTATAATGCAGGAAGGGGCTCATTGTAAAGGCTATTTTTGGGCGCTCAAAGGCAGGGCATCCAACCCAACTTTGGTATGGGAAGCACTGAGAGTGTCTGTGAGCTAAACTGAGTATTAGTAGGGAGATTGGAGTAGGACAGTGATAAAGGAAAATTTTCTGTTTATATGCCTTTAGCTAGATTAGTTTAGTTTTCCTGGAAGTTCACTCTCTCTCTCTCTCCCTCTCCTTCTCTTATTGTGAAGTAGGTCAATGTGAGAGCAGAACTACAAAAGAATAAAAAGAGATGCAGTTGGAGTAGTAAGCAGGGTCCAGATCAGATCATAAAGGTCTTATAAAGGTCTCATAAAGGTTAAGGGATCTTACTCAGTGAAATGGAAATAATTAAAAGAGATAAAGAAAATGCTACAGCTACAAACAACAGCAAAAAGAGTTGTAAAATCCAAATCCAGGAGCCTGATACTTAATAGCAAATATTTTTAGAAAACAATTTTAGGAGCAGATAAAAATGGAAACAATGAAGTGAAAAAGTGGAATAAAGAGAAATATATTTTGGGCTAAGTTTTTGATGTTAGTCCTCCACCCTCCCTACTCCATTTAGCCTATTAAACTAATAGGTAATTCCATGAATAAACTCTAGCAGTACAGGGTTCGGAAACACAGGGGATGATTCTGACGCTCCTCTAGACCCTCTGAGATGATTTTCACATGGAGTACAGAGGGACCACCCAAAGGACATGTAGCAATAGGGTAGTAGCCTGGTGGAATGCATCATGCTGGGATGGAGCAAACTGGGGTAAATACCCCCCATTAAAGGGAGAAGCAGCTACTCAGCTCTGGCTGATTGTTGTCACTTGGCAACCTAGCCCCAGTGTTACCACATCTTCTGTTTTGTAAAATATTGACAGCTAATTAAAATTTCCTCTGGTCCTTGCCTTTGCTTGTATCACAGCTACCTCCTGTCATTTGTATTGTTAGTCATAAACTGTGCAAGCTTCTATGAATTTTCCCTAAGAAATAACCAGTTCATAAAGTTTCCATTTTTAAAAACTCCAGAATATGGTCTTATTAATTTTGAGTGAGAATATAAAATGCTAAGTGGAGCAGATATTTCCATTGGCCTCAACAGTGGTGCCTCTTTCTGCAAGCAACCTATATGGGAAGCCAATTAATTATGATGGTTGCTGAACCAGATCTGGAATTTAATTTGCATCCATCTCCATAGTAGACCTAGGACTTGGGTTTGGCCAGATTCTGATAAAACGCTTCTTTTTCTATCAGTGTGATGCCTTATCCTCTGACTGTTGATTCTGGTCAATGGGGAGTTGACAGTTCACAGGGGAGAAGAGTGGGGTCGAGGTATTTATTTCCTTGACTTCCTCAGGGAGTACCTACATCATGGAGTTGTCAAGGCAAATAATGTAAACTTGGTACAGTCCCTGGCTCGTGTATGCTCTCAATAAAACTCCTTTCAATTGTTTTTTGTTTTTAGAAGAATAATTGATATAGTTTAACAAATCAAATATTTCTCTTTCTTCTGTGGGAAATGGATCTTTCAAGGCAATCTGCTTGCCCCATCTCTCTTTTTGGGGTATTGGTACTCTAGCCTTCCCATCTTCCTTTGAGTCTGATGGAGAGGTTGGTTTTGGACTTCACTGCTTCTAGTTTCAGATTTGTGCCATCTCTTGTGGCTCCCTATACCCACTCAGATTGTGAAAACAAATTTCTTTTTACATAAACCTTCGTAGTATTACCTTAGTGGGAGTGTGCCTTCCACTCCCTGTTGGAACCCTGACTATTCAGTATGTTAAGCCATTGCCATCTCTAGGTTGGACTACTGCTCTGTCTCCAGTCCTGTTGCAGGCAGCGCCAACATAACATGGCAGTTCTGAATATACCACTTCCCTTCTAAATATCTCTTACAATCTACCACCTTCAACTTAGCTTTAGTTTATATCTTCTATTTAACTCTTTTTCAATTTGATTTTACCTCTGTCTTTACCTGTCCATGTCCTTCTCCAGTCACAGGTGGAGCTAGAATGCTACTCTTGAGCAAAGCTAACCTCCTGACCAGAGTGGTTTAATTCAGGCCTCTCCCTCCCCAACACCCCCCCAGTTCTTTGAAACAACTTCTGTCTTATAAAAGTCCATGGTTACTTCTGTGCAACCATCTTATATTCTCTCTTAGGAGTGTTTGAGTCAGTTGATTAATTCCTCATCCTTGAAACACTTTTTTCCTTACCTTTCTTTTCAGTACCCTTTCCTGACTCTCTTCCTCCTTCATTGTCTGATTCTTTTCAGTCTCCTTTGATGGCTTCCCATCTTCTTTTCTTCTTACCTTTGAAGGGCTCCAAGGCTCTGTCCTTGCTTGTCTTTTTTATATAGACTCTACTTCTGGCTAATCACATCCATTGCCTTGACTCTAAACAGAATCTATTTGGAGAAGATTGGCACATTTATCTCCGGAGGCTTGGATCTTTCTGTAAGCTCTAGACTTTTCTACTTAATTTGCTATTGGCATCTCTACCTAGACATTGCCTACTTAACTCAAACTTAAGTTCAACATAGAGCTTTTTATTTGCTACTCTTAATTTTATTTAAATCTTTCTCCTTTTTCATTATACACATTTAAGGCTGTATTTTTTCCTGTAAATCCTACTGTAGGGAAATTCATAAATGCTAAGTATTGATTCATTATTTTCTCTTCTAAATATTTTCTAATAATACACACGAATGTTTTTTTTTTTGATCCACGAATTGTATAAAAGTCTATTTTAAATATTTCAAATATTGGAGTGTTTTGGAATTGAATTTTGGTTATTCATTTCTAATTTTATTGCATTTTACTTAGAGAATGTGGTCTATATGATATCTAATCTTTATTTTGTGTTAAGAATTGTCTTGTGACCTAGTGCATGGTAAATTTTTATAAATATTTGATGTCTGCTTAGAAAGAATAACTTCAGTGAAATTGTGGGAGAGTACCTGTAAGGCATCTGATTCTGCCAGGAGCCCCAGTAATAACAAATGTCTGGAAATCATTTCATGTTAATTTCTTGGCCTTAGGGTTCAGGACACCACTTACTTATACAGACCTGTTGTTTTGACTTCTCAAAAGAAATTTTTAGAGCTCAGTAAGAGTCAAACAAGCTCTGTCACTATCTCCATGTGCTGGTGGGGTATTTTTTCTAGACCACCCTTTAATTGAACTTAACAACACTCTGAGAGTCCTGGGTTTAAGAAAGTATCTTATTAGCAACTCCCCACAACACACAGGCAAGGTGCATTCTTTTTTCCTTGCTTATGGGCTATATTCTGAACTAGTTTAGTAAGATTTTTATTTTTTAATTTTTTATCGATTTTTAAAAATGGATTTTATTCAACAATTTTTGAAAAATATAGTTTATATGTTTAAAGAGTACAACACAAAATTTGACATACATACATATTCGTTGTGAAAAGATACCCAACCTCAAGATAACTAATACATCTCTTGTTTGATATAGTTAACTCTTTTTGTTTGTGTGTGGTGAGAATGCTTAATTTTAAGATCTACTCTCAGCAACTTTTAGTATATTATCCTGTATTTTTAAAAATTTTTTGCACATAAAGTTTTATTTTAAATGTTTTAAGGACAGGATATAATTACATAATTATAAAAATTAGTTACAGAATTAACAGATTTATATTGTTTATACTTTTTTGAGGCCATGCATGTGGAACTTCCTGGGCCATGCATGAAATCTGCCTCACAGCAGTGACCTAAACCACATCAGTACAATACTGGATCCTTAACCCACTGAGCCACTAGGGAACTCCCTTATTTATATTTCTACTTACAGAGAAAAGGGAACTGTCTATACATTGTATAAAATAAAATTTAAAATGAATTCAATTTTGAAAGATAAGGTAGTTTACTTAATCTTAAAATGTGAGCACAAAGATCTCTGAACTATACATGTTTGTTTGAACTGCACTAATGATACAAAAAAAAATGCAGCATTTCCAAGGAAACACATACATTTCAAGCATAATTATTTTCTGTTACAATGATAATTCCTGTTTTATCTTTGGAGAACTTTCATTAAAAGTTTTTTTTTAATTAAAAAAATTTTAACTACACTCATCATGGTATACATTAGATCCTCAGAATTTATTCTTCTTAAAACTGAAAATTTGTACCCTTTGACATATATCACCCCAGTTCCCTTCCCCCTGTCTTCTGGAAACCACCATTCTATTTTCCATTTCTCTGAAATTGGCTTTATTTATTTATTTTAGATTCCATGTATAATTGATACCATATTGTATTTATCTTTCTTTGATTCATTTTACATAACATATAATGCCCTCCAGCTCCATATATGTTGTTGCAAATGGCAGGACTTCGTTCTTTTTTATGGAGATATATACATAAAAGATTTCTTTTTATGGAGCTTATATATAATATATAATCCATTGTGTGTGATGGAATATTATTATATTAATGGAATATCATTGTTCTTATATGTAATAGATATATGCTTTATTTTCTTTATCCTTTTATCCCTTGAAAGACACTTGGGTTTTTTCCATATCTTGACTATCATGAATGAAGCTGAAATGAACATGGGGGTGCAGGTATCTCTTTGTGATGCTGATTTCAATTCTTTCCAGATATATACCCACAAATGAGATTGCTAGATCATATGGTAGTTTAATTTTTAATCTTTTGAGGAAGCATCATACTATAATGGCTGCACCAAATAACCTCTCCATCCACAGTGTTTCTGTTTCCTTTTCTTCCCATCTTTGCCAACATTTATTATCTCTCTTTTTTTTCTTTTGAAAATAGCCATACTAATAGGTGTAAGGTGATGATATCATTGTGGATTTTGATTGGCATCTCCATGATAATAGTGATGCTGCTCATCTTTTCAAGTAACTTTCACTCATCTGGGTCTTTGCTAATGCTTTTCCATACCTTCCTGTACACCAAAATTTTACTCACTCTTCAAAACTCAGGTCAGATGCTGGCTGCCCCCACTCTGAAGCTGTGATCCTCTGAATTAAATTAGTCTTTTCTTTATGCTACCAAAGAGCTGAATTTTTTTATAGAACTTTTTTTTTTTTACTGTGGTAACATACATAGCATACATTTATTCCCTTAACAATTTTAAATGTACATTAGAGAACTGTTAAGTATATGCACATTGTTGTGCAAACATCTCTAGAGCTTTTTATCTTGCATGATGGAATTTCTATACCCACCTAAGTACTTCCCAGTTCCCCCTCCTCCATCCTCAGCAACCACCATTCCATCTTCTGTTTCTATGAGTTTGATTTGTTTAGATACTACATATAAGTAGAATCATGGAGTAATTTTCTTTACGTGATTGGCTTATTTCACTTAGCTTATTGTCCTCAAAATTCATTCATCTTGCAGCATATAGCAGAATTTCTTTTTTAAGGGTGCGTAATATATGCTATATATAAAGATATATATAGATATATAAAGATATATTTCTTTATCTTTCCATCCTATGATTGACGTTTGCATTGCTTCCACATCTTGGCAATTGTGTATAACGCTGCAATGAACATGCATGTGCAACTATCTCTTTGAAATTCTGTTTTTAATTCTTTTGGACAACTACCCAGGAGTGGGACTGCTGGATCATATGGTAGTTCTATTTTTAATTTTTTGAGGAGACTTCATACTATTTTTTCCATAGTCGCTGTACCATTTTACCATTCTACCAACAGTGTATAAAGGTTCCAGTTTCTCCACATCATTACCAATATTTATTATTTTCTGTTTTTTTTTTTTTTATCGTGGTCATCCTAATGGGTATGAGATGATATTTTACTGTGCCAAAGCACTGACCACCGTTTAATTCTGTCTTATGCATTAGTTAGTTGTTTACATGTCTGTTGCTTTACTATCCATATAGAAAACACTACCTTGTAATGAACCTCAGAGTGCCTTGTTCATAGCAATTGCTCAATGCATGCTTACTAAAATAATTAGCAGTAAATAATATTCTACATCTTATTGATTATACCTCTGTCAGCATTTATAGGGTTGATCTTTCTAAAACCAGCCATATCTTCTTTTCTTTTAAATTGAAGAACATGAACTGTGTTTCAATATTATTCCTTTTCCCATGTAATTTGATTGACTTGTTGGTGTAGTTACTCTATCACTGTTCTAAAATAAAGAAGTAAATGTAATTATATAATAATAAAGTAATAGCTTTATTTTAAAATAATTTCATGTTATAAATTAATGCCTAAATATTTACTCATATGTAATATGTGTATCTATATATTACAATATATACAGGAGAAAGTATTTTGCATATGACAAATTGGACCTAATAAGTAATGGCAACTCATAGTAAGTGAATAACCTTCCTGAAAGCAACTGTAACTACATGATTTATTAAACATGTTGGGATGAAAATAAGACTTTTTACCTCTTCTCTTTTAGTGTTGTACTCTAAGGTCCTCAACATTTTCTGTTACAGCTTGCTAAAGTGCGTCGATAAATCTTTACATTTTACTTGCAATGTTATTTTATCTTTCTCTTGGACATCTGCTCATACTTCATCTTTTTGAGAAATTTTCAAAGGCTATTCCCCCTCCAAGATTGCCTGCTACAGCTGATGACCGAAAAAAGATGTACAAAATAGAAAATAGAAGGACAGCAGGGCTATTACATATGGTCCAGTCACAATGGCTTAGATCAAAAGTGCTTATTCTGTTTTTTTTCCCCCCACTTTTGTCACCTGGTCCTTGGAATCTGACTTTAGGCAAACTAAGCAAAAGCTCAGTGAGATAGTTGGAAAGTCACAGTTAAATTTCTTAGGGCTTGGATTGAACCACATCTGGACAAGTCTGAGTATCAAGCGTCAGAACTAGTGGGAGACATGCACAAAGGTTTGCACATGGTGAGACAGAATTCCATGACAAAAAGAACAACCACTTTAATATATGGTTAAAATTCAGTATTTATAAAAATGATTGCAAAAACAAAACCTCAACAGAAAAGGCCTTGACAGAGTATAAGCTATTCTGGCACAGTGTTCGTGTTGCATGTTTTTTAGTACAAGTAAGTAGCTGTATGCGACATGATTGAAGAGGCTGGTTTATATCTCATTGCTCTTGCTCTTCTCTAGTCCTGAGTATCCAGCCAGCTAGGATGTTCCCCCAGGCCTCCCAGTCTTCATGAGCAATGAGGTCGTATTGACATAAATACCTGCATTTTGCTCCTTGGTGGTACCCACCTGGACGACTATGCAGCCACCACTTCTTCCTGCTCCCATTCAAAACCTCCCTTGTTGATTTTTAGGCATCTCTGGGAAAGTTCTCAGGAGATCTGGAGAACAACGCCATTAATCAACTTTTGTCTCTTTGCTCTCTGCTGCCTGTGAGTCACCAGGAGAAGCTCCTCACCTCGTCACTGTGGTGCTGCGCCGAGTGTCTCAGTCACTTCAGTTGCCCTTTCCCCAACCGTTCCACATTTTATCACTTGGGCTCCGCTCACTGTATAAATCACACATCTCAAGGAGTTCCTCAAAATGCAGCCCCCTCTGACTCTACCTTAACCCTTCAGTGATTCTCCAGTCTCTACCTTCTAACTTCTACCTCTTGCCCTTTACACACACACACACACACTCTCACACTCTCACACACACACTCACATTCTCACACCCTCACACACACACACCCTCCCTCACATCCTTCACACAGTTCAGGCACTCAAAGGCCAGTCCTTTCCAGCTGAAAAACAGTTCTCTCCTTGACTCATTTCAACTTAAGTGAATGGGTTAGTGGGAGGGGGAGGGCAAGTTTTTATATTTGCAGTCCTTTGCTCTGTTCCACTGTGAATATCCAAGCGGATATTCATGCTGTTAGGGAAAGGCGAAATCAGAGTGACAGGGGTGGAACAGGAAGAGTGGGGTATGGAATAAAAAAGAAAGAAGAGCAGAGCTCAGCCACTGCAGCTTCTGGGAGGATGAAAGGAAATCAAAGGGCTGGCTACATCACAGTGGTAAAGAGAACAGAGGCTGTGTTTCAAGTCCAGCTCTACCACTTATGTGACTTGGAGCAAGTCACCAAAATCCTCTGCACCTAATTTTGCTCATCTCCAAAGTGGGAATAATCATAGTATCTACTTCACAGGTTTATGTTGAGGATACAATTAGTTAATATATGCAAAGTACTTAAGTGTTACAAGTGTTGGCTATTAATATTATTTTTTAGTGTTGGCTATTATTAATTATTATTTTTGCTATTGAACCTGTAATTTAGTTCTAGGTTCTGTATCTTTGCCTTGATCAGTGGTTAAATTAATCTATACGTATCTATCTGTTTTGAGGCCATAATCGATGTCTCTCTGAAACAGCTGTGTTCAGCAGGCCATCCAAACAACCCATTCTGCCTAGGATCTACATCTCCAACCCAGCCCACCAAGGCTGACCTAATGCCTTCTTTGAGCTCCTGGGCTCTAGAGAATTCCTGCCTTCTTGCTTCTCCAAGCCTGCTCCCTCTGCCTTCCTTGACCTTTCCAAACCAGCTTCTTTGTGTGTCTCTCATCGTAAGTAACTTCTAGGCGTCTTCTGCTCAGCTGGACATGTTGTCTTGGTTTCTATGAGTCAGGCTTCTCCACTTGTCACTTGTATCTTGCCATGGCAGGATCAGATATTCAGAGACTAGAAACAGATGGATTATGATGAGTACAATATATTGTGCCCTTGCTCATCTTGGTAACAGGTGGCTGCTCAGCCAGCTGGGGTCTTTTTGAGGACATTCTCTCAGGCCTTCTTCTGACCATATGCACTCCAGTCCAGATGGTGACATGGTTCCCCAGAGTCCTGAATCAAGTTAACGGGAGATGGCAGGGCTATACTCATTTTGCCTTTGGTCAGTACAAGCATTGGAGTTTTAAAATTTTACTTTCTAATTCAGGAAAAAGGAACAAACCTTATGTGAAAGTCATGTTCACAATGTGGTTTCAGATTGTCTCGCAGGAAGTCTAAATTTATGTGATTAAATCAGCATTCATGAATGCCAAGGTAAGAAAGCAAATTAATTTGTTTTTACCATTGGAAAAAAATAAAGTTGACTTAGGGTAATCTAACATAATGAGGTTATTTACTCTGTCTATCTTATTTCCCTTTGTAAAGATTCCTACTACATTAAAATACTGGCAAACATATTTGTTATGTTAAGACATATTGCATACAGGTTGACCTTGGTCAGAGATGTTAGCAAGGGCTGTCACCTAATGTTAAACCTACTTTACACTATATTCTGGACTAACCTACTTTCAAACAAATTATGGCTTATAAGAAAGTACATATTTGCTTAAAGTTATCTCAGCTTATACGGTGTTTTCTGATGCATTTATGTAAGTGTTGATTAAACCTTTCATGTTGCTTGAATGCTTATGATCATTGAATTGTTGGTTAAGGAAATCTAGGAAAAGTGTTCCAAGACCAAGGCATAGATATTTTTGAGATTTAAAAAGAATAATATAACATTATTAAATCTGGTTAAGGAATTTGTAATAACCACGAAGAAAATAACTTATGGTCTTTTCCCAGTTAATTAAAACATCTTACCCGTTTAAAATTTTTTGAAATTATTTTTTATTGTAGTTGATTTACAATATTTTCCCAATTTCTGCTGCACAGCAATTCTTTTTTAAAATATTATTTTCCATCATGTTCTATCCCAGGAGATTGGATGTAGTCCCTTGTGCTGTACAGTAGAACCTTATTGTCTATCCATTCTAAAAGTAATAGTTTGCATCTATTAGTTCCAAACTCCCAGTCTATCCCACTCCCTACCCTCTTCTCCGACTGTTTAAATTTTTGCTCTTAATATTTAAATATGAACTTTGGAATATCTAGAACCACAGAGATTCTAAGTTCTAGAAGATAAATTTAGATATACATAGCTGTATTTTTTTCTGATAGAGTTTTATTGACGTGTGTGCTATTAATCTGGGACATTAAAAGCTCCAGTAACATTCTTATCAGTAACATGGCTCCTTATTGAAACATGTTGGAATTCTGATGGTGGCCTCTATTGTTTTTTGTTCATCACCAGTGTTTGCTGTGCCTCCCATTTTCCTTTCCTTTCTTTTCTTTATTTACATTTTGTCTTTTTAGGGCCACACCCACAGCATATGGAAGTTCCCAGGCTAGGGGTCTAATCTAGAGCTGTAGCTGCCAGCATACACCACAGCCACAGCAATGCAGGATCCAAGCTGAGTCTGCGACCTATACCACAGCTCACAGCAATGCCAGATTCTTAACCCACTGAACAGGGCCAGGGACCAAACCCCCATCCTCATGATACTAGTTGGGTTCATTACCACTGAGCCACAACAGAAACTCCCCAGTTTGCATTTCTAACCCTGGAGATTAAATTCAGTGAGGAGGAAAAAGTTAGGAAAGGTAGGAAAACCAGTGAAGGACAGAAAAATCAGGGCGGCAGCAGTAATATTGCCCAGATAATCTTCGGTATTTTAGGGGATCATATTTTTTAAAAGGTAAAATATTTTAATACAAATATAAAACAAATATGCTCAAAGATTTTGTTAAACTCACTAATGAAAGAGCAGTAAGATGTTACAACTACTGAAAAAAAGTTTAACTTACAAAGAGATTGCCATTTTCTCTTTGCCTTGATGTGAAGAAGATTCATTCTCATTAACTATGAGCACTTTTTCATTCTGATCAGCTTTCTAAATAGGCTAGTCAAAGATTACCAAATGTGGAGATAACCTGGGAGTTCCTGCTGTGGCTCAGCAAAAACAAATCTGACTAGTATCCAGGAGGACACAGGTTTGATCCCTGGGCTCATTCAGTGGGTTAAGGATCCGGCGTTGCTGTTAGCTGTGGTGTAGGTCGCAGACGTGGCTTGGATCTGGTGTTGCTGTGACTGTGGTGTTGGCCAGTAGCTACAGCTCCAGTTTGACCAACCCCTAGCCTGGGAACCTCCATATGCCGGGGGTGTGGCCATAAAAAGACCAAAAAAAAAAAAAAAAAGGCAGTGATAACCCTAATCATTGAGTTAGGCCCAACACCAATCTTCCTTCCCTTCCCTTCGCTTCCCTTCCCTTCCCTTCCCTTCCCTTCCCTTCCCTCCCTCCCTCCCTCCCTCCCTTCCTTCCTTCCTTCCTTCCTTTTTCTGAAATTATTTTGAAATCATTCATAGTTTTTCCTGACATTTGTATACACAATGCCTATTATAAACTGAATTGTTTCCCCAAATTAATATGTTGAAGCCCTAACCCCCAGAGCGACTGTAGTTTGAGATAAGGCCTTTAAAGAAGCACTTAAGGTTAAATAAAGTTGTGATTGTGTTAGGGCCCTAATCTGATATGACCAGTATCCTTAAAAGAAGAGGATGTTCAGGTTTTCTTGCACACAAAAGAAAGGCCAAGTGAAGATACAACAAGAAAGTGGTCATCTACAAGCCAAGGAAAGGGACTTCAGGAGAAACTAAACCTACCGAGACTTTGATATTGGATTTCTGGCTGCCAGAACTGTGAGAAAATACGTATCTGCTGTTTAAGCCACACAGTCCGTTATTTTGTTATGGCAGCCCTAGACAATGAATAAAATACCTAAATCTCAATACAATATAAGCAGGGAAAAACATTTCAAAGGGGGGACTGCTTTATTCCAAAATTAATGAAATCATGAATATTTAGAAGCTGGCTGACCAGATTAATGCCTAGCCAGTGGCGCCCCCTCCTTACCCCTGCCATTTGTCTCCTTGCACTTAAGGAAATATTATGGAAACAGGATTCCACTGTCTCCTTACTGCTTCCAGAGACAGCTTTGCCTCCTGCCAGTCCAGGATACTCACCTCTTGCTCTCTCTTTCCCCCTCCTCACCTCCCAGCTTCCTTTACCTATGGGGTAGGCTGAGGGTAAACACCAAGGCCTATGGGTGATGTGTCACAAAACTGAGTTGTCTTGGATTTTATTTTAATTTCGTTTCTATTTTATAAAAAGGTAATAAGGCAAACAATTTTGTTGGCTGTTTGTCACTATTCAATGGAACTTGAAAGTCCACCTCAGAAACAGATCTGAGCGAAGCCCTACCTCTGTGCAACTTCCAATCGTAACTGTCCAGAAAATGTTATCAGCACAATCTGAAACTCTTATTGTTATTCTTCAGGTCTTCTTTTGGTATCTGCCTGAAGGCATCAGCATCCTCAGGCTTTTGCCTCTGGGCTCTTTTTTTCCCCCTTCTTCAACTCCTTCCTTCTAAACTAAGAATTTTGAAATCTTCTAAGGGGATTCTTTTTTGAGCTTATAATGCTTTTGCCCTAAAGTTTCTACTGATAGAAATTTTAGTAACACTTAAAAAACCATCGTAATGGGAATGGCAGAGTAAGGCTATCGGTGGATCCTAAACAACAATTTAACTGGTGAAAATTATAAAAAGCAGTCATTTAAAGTCTCTGTAAATTATCCTGAGGATCTATAGCAGATGGACAACCATACATTTAAGAAAAAATACTAAATCTTGGTAAGAACAGCTAGAGTCTGTGGTGTTTCAGCCACAACGTGTTCTGTCGCCACCCTGGTTTAATGAAAATCTACCTGGTGTGCTGTAATCTGAGCGGGTGCAGCCAAGTAGATGGACGCTCCTTTTGTCCCCAGCTTCCAGTGTGGGGCTGCAACACTGTTCTCAGAGGGGCAGGCTGCCAGCATTTCTCATCCTTCCTTCCCCACCAGCCCCAGCTCTATTCCAGGCAGGCAACTGTCAAGAGGACCAGATTTCCCTTACCCCATTGAGCCCCATTCATAGGGTGGAAACTTTATTTCAGGTGTGGCAAGCCTTGAATACCAGGGCCTTAACCAACTGCTCCACCCCCCACCCCCCCATGTAGTGGAGGTTCCACACCAGGAGAGGCGGGCTGAGAAGACCAGAGGTTGTCATATAATTGACTTGTTTAAATTCCTGAGAGCCAATTGAAAGAATTGCATATAAGTTGAATAAAACAATTAGTTTTATCATGATATAATGCACATAACATGGACCACCTAACTAGAAACTGAAGGGGAAAAGAAACTTTCTATAACAAATACTCTTTAGATCTTCTTTACCTCTATATGCACATTTACTATGCTAAAACTCCAAAATCAAAGACAAATTTAAAAGTGAATGAAAACAATAATAGCTCTTTCAATTCTTGGTTGCTCATATATATAATCAGACATTTATATTTTTTAAAATAAGTTCAAACTTTATACATAGCACTCAATGCAGATGAGGAATAAATAAGCAGCTTTGATAATTTTAGTACAATTTGTGGAAAAGTGCCTGAGAAGTGAGAAGGGTTAATGCACTTAATAATCTAATATTTTGGGGAGAGGGCAGGCTGGTCTCCTGATCTCTGCTGCAGCTCTCTTTACAGAGCACTGCATTCTGAATACTGAAACACAACACTTCCCACAATGTAAAAGAAAACCATTAGTTCTCTTTGACCCTATTCCAGGATAATTTGACTAGAAATTAATAACTGTCAACTGGAGATATTTTGCTGGCAGTAAGGCAAAATGATGCGTGATTCCTCCTTCGGGTTACTCACACTGCACACCACATTTACATCCGAAGATTAAGTTACTGGCTGGAGTGGGGAAAATGATTTTAATTTGCTAAACAATTACTGCTTTTTTCTGAGGTCATGAATTTGGTTTTCTAGATGCTTTAGATGTTTTCAAGTGCTGCCTCACTCAATGACTGAGCAAAAGCAAAGGTAATGATAAGGTTCCAGTGACTTGGTAATAAAAGGTTCGGTGTTTTACATTTGAACTGGGTTTTTGCAAGACATTTTAAACAAAATTCACCCATGACTACAATATAAAGCAGTAAAAACAAACACACACATCCACGGCATATAATGTTTACCTAATGCTGAATATACTGGTGTTTTCTTGAAAAGAAAAATAGATGCTGTGAGACAAAACTTCAATTGTGATTGAAATCGTATAACTACACTTCTCTCAGCTAATTTATCTTCATCCTGGCTCTGGCCAAAGAAACAAATTATTTTTGTTCTTTCTTCATACATATTCTCCTGTGCTGTTCATCCACAGCGCCAATGCTCCTGAATCTCTGAAATCTTTGTAGGTAGCTTAGGGAGAAAGAGTTGCTGTGTCTTTTGACTTTTTAATCCCACCAAACTCTCATTTGCTGAGCATTGTCCTTGTGTTAGGTGCTTCCAGGACATAACCTCACTATCTCCTAGAACTCTGAGGTGCTATTTTAATCTTTATATGAGAAAAATGGGACTCACAGGGGTCTGGTAACTGCCTAAGGTCACAGAGCTGATTATGGGAAGCACAAGGGTTAGAGCTCTGGTTTCTGAATGCATTGTGCATTTTCTGCCATCCTTTGTGGCAGTTGTTTGCCCATCTTCAACAGTCCTTACCAAATTGTTGTGACAGTTGTATAGTCTGAGATTCCTCAGCTAGATTCTCAGGGCCTGTGAAGAGTTATATAATTTGGGTCATGAGGCAGCTTTGTTTTGCATCTTTAGCAAGAGTTTAAAGGGACAGGTGGAAATATGCACAAGGCATATTTCAGTGCCCTGGAATTCATTTGGATGGTGACAATGACACTGAATTCCCTGGGGACCTCAAAAATGGTTGGAGGCTGACAATCTGGAAACTAAACTGCAACCATTGAACACAGGATTGTGGTTATGCTTGTGTTTCACTTCTGAATCTCTTCCACTCCAATTGCACTTTAGCTAGAAGGATAAATTTTGGATAGGGTACTGATTTAGATGGAAGAAAGTTTGGGCATTGCCATAAGACATATCTGGGTTTGAGTTTTGTCTTATTATTACTAAACGAAATTAGGCAAGTCAATCAATAGGAGTCTCTGCTCCTTTGTAAAATGTGGAAAGCAATACTTGTTTCTCTGAATTATCACGGGGACTAACTTAGGTTATATAAAGGATTAATCTAGTAGTAGGGGTTCAACAAATATCAGCAGGCTTCATACTTTCCAGGAATTCAGTGAATAAGGACAGTCAAGGGAAGACTGTGTACTTCTGTGAGACTCTAGACTGGCAGCCTGAGACTCCTGCATGGCTTCAGAGGCATTCCAGCTCTGTAGTGTGTTATAACTTACTAAGCATTTTCAACCCATTATTTCATTTGATTCTTGTAAATTCCTTGTGGAAGGGCTATGATTGGCACTGTTTAAATCCCTTTTAATGCAGATGAGTGGACTGATGCTCAGAAAGGTCGCATAACTTAGTCATAGAATCATCAGGTAGAGAAGTCAGGAGAAAGGCCAGATCTTCCTTCTTCATTAGGGATCTCTCCTGAGAGGTGGGGACATGGTAGTGCTGTAAGGTTCATGGCATTCAGATCAACTTGAACCCACAATTCCTACTTCTCTTGTCCCCTTGTGAAATATGCATCTTAAATATAAAAAGTATGCCTGTTAATGAACAATGTAGAATACCTTTTAGTGATATTTTTGTAAGCTTGACAATTTATGCTGATTGATTTGTTTTGTCACCAAAACAAACATAATTTCTATATTTTCAGTTACCATTTGCATTTCCTCTAAGGTTTTTAATACTAGTTTAGTCATCTAATGAATTAAATTTGCATTTATTTCATTTCAGGAAGGTAGAGAATGTCCTATTATAAATAATTTAACTGAAAAAATTTACATAAATTGAATTTTGGCATTTTACTTTAATGGCATTGGCTATGTAGACTAAACAGCAACCTAAATTGATGGGGTTTTTGCATTTTTTTTATTGAATAGGTTTTAAGATAATGTCAGTAATTTTTTTTTAGAGTAAGACTGCATTAAAGGATGAGCAATTATTGTTTTTTGATTTCATTACACATACCATAAATGATTTCTTTTGGAATGTCCGTTGGTGTGTATTGCTACCTTAAGAAAAGAAAATAAGAGGATAATGTTTGCTGATTAAAAAAAAAACATTGAAAAAAAAGCGCTCAAAAGAAGGTATAGGGAAAGTAGTCGTATACACAGTATCTCTACTATTCTCCACTCAGGAAATCAGACCTAGTAATGAACTTTGATTGTTCCATTCAATTTCAGCCTGTAGCTGTAATGAATCAAATTATTCTATAACCTCATTAATGCTAAATAGCTCTCTTTCTAGCCCTTGGTTTTCTAAATAACTATCCATCCACATCTTGGATAAGGACTTCCCCTAGTGCCGTTGCTAATTAATGGGTGGTAGCATTCTTCAATAGATTCTTAAAAAGCCAAAGATCATTCACTGTAGATGTCTGACAGGACATGAGGATTCCTTGCATCTGTCAATCACTTATTTGGTCACCAATGTACACCATCTCAGTTAAATGGTCTCTGGAGGAGGAAGTAAGCCTTGTTATCTTTGTAAAAGCCAGAAATTGCTGCCCCATCATTGCAATTTAATGGGTGATTTTTATGCTGGGAGAACAGTGCATATACATTTAAAGTAGCAAGATCTCTGCAGATTCAACAGAATGCTAAGTGAAACAGAAATGCTTTCGTTGCACAATATAATGAATCAGATACATGAGAAACATAAAAATTCAAAAAACATAAGCCTAAACATCATATTGCAGAACAACTCAACCTTTTTTTTTTTTTTTTTACTATGTTTGATGGGAAAATGGTAGACCCAAATATTGGACTTAACTTGCAGAAACACAGTGTCAAATATATTCATTACTCATTTGTCTACATAGTATTACAATAAACTTTAAAACGAGTGTAAAATATTAATTTCCTTTGTCTACAACAAAGAATGTGTATATGATCGTGACCTGGGATATAGCTGAGCTTATGATTTAGCAATGGCAAAAAAGTAGCCTATTACATCAGTAATTTTTCTTTCAGTCATAGATCAGTAATAAAATGAAATCACATATATATTCAAATAAAGATACCAATGTGAGCTATAGGTAATATAGATGCAGAAAAACATGTGAAGTTACTTTCTATATTATCATGGTTTTATGTCAATGAGATTTCAAAAGTAAGTAGTGAAAAATTTTATCACTGTGTTTTCTGGATCAGGTATAAATTTGGCCAAACAAGTTTGATTAACATACAGCTTTTATAGCTACATACAATTATCAGCTCTTAAATAAAGGAGTTAGTTGCTATTTAACTATCACTTTGATACTCTTCTTCTAGAATAAAATACCAAATACGATGGCCTTTCTCTGACTACAGATTCTTCCACTTTCTTACATTTTCATAATGCCATTTTTTTGTCACTCTCCAATTTGAATAATTCCCTGTGTTAGTTTCCTAGAGCGGTCGTGATAAATTACCACTAACTGGGTGGTTCAAGATAACAAGAGATTTATTCTCTCACAATTCTGGAGGCCAGGAGTCTGAGATCAATGTTCAGGGTTTGTCCCTTCCTGAGGCTCTAAGGGAGAATCCATTCCATGCCTTGGTCCTGGCTTCGGGTGGCTGCTGGTAATCCTTGAGTATTTCACAGGGCTTTGTAACTCCAGTCTCTGGCTGTTTTCATGTGGCCTTCCCCTCTCTGTCTCAACTCTCCTTCTGCCCTTTTTTTTTCTTTTTAATAAGGATTCTCATTGTTGGATTTAGGTTCTAGGATGGCCTCATTTTGAGACCCTTAACATTATTATGTCTGCAAGGTCACAGTCGCATGTACCGTGGGTCAGAACTTGAGCATATCTTTTCTCTTTCTCTCTCTCTCTTTCTTTCTTTTTTTTTGCCATGCCAACCACATGGGGAAGTTCCCAGGCCAGGGATTGAACCCACACCAAACCCAAGCTGCAGTGGCAATGTTGAATCCTTAACCCACTGAGCCACATGGGAACTCCTAAACATATCTTTTTGAGAACCACTAGTCAACCCACTATAGTCCCTAATGCCCTAGCTCCATGAATTGGTTCAAGTCTAACTTAAATTTTACCAGCTAGCAGAGAAATAAGAGAATCAGTGACAAATGAAGTTCATTCTTCATAAAGTCAAATGAATTAAATGCAGATAATGTCCTTTTGTTCTGAAATTATTCCTTCCTAGTTTCTTCTTCTTAAAATGTGATGATACTAATAGATGGTGATTTTTTTAGAGGGGGTCACATTTTAGTAAAGACTACTAACAAAGTTCCGAAACGGATTCCTCATTTTCAGGGAAGGAACTCAATGGGCTCAGCCTGGATTATGTACCTAGCCCATGCTTGAATCAATCACTCTGACTTTGAATGAGGTACTATGACAGAGCCAGCTTGGGTCATGTGGCCAACACTGAGGTACACATGATAGGCCTAGAAGGAGGTGTAGGCAAAAATAAGACATTGATAATCCTCTGCTACTGGGACACTAAGCATTGCTAAAGGCGTCACAGAACCACTTTGTTTTTGTGCACTAGAAATTCATGGGATTTAGTCCCAGGTCTTCACTGATAGTCCACAGTCCTTTTGTCCATTTTAGTATTGATTTTGTGCGTTTACTCACTGGGGACCTGCTGAGATGTTGTGCTTAATGCTCGGGATATAACAATAAATAGAACATAGGCTCTTCCCATGAATAACTTGTGAGCAAGAATTATTTTAAACATTTAATTAAAATATAACATGGTAACTACCCTCATTGTGGTATGGGAAAAGTGCCATTTGCAGAGATGAAGAAATAAGTAAGTTTGGAACAGGGTAAGATTTACAAAAGAAAGGATAACTGAGGAGTGGGCCTCCCAGGCATAGATAATAAATGATATGTAAAAAGACCTGGGCGTTTAAAAGGGCACCACATGTTTGCCCTTTGGTGTAGTTTAGAAGAAGAATGTGTGGTGGGAGAGTGCAAAATGAAGCTAGAGGCTACAGAGTGGAAGCCTTTTATGACTTGTATTTCATCTTTAGCAAGCTTTGCAAATGTCTCTGCAGCCTCCAGATTCTCCCTTTTTCAATCCTGAAAGCTGTTATTAAATTATTCTTAAAGTTTGCTTTGCTCGTGTCATTTTCCTGCTGAAAAGCTAACATAGACATCTATGACCTAAACCATACAGTCTAAGTTTGTGGCTGTGTTTTAGTTAATACAAGTGAAGCACTAGAGACAGTGTTTGGCACATAAGAGTCCACTTCATGTTAATTACTCTTGTGCATTCCTGCGCTCTCTCAGCAATTCCAGTTTTTTCTATTGTTTTCCACCCTGTCCAAACGAGGCTACTCGTTGTCTCAAATACGTCTTGTTTTTTTCTACCTTTGCTGAACTTTCCGTATTATCCTCAGTGGTTAGAAGCTTAGCCATATCTCAGACTCAAACTCAAGGTCACACCCATTTCCCTTAGTCAAAAATTATTTCTCCTCTCTTCTCACAGAATTTTGCTTGAACTTCTTTGGTGACACTTAACATGGAGTCCTATACTGTGGTTACTTATGCACATGGTGTATTCTACATCAACTTGGCTCTAATTGCCTTGATTTTTTTATCTGCTTCCTATTCTGCCAAGGAATGTTACTGGAGATATATATATATATATATATATATACACACACACACACACACACACACACACACACACACACACACACGGCCAGGGATTGAACCTGCATTGTCATGTATACTAGTTGGGTTGGTTACTGCTGAGTCACGAAGGGAATTCCACTTACTGGATATTTTTGATAGGGGTCTTCTTGTTGGTTTTTCCTTATTGTGAAAGCCACTTATGGATAGGATCATCTCTAAGAGAGTCATAAAGAAATCTGAACAACTTCTGTTTATTTTAAAAAGTATAGTAATTATTTTTTTCCTGAAATCTTTAATAAAATGCACCAAGACAATAAAATGAGCAAGGAGTGGTGGAAAGGGGGCAGCAAAATTATAATCATTTGCAAGAGATATGATCATCTAATTGGAAATAGTCCAGTTTATTTGTGAGAATAAACAAACTGTAAAACTGTTGGGATTATTTAGAAAATTTAGCTATTTATTTATGAGCAGACAAGACTTTTACAATACTCCTGTTAGAAAATATGCGTGTGTGTGTGTGTGTGTTTGGGGAGAGGACAATGAAATCTCATAGCACTAGCAACAGAAATAGAAAATGCTTGAGAATAAATTTACCACAAAATGTTTAGGAATATATGAAGAAAAAAAACCCCCAAACTACTGAATAATGTGGAGCAAAACTTAAGTGGAAAAATGTCATGTTCTTTGATGTATCTTCATATTGTAAATCAAGCTAATCTATAAATTTAAGACAAACTCAAAATTTCAGCCATCTTTCATTATTTATTTATTATTAGACCTTGAAAATGATTCTAAAATACTTTTAGCAGACTAGAGACTTTTGAAAAGGATGGGAATAGCCCTATTCACTGTTAAAATATATTACATGCTAGTTTAAAATAGCGTAGAAAGGGTGCAAGGAGAGAGCGACACAGATTAATAGTTTAGAGGAGGAAGTCCAGAAACAGACCCAAGAAGATGAAAGCATTTAATATAGTAATGGTGGCTTTTACAGTGAACAAAGAAAAGGTGAATTATTTCATAAATGGCATTAGGACGACTGGCTAACTTCGGGAAAAAAAAATGAGGTTAGAGCACCAGAACACTATAATTCAGTTATCTTCTAAATATTAGTGGATTAAAGCAATGGCAACCACTTTATCATCTCTCACGGTTTATGTGGGTCAGAAATTTGGGAAGGATGCAGATGAGTGGGTCTGGTTCTTTTATGCAATTGCGGCCAAATGGTAGTTCTTAGAGCTAGAACAGCTGGATGTCCAAACAACTGGGCTCTGGCCTAGCATCTCCAGCCTTGGCCTCTCCATATTATTTCTTCTTATGGGCTAATTTGGGTTTCCTCTCAGCATGGAAGGCTCAGAGACTGAGATTTTCTTACTTATTTTTTAAATTTAAGTGTAGTTGATGCACAAATTATATAAGTTAACAGGTGTACAATATATGGATTCACAGCTTTTAAAGGTTATACGCCATTTGTAGTTATTATAAAATGGCTATTTTTCCTGTGTTGTACAATATATCCTCGTAAATTTTTTAATATCTAATAGTTTGTACCTCTTAGCCTCCCTGCTCCTATGTAGCCCCTCCTCTCTTCTCTCTCCCCACTGGTAACCACTAGTTTGTTCTCTATTTTTGTGAGTCTGATTTTTTTGTAATATTCACTAGTTGTATTTTTTGCATTTTTTACATTACACATATAAGTGATATCATACAATATTTGGCTTTCTCTGACTTATTTCACTTAGCATAATACCCTCCAAGTTCATTCATGTTGCTGCAAATGGCAAAATTTTATGCTTTTTGTGGCCGAGTAGTATTCCATTTCACACACACACACACACACACACACACACACACACACACCACATTTTTACATGCATTCATTGGTTGATGAACACTTAGGTTGCTTCCACATAAGACTATTTACTTTTTTGGTATAAAGGATTTTTTATTGACATTAAAGTATTATATATCAGTGTATTATAAGGGTCTTTTCACATTGTTGAGGTTAAACTGACATGTCAAGAAATTATAGAATTGTATACTGCTGTAGTGACAGGTGACACAGATTTTTGCACGCTCTGGGAGCATACTTTAACCTTTAAATATTGACAAGTAATGCTTACTTCTTACCCTGCTATTCAAACAATGCTGATATATGAGCCAATGACTGTTTTTTTTAAATCTCTTATTTATTAAGATTAATAGTTAATTACATTGGATTCCTTAAAAATATTTAGGGTTGTGCT
The DNA here is from genome assembly GCA_004024745.2 of Catagonus wagneri. Taxonomy (NCBI): domain Eukaryota; kingdom Metazoa; phylum Chordata; class Mammalia; order Artiodactyla; family Tayassuidae; genus Catagonus; species Catagonus wagneri. The sequence goes on from PVHT021183617.1 coordinate 11,474,799, forward strand.
TTTAGGTTAAAAAGAGGAACATAAATGTTTTTTGAATATAAAAATATGTAGTGTATCGGTCTAAAAACAAAATATTACCCCAATAATTACTTTGAAAGAAATGAACTTTTACTTGTGGAGTAAAGAAAAAAATACTTGGAAGGCTCTAGGTATGAAGATATTTCTATTTTCAGTTTTCCATATCTGTAAAAGTTGTTAGATTATGTTCAGACCGCTAGCTAACACATTGGCTGAAGTCTTTAAGAGCAAATATTACAGCAAGTAACAGAGAAGTTAAATTGCCTTTTGTGACTGAGCTGTGGAAGTCACACAGTATTACTTTTACCACATCCTCTTGGTTAACACTGACAGACACGCCCATCCAGATTCAAGGCTAGAGGACATGGACCCCCTTTCCTGGTGAGATTATCAACATCATCATAAGAAGAGCATGTAGGGTGGGAGCTACTGTTCCAGCCATTCTGTCACATGTTGCTGGTTGGAACCACATGGAATAATCTGAGGGAAAACCTCCTCATTTCTATACTCTGATAGTCAGCATCATAGATACATGCTTTTCAAAATTTGATATGTGTCAGAATCACCTGGAGGTCTTCTTAAAACACAGATTTCTGGACCCTACCCCAAAGCTTCCGATTTATTAAGTCCAGTTGTAGGAGGGTGAGAATTTAAATTTCTCATCAACTCCAAGGCTTATGCTGATGCCACTGGTCTGAGGGCCACATTTTGAGAACCACTGTTCTGGATCATAGCATTTGTTCTTTGCTTACTACTGCTCTTTAGGTGGATAGTATGGGTCACATTAAAGTAATTTTTTCCATGTATCGAATCACTCTTCAGAGTTATTTTACCCCACTTGCATTCTTGGTTAGCCTAGAGAACGTAGAGGACTGGCAAAAGTCAGAGGGATTCTTCAGTCTTTTTGAGTTTCAGTGGGCTAGTCTGCACTCCTCCCCTTTGGGGTGGCAAAAGGATACTTGAGTTTTTGATGGAAGGGAATATCACAGAAGATAGTTTGTTGTTTTCTGACCACTTAAAAAAATTTCTGCCTCAGGTGCCAGTGGTGACATTTCTCCATCATCCATGTCTGCTGAGAACCTAAGACAAGTTCTGTTCTTGTAGTGACGGGTGACATCTTCATAGGGTCTTGCCTAGCAAAGGTTGCTATATTGCCCAAAATTCCTTACCAAGTCAGGATAGTGACCTGAGAAACAAATGAGAACAGGCAATCTGGGATCTCACCAAATTGAAATAGCTTATAATCTCCTTTCATGGCTTAAAAATTGCAAGTATAAATTTATCCATGTGGGAGAACCTGAGTTTAGCTGTTAAATCAGAAAATGAGGCCAGATTGTACAATATGGTCTCCTGAATTTGGTGATGATTTCATGGGGGCTCAGCATACTGAAGACATCTGGAGATTTATTTTCCCTGGTTTTGCAACCCAAGGTTAACTAATCTGAATTTTGTAGAAACTGGGATTTCTCTGACCAGTAAAGCACAATTGACATAAAGATGCTACCACATATAACAGGCAGAGAGGAGCATCTTTTCCCATGACTGTTCAAGGACAGCTTTGGATGTTGGGCCCTCATTTTTGCCTGTATTCATCTAGGATTATAGTCCTATCTGTTGGACTCAATAAAAAGTCATTCAGCCTTTTTAAAAGGATGTGTAATTTCTAACCTCAATTTATATCCCTATTAAATTAAGGGAAATATGCCTCCTACCTATTTGCCTGTTTTTAATTTCTGTTTGTAGGTATGTATCTGTCTTCATCAGTAAATTCAGCAATATGCACTCAGTAAGATGCAGATATAAAATATCTTCATTTTTCTCCAATAATTCAAAGATGTTCAGTTTGAATTGCCTTTTTTCATCCCATATCTACAATTGGACAGATTCTACTGTTTTCTACTCTCTTCCAGTATACAGAGTTCAATTTAAATCTTCTGTCTTACAACCAGTTCAAAGCACTACCTATTTTCTAATTCACCCATGACCAGGGAGTGAGCCTTGCTAGGGAAGGGAGAGGAGTCTGCCTCTTTTTCTTCTGGCTTCCCCTCTTTTCTAGGCTACTGTGTATACTTTGGGGTTTTCACACCTGGCAAGATAAACGGGGAAAGGAGAAATTAAATAGCACTTCTATGTTCCTCCCTTTATAATTACTTTCTTCAATATAACAGGTGCCCAAAGCCAGGCTTCCCTATAGGATGTGTGTGTTTGATCTTCAAGGGTTCCATGGGAGAGTCTCCACTGAATCATCCCTGACATGGGAGATGGGCTCCTGCAAGACCTCTCCCACGTCCCCATCAGCCTTGGACCCCAGTGGCGCAGCCTAGAGCCTCTCACTGCTGGGGCTCTCTTGTCCATCAGGCAGCCCCTTTAGTTATCTTCGGTGGTATTCCCTCCCACTGGAAACTCAAGCATCCTCAGTTCTTTGCTACTTCAAATGGTAAAGGTGAAGGCTAGTCCACTGGCTTCCCTCATTTCACTCTAATTCCTTTGCCCCTGTCTACCTAAGGCATGGGTGCCGACCAGTTCATACACTATGTCAGAAGATATCCAATCAGGATTTGTGATGTTAGTCTATCTTCTTTACAGGCATTTCCCATCCCTACAAGTGGCTTTTACCTCTATCTATCATACTCAACAATCCCTTTCCATAACAAATACTTTGTGTTTCCCTCTTTTTCTTTTACCATGAAATGAAATTCAGAGGTAATAAAATATCATAAAAGAACATATTTTAATTTAAAAAGGAACATAATTAAAAAAGCAATGTAATGCTTTATACAATAAAGGAAGAATAATAAGTATTATAATAAAATAACATGTAATACATATTAATATGTAAGTGTTCAAGCATGATTATACTTTAAAACGTAATGAAGTAGTCAGGTGCTTACAGCTACTCATGGTGAATACTTGAATTTAAGATTAAAAAAAAAGTCAGAACCCATTCTGTATATAGGAAGGAAAATTAAAGGGCAGAAAAGTAAGGGAACCCTAATTAAAACTAGTGGAAAGATAGGTAATAATAACCTGACTTATATGTAAATGATAAAAAAAGGAAAGAGCCTTTAACAAGGTACAGATAAGAATGCCATGGCAAATTACAAACTGTCAAAACGGCGAAAATGAAGAATTAGCAGAGGAGCTAGCCTTAGTTATAAATGTAATATAAAAGTAATTTCTTTCATATAGTATAGGTTGGGTCAGTGATAAAATAACATGGAAAACATATTTTCCATCTTAAAATGTCACCACATTTCCAAGCATGTATTATTCAGTAGTTGAATGTCTGGCAAGACATGTTAAAAGTATGGAGGTGTGAAGCAGATCTTTATTGGGTGGGGCTCTCCCATGCTTTGAGGATGTCTGACATCCCTGGCTTTTTCTCACCGAATGCCTGAAGTGTGCCACAAACATAGCAAGAACAACCAAAAGCAAAAACAAAAAAACAAACAAAATGACAAAAAAAACCTCTCAGAAGTTCCGAAATGCTACCTAGGATTCCTCCCTTATGGGAAACATACTTTCAAATCTTTTTTTAATTTTTTAATTTTTAATTTTTTTTGCTTTTTAGGGCCGTACCCATGGCATATGGAGGTTCCCAGGCTAGGGGTCAAATCAGAGCTGTAGCTGCCGGCCACAGCCACAGCCACAGCCACGCAGGATCCAAGTTGCCTCTGTAACCTACACCACAGCTCACGGCAATGCACAGCTCACTGAGTGAGGCCAAGGATCGAACTCGCATCCCCATGGATCCTAGTTGGGTTCATTAACCACTGAGCCACGAAGTGAACTCCTAAGCCAAGAAAGGAGCTCCTTGTTTGTTTTAAATAAGGCAGACTATCTCATGAATGCATCCTAGTAAGAACTTCTTTTGCCAAATTAAGCTTTAGTATGATGCCACTGGTCTACCCCGAAACTTGATGCTGCATTTTCAACAAATGTAGTATTGAGTTCACTATTCACATCACAGGGGGTCTTCTAGACAGACTAATGACATATATTTATTTGTGACTCAATTATGGTGTATTTCACCTTCTCCTGAGTATGACTTACTTTGAGTCATGTATCTAATCATGTTTTCCTCTTTGTGCTGGGCAAATGAAAGCTTGGTATAAGATTTCTGATCCGTGTTCATGAGCTGATGGGATGGCATAGAATGCCTTGAATGTATGTATGTTTTCTTTTTTTTTTTTTTTTCGTTTTCTTTTTCTTTTATGGCCTTACTTGTGGCATATGGAAGTTCCCAGGCTAGGAGTTTAATCGGAGCTATAGCTGCAGGCCAATGCCACAGCCACACCAATACCAGATCCAAGCTGCATCTGTGACCTAACCTGTAGCTCATGACAACCCCAGATCTTTAACCCACTGAGCAAGGCTGGGGATTGATCTCAAATCTTCACAAACACTATTTTGGGTTCTTAACCCACTGAGCTATAATGAGAACTCCCATTCTTAATTTTTAATTTATTTTCTATCCTCTTTCCTCATTTTCTTTTATCACTTCATGAATGTACCTGTGAGACAAAATAACTCCAGACTACCAACTCTAAGATAAGACTGAACACATGCTATAATCTCCCCATTCTTGCGCCAGATCCCTAGTACTGTATGTATTCATCACTGTGGTTACAAATAAGAAAGGTACCTACCTTCAGTGGACCAGAAGCAGTGAGGCTGGAAACCACTAAAAAGCTTGGGACTTTTGTAGGTGATGTCTACTCAAGAAAGGAGAATTTGGAGCCCAGGGATAATGGACAGGTGCCATGGGGAGGCCAGCTGGTGAGACCAATCTTTCAATGTCATCTGATATTCCACACCAGTTTGCTACATATCAGCAACTAGACTTTGGTGAATGCAAAAGTATTATTTTTGCTTAGAATTTTGTGTCCTAGCATTAAGGCTACATGATTGCCCCGTGGAAGGCTGTGGGGAGAGACTACTTTTTTAGTATAGTAGTATGTTCTGTCTCCTTAGGAAAGAGTGGGATTCTCTGTAGTTTTTCATCACACTGATGGATCCCCTAGATTGCCTTCATGAGCTTCTCAGACAAAGATAGCAATCTATAGGCTTTACTTTAGTAACAACGAAATTGACTGATAGGATATAGCTTCATACTCATGAGTATTTTGCAGCATATGTACCTTATAAAACCCCTTAAAATATTAAGGTGGATTCTGAACAATCTTAATGGTGTGATTATTAGTCATATCTCTCCACTGATGCAACTACATATAATGGTAACATTTTAATCATCTTCATTAATCTTCTTTTTAAAAATCCTATTAGCTCACTCAGCATTTCAGCATTTAATGTTTATTCTATTTTATTAACACTAGGTATAAGTAATTTTAAGTTTACTTGGATGTTAATAATTTGCACTGATTTTAAGCCAGCTTTCCTATTCCTATTGGTAATTCCTGATTCTGCAAGAAGCTTTGCAGCAGAGAAATACACCTCTTCCTAGTGAATAATAATAGCAGGCTGTCTGTCATACAGTAAAATGATACAATTGACCAACTGTCAGGAAATGTTCTTTGAAATCTGAATCACTCTGCCGGCTGTAGTTATGGATGCAGTCTTGTGGTAGAAAGAATTTTCTCCACATGAAGTTAATTGGCTCAGGTAAGGAACGAATGTGCAACTTTAGCTCCATAAGCTGCACACCCTTTAACTAAGCAACTTGATTATATAATATTCATTATTATTACATAAAATATTGTTTATGGGAAGCCTGATGCCAACTGCTTTCTGCATAGTGTTAATTTGTCTCCAACTGTCTTGGGAGTTTGAGAAAAAGCCTGTGGAAAGATAGAAGAAAGCTAGGAAACAGGAATGCATAACAGGATAAACTATAACCTTCAAACACAGAAATTCATTCAAAATCTTTTTGTCCTGGTTTGGAAAAAATAGGTTGGGTTGTTTTCCTTATGTAAAAAGTAAGTTGTTAAGCACTTAATGGAGTAATAGATGAGAACTCAATTGCGTTGTTTCTTTTTTTCTGTTTATCGGAAGCATGCCTTGGCATTCCTCCCTGGCAGATGGGAAAGCTGTTACTGTATTCCTAAGGAAACCAGGAACATGAGCAGTTTCTTTTGTGGTCTTGAGGTTTGGTCTTTGGCTGTCTGATTGTCCAGTGCTTCCTGATGTGCAACTCCCCCCCCCCCAGAAAAAAAGGACTGCAGAAAAAGGCTAATCTTTCCCCAGGGACTGGAGAAATTAAAGCTTTGAGAGGGTGGGAGAGTTCCTCAGAGAAGAAGGGACCAGAGGCTTACTGACTGCTTCTTGGGTGATGGAGATCAGAGTCTCTCTGGAAAATAGCCTAGGAGGTATCAGAACTCCGAGGGAGGCTAGACTAGGGTTTGTCACATGGGTGCTGATGATATGGATGCTACTTGCAGAGTGGTTCACCCTGGCATGTGAGTAGGCATGCTGAGCACCTCAACAACAACCAAAATCTTTTATTTCCTCAGGCTACTTCCTACAAAGAGAGAAATGGGAGCTATTTAAAATGACTGACCTTGCTGACCATGGAAAGTGAGGTCTGGAGGTAGATTTGATCTGATGTAATAGGGAAAGTTGACATTTTCTAGCCCTTTGAGTATGAGAGGAAAGGACTACATTCACATGCACACCTTACCTCGTTCATTCCCGAGAGTTTCTAAAAGAATTAGTGCCCTTCCTTGCTGTGCACATCCCTTATTGCAACTCCTATATGTACAAAAATGAAAACGGTCCTGTGATTTTTGTGAAAATTCTTTATAAAAGGGCAAGTTGATGGAGTTCTCTTGTGGCATGGTGGCTTAAAGATCCAGCATTGTCATAGCAAGGGCTTGGGTAGCTGCTGTGGTGTGGGTTTGATCCTGGCCTGGGAATTTCCACAAGCTGTGGGAGCAGCCAAAGTGTGTATGGCGGGGGGGAGTTGATTTTAACTTCAGTGTACTTGACGTGACAATTATATTAACAAACATATAAATTCAATAGAAATTCCTTCTAATTAGTAGAAATTCAAGTTGTAATCTGCAACTTATCATGTAAAATAAATAGATTGTAAACCTCATTGCTGATTTGTGAATTTCCAGAGACCAACCAGTAATTGTTTGACTTACTGTTATAAAGAACGTACCCAAGTGACAAATAGAATCATCATTTAAATATGCTGAGGCTGGTGTAATTGAATTTGTCATGGAGTTGGCATAAACTATTTAAAAGTACTCTCAAATGGACGACAAATATAACCTCTGATTGAATTGGCACATGATTCAGAAACTTCAGATTTTTCTTATAATTCTATCAAGAAATAATTAGCTGAAAAGATGAGAATGGTACCTAGATTAATGATAACATCAATAAGCTATTTGAACTCAATTGGCTAAAAATGAACACATGGAACACAGCAATTAAGCACATTTGGTTTAAATAAAGCACTCTTACTTGCCAGGAAAATTACCCACTGCGTTTATGTTTCCACTGGGAAATATTTCTTGGGATTGGGGCAACCAAAGTATTTTAAAAACAATGGGAACAATAATCAAGTTAAAAATACTCCAGAAAGAAATAAAGAAAAAAAAGCCCTCCTAGCCATTATTATCTTAGATTCTTAGTAAGATAAGAGAGCAGATATTAAGAAAAGTATTATAAGTGCATCAAGAGAGTGGTGAAAGCCTGGATAATAAACAGCATGGGCTTATATAGAACAGATCATGCCAGACATATTCAATTGCATTCCTTTGATCAAATTACAAAGTTGATGAAAGGAATTCAGTAGATGTGATATATCTGGACTTTGCTAAATCATTTGATTTATGCCTTTCGAAAGCTTACTTAAAATTTTAATTAAAATTAGCTTACCTATTTACACTAACACCTAGCCTGAAATGAACTCATAAATTTAAAAAAGGGAGATGAGTTTTAGCAGCAATATATGAGTTGAAGAAGAGGGGGATGGAAAGCTCCAAAGTGGACACTGGAGAAACAATTGGTCCCTAAAGACCACGAGAACTATTAAAAGAGTAGAAAGGTGAGATGCTAATACCGAGTTAGAGAATGAAATGCACTTCTCAATATTCCTTTTAAGGGATCTGGAAAAAATGGATATTTTTGCCATGCAAGAAGCAATGCAGATATTGTCAGTTTGTAGATGTGCTTGCAAGAGCATCTCTGGTCTGCCACCACACACTAATTTTGTTCCTAGAAAAATTTTAGCGTCAAAACTTGTGTTGTAAAACCTGTTGTGTCAGATGGGCCTCAGGTCATACTTTCAAGACTTTGAAAACTGCACTAATGAAATATTTCTTTTAGAAAGCTGAATAAATATTGCCCCAGATCCCATCTAGGTTTTGGTTGTCAATTTTAGTCATGGCGTTTTCATTACCATTAACCCTACCATTAGCACAGTGCTTACATACATTCTTATCATCCTTATTACCCCTATTATGAGAAAGAAAGCAGCTGTTGTAACAGTTGTTTCAATTGTTTTTCTTACATGATTGTGTTGGCAGTCTAGGCACGATCCTGTGTAACTGATAATCTGTGTTTTGCAAAACACGTTTTCCCGTTTATCAGTTGCGTCGTATCCAATTCAGAATATGAAAATTCATACTGTTAAAATCTGTATGTAATAGTAAGGTGTTTAGCAACACACCCAAAATGCATCTCATTCAGGGTAACTGGCTATAATTTTCAGTAGTTGCCACTAGATGGTGAAACCCTGTGATGCTATAGCATGGTGATACTGCAGCAAACTCTGGGGCCACCTACTCAGAGCCTGGTTTCCCTAGGGTGGCTGACTGTAAAAACTCTTAAAGAAGCCCAGCAGAAAAACCCACCGACCTTGTCAGGGCAGGGAGATGTCTTTTCCTTCTATTTTTCTTGTAAAATTCTCCCAAACCCCAACACATGTTTATAAAAGTTAACTCTGTCTTATAAACTGCCAAAGTTTATAAACTAGGAAATATGGTAACGTATTAAACAGATATGTAGTCTTTTCTTTCCAGTTGCACAAAACTCTTTTTAAGCAAACATATTGTTACTATGAATCATGATTCTGTTTTTACCACTCTATAGATATGTAATTGAAAAATAACACACTGGGTTTTTTTTAAGACTAAGAATTAACATAAAATGTGAGAAGAAAATGGATAACAGGACATTTCTCAACATTTCGAAGTCAGAAATGGGTTGTTGCCATAGAATTAAATCACATAGTAGACAGAATTTTAGCTGATTAAGAGTTTTAGCTATTTTTTGAGAAAAAATTAGAAGTACATATCAACACGTCTATTTGACAACCAATTAAAAACAAAACATCAAAACACAAAACAGAACATTGCATGTTTCACTAGGGATTGAAATGCCTACAGTATGTGAGATCAGGTTTTGCTGGCTGTAGCATTTATTTATCTTTTTATTTCCACTCAAATTACACAGTTATCATAGTCTAATGTGAACAGTTATAGAGGTGGGATATTATGTAGTATTTACAAAATTTATTTGTCCAAGTAATTCCCCTCCCTCGCCCCACCCATCCCCTTACGGAGGAACATCAAGTTTGATGAGAGTTCTGGGAACAGCTGAGAAAGCCAACTCATGATTAGGTTTCTAACCAGAGGTAAGGGTGGCCCATGAAGCCATTTCTGCCTTAGATTCCTTTGTCTTAGCAAACCAGACAGTGGTTTTCTTAGAGGCCAGACAAGGCTGGACCTGGAGTCTCCAGGGAAACCAGCTTGTTACGGTCCATAGATAGTTACCTCTGAAAAAACTACAAGTTTTCTCGGGCTACAAAATCTTCTGGACAGGACGTACTTGGCTTTCATTTGGTCATTTCCTTAGTGAAAACACTGCACACAATTAAGGTGATGAATTATATTCTGACCTAGGAGGGACCACTTATATTAAGGAGTTAAATGTATGGACAGTTGGAATGAGGCTATGGATTGATGGCAGAAGGTTATGATCATATAATCATAAAGAGAAGAGATTTTTTTTTTTTTTTTTTGCCATAGGAAAACTTGTTTTTGTGTAGGAAGACTAGGTAATGTGCCTGCTAGGCCAAGGCAGACCTTAAGACCTAGTCTGAACAGGAGCCATTATTGGAAAGAAGACTAACACTATTCCTCTTTTAAGGAGTACAAAGAATTTGTGAGTTGTCCACTGGCTGGTTGGTAGGGATTTATTTTATTTTATTTATTTTATTTTTGTCTTTTGTCTTTTTAGGGCTGCACCCGCAGCATATGGAGGTTCCCAGACTAGGGGTCTAATCGGAGCTATAGCTGCCGGCCTACACCACAGCCACAGCAACTTCATATCCAAGCCGCGGCTGCGATTTACACCACAGCTCACAGCAATGCTGTATCCTTAACCCACTGAGTCAAGCCAGGGATTGAACCTGCAACCTCATAATTCCTAGTCAGATTCATTTCCGCTGTACCATGACGGGAACTCCAAGGGATTTATTTTAAAACGTACCTGGGATTTTGGTTTTATTCAGGACTCATGTGACCAGCAGATCTGGAGATGATGGACAAGGTAGTTTCAGTTCCCAAGGGAAGAAGGAAAGCCATCCGGTGCAGGCCCACCTGAGCAAGCACCAGAGCCAGTAAGGAGCAGGAGAAACAAGGAGAAATCAGAGGCAGAAGTCCCCTTTTGCGGTTTTCCAAGGAGTGAGTGGGTGAGGTGGGATAGCAGCTGAGAGGTTTTGGATTGAATAGTTTGAAGAAGTGGGTGAGCTCTGAGGTCTGGGTGTAGTCAGTCCCTAGTGTTAGTAGCTTGCCCAGGGGTTATTAGGGCAGAGGAATATTGCCTCCAGGAGTATAAAAGTCCGTTAGAGGAGATGGTCCTTTGTTTGGACAGGATTGGTTAATTTGCATATGAAAGGTACACTTCCAGGAGAGTACTTTGCTCTTTCTCAGAACTGGCTAAGGGAGACTCCAGATGCCAGAGCTTCAAGAATTCCAGGACTAGGGAGTTCCCCTGTGGTGAACGAAGCAGACTAGTATCCATGAGGACTTAGATTCAATCCCTGGCCTTGCTTGGTCAGTTAAGGATCCTGCATTGCTGTGAGCTGTGGTGTATGTAGGCCGGCAGCTACAGCCCCAATTTGACCCCTAGCCTGGGAACCTCCATATGGGGTGGGTATGGCCCTAAAAAGAGAAAAGACCGGAAAAAAAAATGCAAGGCCTAAAGAAATATAAGTAATTTAGGACTCTGGAAGGAAGAGAAGGGTCTAGGTAGTAAGAAATCTAAGAACTTAGCTCCAGCCTTCTCTTTCCTGTAACACTAGCGGTCGAGGGATGCTCCCACCTCAGGGCCTTTGCATTTGCTGTTCTCATTACCGAAAGCATTCTTTCCAAGAATAACGGATTCTTCCCTTATTTCTTTCATTGTTTTAACCTAAATAGTCCTGTTACAGTAAATCCTCTACCACTCAACTTAAAATTAGACGCTTACCAAAGGTCCCTCTACCTTCCCAGCTTTATTTATTTATTTATTTTTTGATAACACCATTCTGTGGCATACATTTTACCTATTTTAACTTTCTTCTATAACTAGCATGCAATATCTATAAAAGCAAAATTTTAAAAAATATTTTGTTCACAGGGGTATCTCCATGGTCTTGAAGAATATCTGCTCATCATAGATATTTAAAAAATATTACGAGTAAATGAATAAATGAATGAACCGTGGTGTTCAACATTCAACTCTAAGCTGTTTTATGCTCTCCTGAAGCCTCCAATAACACTATTGTGTACACAACCTTGGGTAATGGTGCTTTGTACAAGGAGCCAGGAATAGAGTCCAACTTGGGATAAATCAGTAAAGAGAGATGATGATAGCTCCAGGGGAGAAACCACTGGTAGGGATCAAGAATTAAGCAAAAGCAGGAATTCTGAGTAAACCTGAAAGTGAGATGTGTGCACAGGAATGGTAAAACTCTACCCCAATTCTCCAGGTGAAAAGGTAGGATTTGGATTTCTCCAAACATATGGCATGGGCAATCAAATCAGTTTACTGAATATTCAGACAAAAAAGTGACTTTGATGACTGCACGGCTGGGTTATACATGAGTTACAATGACAATGCAAGATAGTCTCAAGTAAGAGAAGCTTACTTTTAAAGATAAAAAAAGAATCCAATCTGAGTCTCTAAGTACAATTCACAGAAGAAAGGAAGCACTTTCCGTTTTGTTGAAGAGTAAGGAGACAAGGCCATTACTCGTGTCATTCTTGGCACTTCCTTGATGATGTTCTCGGTTCTGAGACATAAGAAACACAAAAGCTCAGCATAAAATTTCATAGTTTGTGAGTCAACAGTGCAAGAACACATGCAATAACACAGCAGCCTTTAGATAAATAAAAACACTGCTATTTAATGTTTCTAACTGCATGGCAAAGTTATTCTCTTTTACGCATTTTCAAGATTCCACTTTGCAGACATTTTTTCTCAGTCAATGCAATACTTGCTTTGTTTTGTCACCTAATTTTTCAATCACCTACTTCTAGCTGATAATAAAAGAAATGAGTAATATCCCAAGCGTAGGCTCAATTCTGTGCTTGTATTACCAATGGTAGGAACTACCTATACATAATAATAGCAGACCATTTCTCTAAACTGAGGCTAATATAAGTAGTTTTAATTTGTGATGTGACAAGTCTACTGTACACCTATGGAATGTGGAAACACTAAATTTTATTGTAAAGCTTGCTGATGAGGTACAGTATAATTCAAACACATTTTAGTATAAGTAAATAAAAGAATTTTTTTTCTGTAAGTGATACACAAGAAATATTTAAATATTGTGTAAAGCCTTGTAATTTTTATGTTCACAGCTTTGTCAAAAAGATGTTATCTTCCCAGCAGCATCATATTATCAAAGATGCAAACCTTAAATCAACAGCTGTTACACCTCCAGCAAGTTATGAATTTTTCCTGATTTATAGCAATCATTCTTTTTATTTCTTTTCTCAGTCAAGCAGGGAAATTAAGGTTATTTTCATGTAAAAGATACACACATTGTGGCTTAGTATTGCATATAATCCACATCTCTTACCTTTTAAATTAAATTGCTATTGAGTTGAATGTGATCTGAGGGCTCTTTTTGATTAATGCCAGAGATATTGTTAGTAAATAGAAAGGTGAGACAACATTATTTACATAAAAATAAAGGGATGATAACACAGACATAATAATAGGAATCATTTTATGATTTCATGATTTTTATTATACTGATATATCAGAATGAAATAAAAATAAAAGCTAAAAAAATTTGTGATGGTAAAGGAGAGAAATTGCCGCAGGTTTATTTTTGTTGGTTTTAAGTGCTCTTTTAAAAAATATACTCTGCCTTAGGTAGGTCAGAGAAGGTTATCTTTTGGTGAATTTGGGCAAAGAGCACTTTGGAGTAACATTCCGCTTCTTAATAAACTAAAGGGGATCTGGTTGTTCTTAAACTTATTTGCCCAAATTAAGAAGAGCTAACATTGGAGTTCCCGTCGTGGTGCAGTGGAAACGAATCTGACTAGGAACCATGAGGTCACGGGTTTAATCCCTGGTCTCATTCAGTGGGTCAAGTATTCGGCATTGCCATGAGCTGTGGTGTAGGTCACAGATGTGACTCAGATTCCGCCTGTGTTGCTGTGGCTGTGGCATAGGCTGGTGGCTACAGTTCCGATTAGACCGCTAGCCTGGGAACCTGCATATGCCATGGATGCAGCCATAAAAGGACAAAAAGACCAAAAAAAAAAAAAAAGAGCTAACATTTATGAAGTACGTATAAGCATTATTTTCCTGAAATGTTTTCTACACAGCTCAGGACTGTTACAGTCCCCATTTCCTGAAGAGGGAATTGTGACCCAGTGTCTAGCACAGTGTCCTGGGTCTTAGATGGTGGAATAAGAATTCAAATCCAGGTCATTTGACTCATCAGAAGGAAGCCTCAGCAGACAGAACTCTTAATATTATATAACAGAATCCAAATTATGGGGAAGAATGTCTCTGGAGATTTCAAGCATCCTCTGGCAGCAGCAACAAGTATAGAAATTTTAATGTTCTTTTTTTTTTTTAAAGGGATGTATGATTTTATTTTATTTATTTATTTATTTATTTATTTGTCTGTCTATTTATCTATTTATCTATTTTGCCTTTTTGTCATTTTAGGGCCACAACCGCGGCATGTGGAGGTTCCCAGGCTAGGGGTCTAATCGGAGCTGTGGCTGCCGGCCTTCGCCACAGCCACAGCAATGCGGGATCAGAGCCACGTCTGCGACCTACACCACAGCTCACGGCAACGCTAGATCCTTAACCCACTGAGCGAGGCCAAGGATCAAACCCGCAACCTCATGGTTCCTCGTTGGATTTGTTAACCACTGCGCCACGATGGGAGCTCCTAGAAATTTTAATGTTCTTGATGTGGGTACTTTGTTGCCACATTTATGGGCTGAAGACATTTAATTTATTTATCTCATATGCACTATTACAGTGGCTCCTGTGTGCCAGGCACTGTTCCAAGCACATTATAAATATTAACTGTATGAGTCAGGTGCTATTATTATTACCATTAGGCACTATTATGAGATAGGTATTAGTATCCCATTTTATGAATGAGAAAACCAGGTATGGTTTAAATAACTTGCACAAGGATACATAGCTAATAAATGGTACAGATTTGACATAAAGAGTTAGGCCTTATAGTCTGCACTCTTAACCACACTACACTAAGTCTACCTATCAGTGTCATCAGGTATTGCTTTAGCAAACCACCCTCAAACTCAGCTTTTACAATAGGCACACACTTCTTGCTCAGAGGTCATAAGTCAACCGTGGTTTGGCTGATCTACGAAGGGCTCAGCTGAATGGCTCTGCGTCCTACTGTGGGTTAGATGACCTTCCCTCTAGGAGTAGGTTGGGTTTAGGTCTGCTATGTGTTTTTTTGAGGGGCTTAGGCTGATGGAAAGTGGCCACCTGGAGCATGCTTCACTCAGGCAGACAGCAGAGCGCTGCAGCCAAGCCCAAACTGCACGAACATATCAAAGGCCTGCTCACATCACATCTACTGACACGCCATTGGCCAAAGCAAGTTGAGTCCATGCACAGTATCAGGAATGGAGGAAGTATATTATTTCCACTAAGGGAGTGAGAAGATAGTGAATGTTTCCTGAATAGCAAGCTCAGTGATCTCTCTCTGCCCTGATCACCACTCAACCAGATTGGGGAGTGGGGGTGTGTATTAGTTAAACTTACTCTAGCTACTAAATTAGATAAATGCCCACATCTCAATTGTCTGATGTAATATTAGTCTTTTTCTCATGTGCATGGCATTTGAGTAGTGGTCCACATGTTTGTTTAAGAACTTAGCTAGGTCCTGATCCTGCTTCTACCTTCTGCATTCTCAGAGACCTCTCCATTCAGCCAGCAGGTGCAGAAGAGCTGACATGAAACCTAGTTCAGGATGAAATCCAGAAGTCACATTCATTGCCTCTCTACATTCTATTGGCTAGAACTCAGTCACATGGCCACTCCTAACTCCATGAACAGAGTTGTGAGCTCAGAAAGAAGGATACATGGAAGTCATTGTCATGGATGGAAAAAGTACTTTTGAAAAAGCACAGGCATCCGTATGAGTTTACAGCAAAATATGGGTATTGAATTTGTGCTTCATGTTACCACCGTATAGCCTAAGCCACAAAGGCTTGGACATATTTAGTCTCTTTCTAAAATCAGAATAAAATTTTAGTATAAAATCATAGCTTTTTGATAATGGAATCAATAAAGTATTGGCTTTTGGGGGGACTGGGTGGGCAGAATGGTCATGTGAAAGGAGGAAGCCATCTCTACTTATTCCTACCTCTGTCATGACCTGTAAAAATTGAGCTTGGAGTCTGAAAGCCAGAGTTTGTGCCAGAATGAGGCAGTCAGTATATAAAAATGGGAGGTCTTGGAACCCCCTATGCACAGTGTGGGTCTTCAGAAGAAAATATTTTGTCATGGCATGATTTTACAGGAGCCATTCAGAAGAGTTTTATGGAAGTGTACTGTTTTCTACAGGGTTTGAGATAAGTCACATCTTCCCAAATTAATCTTCACTGTTTCTCAGCACAATGGACAGTTAGAACTCTTCATCGTTACTTAACCTCATGTTTTTTTTCCTCTTCTCCTCTTTTTGTGTCTTTAAAAATAAAAGTACTCATATAAGACAGGTGGAAGATGAAAGATTAAATTTATTCTTCTATAGCGCCAAATCGAACTCAATTTTGAAGCTGAGCTGTGGCTATACTAGAAAACAAGTATTCAGTTAAAGATGTTATTCATCATATGACTCACCAATTACTAATACAATTATTATAACACTGTTGCCATGATAAGTTCAATTACATTGCAGCAAAATTACCATGAAATACAAAATTGATACTTCTTACCTTTTCATTTTGAGGAATTCAGAGCATCTTGTAGCTGTCAGTTTTCAATCATTATTTATGTCAGATGTATTATTGACTGATGAAAGCCAGATTTTCCTTGATCTCCTTAAAACACTTAGAGTAGTTGCTTTTGTATCTCGCATTTTTGACAAGTGCTTTTTGTGTCAAAAACACATTATGTCACAGCATAAATCACTGCTTCAGCCCCTGCATGCATGATTTTCTAAAGGAGATAAAATCTGTTAGACTTCTTTAAAGTGAAAAACCCATAAAACAAGATAAAATGAAAAAAAATAATCTGCTATATATCATCCACAACATTTTAGTTCAATTTATAACTTGTTTTGCACAAGTTATACAGCAAATTTAATTGGGAATGTGGGTGAGGCATTTTCGTGTTGATAACGTGATAATAATGACAACTCTAATTATGAGAATTCAGGCTTTAATTGATTTTGTGTTCTGTGAAATTCTGTATCTTATGCTTTAAAAGATATCTTGCCATGTTGTCAAAACTTAGGTGTTTTTTGTTCCTTTTTTTTTTGCATTGTCATTTGTTTATTTGGTTTAAGTGGCCCTAAGAAGAGTTCCTTTATTTTCTGTCTCTCTCCTCTTTTAAGTAAAATTGTTGGTTCATGGGAAATAACTATTCTCTCAACTTGAAGCAGCTGGTGACTCAATATCCATATTTTTAAGCTGAAATAGCACAGATCATTGTGGATAGAAAAGAAGGAAATAAATCAGCTTGTGAGATATTATCATTCACTTTACATTGTGAAAAACAAATACAGCTGTCATATTCTAACATTCACCATAGATAAATTGAAAATGTATATCATTATTTAACACAGTGGAAAAAAGAGAATATCTATGACTATGGGAGGAGCAGTATTTTGGTAATGTGTCTTATTAAAGCAAAGTAAATTGGGTACTGGCTGGTAAAACTGCAAAGAATTTATCAAAGTGCTGAATCAGAGACTCAATGTATAGAAAAAAATATTACACATTTAAGTGAACAACATGTTGGTGTTTATTAATCATCCAAATAGCTTTAGCATTGTGTAGCATTTGAAAAATGTAAAAAAAAAAAAAAAAAAAATCAAAGTTGATTTTTCCCTTTCGTTTTCTGTGTCTCTTCACTTCCTTTGGAAAAGAACTGGATTTCTTTTGAGAAAGTATTTCTCCCATTCATATGGGGAGAGTTGTCATTTTGGGACAGGAACTTAACATTTCTGACCGCAGTGACTGCTCTGAGGGTTGGGGGAACTACCAAGACATTTCATCCTCTTTCTATAGAGGATGTGATTCACGCTGGGGCCAGTAGGACTTTGTCCCTGGGAAAATTTTTTTGTTTTTTAAACTACAGCTGGGAGTTGCGAGAAAAAGTACTTCCCTGATCAGTTTACAAAAGGAGAGAATGAGGCCAAGATACATGAAGACCAGAGAAGAGAGGGGAAAGAATCTTGTTTGTATTTGTTCTCTTGTGTCCAGGCTCTAAAATCCCAAAAGCTGCCATTCTAAGGTTTGGTCTGTCATTTCTGTGAGACTCAATAGTATCTGCAAGAAACATTCCTCCTTTTCTCCCCCTTAATTTCTAGAAGTCTAGGTTAAATTTCTATCACTTTCAAAAAGGGGATAAAGAAATCCTGATTATATTTTTCATTCATTCAGTAGAATTATATATGTTTATTTGAATCAAGGAACTATTTAGATTAAAACTCCACAACGTCTTTTGTGGTACACATATACAATGGAATACTACTCAGCCATAAAAAAATGAAATAATGCCATTTGCAGCAAGAAGGATGGAACTGGCAATTATCATACTAAGTGAAGTAAATTAGAGAAAGACAGATACCATATATCACTTATATGTGGAATCTAAAATATGGCACAAATGAACCTATCTACAAAACAAACAGATTCACAGACATAGAGAATAGACTTGTGGAGGGGGGGAGGGAGTGGGATGGGCTGAGAGTTTGGGGTTAGTAGGTACAAACTATTACATTTAGAATGGATAAGCAATGAGGTTCTACTGTATAGCACAAGGAACTATATCCAGTCTCTTGGGATAGACTATGACGGAAGATAATAGATAAGAAAGGGAATGTATATATATGTATGACTGGGTCACTTTATTGTACAGCAGAAATTGGCACAGCATTGTAAATCAACTATACTTTAATAAAATAATTTAAAAAAGAATGAAATGAACATATACACACTACTGTATATAAAATAGATAACTAACAGGGATCTACTGTATGGCACAGGGATTTCTACTCCATATTCTGTAATAATCTATATGGGAAAAAAAGAATAGATATATGTTATGTATCATTGTCTCACTTTGCTGTACACCTGAAACTAATACAGCACTGTAAGTCAACTGTACTCCAATAAAGTTAAAAAAAACCCTCCAACATCTTTTGAGACTAGGATAATAATGTTTAACTAGATAATAAGGCATGTTGGATTATAATAATGTCAAGGAATGTTTTATAGAATATTTATTTTTCCTCATTTCCCAAATATAAATTTATATTTTATTTTGTTTTGTTTGGATGTGAGAAAACAAGTTTCTAGGAACTCATCTGTGCATTCATTTATCAATCAATATTTATTGAGAACTGCTTTATACTAGGTACTAGTCTAGGTCCTGGGGATACAGTATAGGAAGCGAAAGAGGCAAGACATCTGCCTTCATGGAGATTACCTATGTAATGGAAGAATGCAAACAATAAACATAATCGATAAAAAGGTACTATAGTATATCAGAAGATGAAAATAGCCATGGAGGGGGAACACAAAACAAGGAAAGAATTTAAATGTTGGGCTACAATTTTAAATCAGGTGTCGGAGAGTTCTCAGTGAGAACCTGAGGTTGTCAGACCTGAAAGAGATGATGCTCTGAGCCATGAGTGGGGTGACCATACAGCTTATCCAAATGGGGCCACTTTAAGATTATGCTCATTAGACTGGGATACCAGGCGCGAATGGGGACTCTCTTAGGCAAACCAGGATATATGGCTATCTTGACTATGTAGGGGCCTGGAAGCAGAGAATGTCAGCTAGGGGAAGGAGCAGGTACAAAGGCCCTCAGGCCAGAGAGTATGTGGCTGATTCAAGGTCCAGCAGGGAGGCCACTGTGGTGACAGCCAGGTGAGCAAGGGAGAGAGCAGGGGGAAAAGAAAGTGAAGGGACCGGAGGGCCATGGAAGGACCTTGGCACTTGCTCTGAGTGAAATGGAGAGTCATCTGAGGGTTTTCTCATAGGCGTACCATGATCTGACTTGTGTTTTAAAAAGATAGTAGCATGTAGGTGGTTAAGAATAGAAGTAGGGATTTCACTTAGCAGCAGTTGTAAAAATCCAGGTGATGGGAGTTCCCATTGTAGCTCAGTGGTAACGAATCTGAATAGTATCCATGAGAATGCAGGTTTGGTCCCTGTCCTTGCTCAGTGGGTCAGGGATCAGGAATTGCTGTGAGCTGTGGTGTAGGTTGCAGGCGCAGAGCTCAGATCCTGAGTTGCTGTGGCTGTGGCGTAAGGCGGCAGCTGTAGCTCCAATTCAACCCTTAGCTTGCGAATTTCCATATGCCGCGGGTGCAGCCCTAAAAAGCAAAACAAGCAAACAAACAAAGAAAAACCCAGGTGAGGAAGGGTTAGTGGGGTGGGTGTGGATCGTAGTAGCAACAGTTGTGAGGAAGTCGTCATACCTTAGGTGTATTTTAAAGGTAAAACCAACAGTTTTTGCTGATGGAGTGTGAGAAAGAGAGAGGAGTCAGATGACTCCAGGATGGTTGGCCTAAGTAACTGAAGGTTGCAGTTGCTATTTCGCCAGATGAGAAAGATAATAGAAGGACCAGGTCCTAGGGGAAAAGATGAATTAACCATCAGATATGGTAACTTTTAGAAGTCTATTAAGAAGCCAAAATAGTTTCCCCAAATAAAACCAAGATACATCAGAAAGAGAGAAAAAAGTATTGAACAGGTCAAGTTTGAGGGCATAACAGTCATCATTTCCAGTAGTAACTGTCTAGAGAAAGAAGTGAGGTTTGTCTGTTATGATTTATTTTTAGTGAGCCTAAGCTGGGATCTTAGGAGTGTTTCTTTTCTAGATTCTCCAGATCTGTTCTTCCAATAATTAGGTGTAGAATCTTGCTACAGTTTTCAGAAGATGACATTTGTTTGAAGACTGGAACTACTTTTGCATCCGTTTTCTTCTCCAAAAGCTCTTGAAGTGCTCTGGGGTGTATTTAATTGTAACTCTTATAAAATTGGTATGTTCTTTTAGGACCTCCTCACCTGGAGCTTCTGCTTCCTTAAAGTTTCTTTTACCTTCTTTTCCATTTTAAAGTCACTTATTCTGTTTTATTTTAAAATAAGTGTGTGTTAAGAAATATTCATGAAATATATATTCACAGCAAAAAAAAAAAAAGAAAAAAATCTTACACCTAGAAACAACTAGAAATAACTATTAACGTTTCAGTGTATGCCCTCATATTCTTTTATTTTTTTGTCTTTTTTTAGGGCTGCACCCATGGCATATGGAGGTTCCCAGGCTAGGGGTCAAATCTGAACTGTCTAACACCTGCCGGCCTACGTGACAGCCACAGCACTTTCACGTAGAATGTCAGTTCTGAGCCGCATCTGTGACCCACACCACAGCTCATGGAAACCCTGGATCGTTAACCCACTGAGCAAGGCCAGGGATTGAACCTGCATCCTCCTGGATGCTAGTCAGATTTGTTTCCACTGAGCCATGACAGGAACTCCTCATATTCTTTTAAACAATTATTTTATTATAGTTGACTTACAATGTTCTGTCAATTTCTGCTGTACAGCAAAGTGACCCAGCCATATATCCATATACATTCTTTTTTTCATATTATCCTCCACCATGTTCCATCACAAGTGATCAGATATAGTTGTCCTTCTCATATTCTTTCTATGCACACATATATGTCTGTCTGTCATCTAAAATTAAATTATATGTACATTTGGCTTTTGTAACTCACCATTTTCACTCATATAAAGTAAAAGATAAAATGGAGGCATAATAACAATTAGATAGTTCCATGTCCTCTCTATCATCTGTTAACCTTATGCCATCTGCCCTTAGCAGAGGGCTTATTGCTTCTCTATTTTTTGCTCCAAATAATTAAAAAAATCAAATTTATTTTTGCATTATTTTTCACGCATCTCAATTCAGTCTAGAATTTATCCACTGCCACAATTTCTAATAGATCTAAGCTACTCTCTTACATTAATTTGTCCTTTATTGTATGCTTATAGTTACAAATATCCTCTTTGGTGAAGTGTCTGTTAAAGTCTTTTGCCCGTTTCTTTTTGAAAAAAATATTTATTACTTTTTTATTAAGGTATCGTTGATTTACAATGTTGTGCCAATGTCCATTTCTTAACTGGGTTATTTTACTACTGACAATTCCCTATATATTCTGGACACAAGTCGTTTATCAGATATAAATTTCAAAATATTTTCTCTGAGTCTATAGCTTGTCTTTTTATTATTGTAACAGTGTCTTTCAAAGAGCAATTAGAAATTCAATGAAGTCCAATTTATTTTTAGTGGATGTATAATCATATGTCATATCTAAGACCTCCTTGTCTAATCTCAGGTCATAAATAAGTTATCTTATGTTTACTTCTAAGTTATATAGTTCTGCATTTTACTTTTACATCTTTGATCCATTTTGAGATAACTTTTGTAATAAGCGTGAAATTTAGATCAAAGTTCTTTTTAAAATGGATATCTAATTGTTCCATTTTTTGAAGTCTATCCTTTCTCCATTGAATTGACTTTCCATCTTTGTAAAAAATCAGTTGGCCTTATTTGTGTACTTCTGTTTCTGTTCTCTTTATTCTGTTCCATTGACCTATATGCCTTTTTCTTTGCTAATATCACAGTCTTGATTGAATTTTAGCATTAGATTGTCCATGTCCAGTAAAAATTCTGCTGAGATTTTTTTATTGGAGTCTTGCTTTGAATCTATAGATTGATTTGAAGAAAATTTACATCATTACCGTTTTGGGTCTTCCAATCCAAAAAACATTGAATGTTGCCATAAATTTAGATTTTCTTTGATTTCTTTAATTAGTGTTTTATAGTTTTCAGAATACAGATCCAGTACCCATTGTATTAAATTCATGTTTGATTATTTCTTTTTTGAGATATCTTAAATATTACTTTAAAAATTTTTATTCTAACTGGTTATTGCTATTATATAGAAATATGTATTTCTTGTTTAAATCTTATGGACACTATATTTTTGTATAGCAACCCAGATGACCTATTGGACTCAAGTCATTAGTTCCAGCCAGCTTTCTATGAGTCGTGGTTTCAGTGGCAGTCTTGTTTCAAAACATTTGCCAAGCTACACAAATTTGTCGCACATCTAATGGCCAGTCTGGGACCTGGATCTCTCAGTTCAGTTATCAAAGTCTTTGATTCGCTGTTAAGGATCAGATCCATGTATGTACAATTCCAGGATGAGCCCAGGAATTTATAAATAAGCTTATGATGTTGATTTCTCAAGCTCCTCCCTCTCTGCTCTTTCCTCAGTATCTTATTGCTCCCTGTGACTCCCTCTTAACGGTGCTGGAAAGCTGGGGTTTTATTTACCCTGCTCTGTCACATAGTTCCTGCGACTATACCCAACTTCAAGACCAAAATGAAACTTATACCATTTTTCAGAGATTTCCCTCTGTGGTCATTTATTTTCAGCTGGGGGCCACAGAGAGAAAAAAGCAACAGAAGTTCTTGTCACTTTCTTGTGACCACAGTTCCTCTGGTCAGAGAGGAGAGTTCCTCTTCTTAGTGCGTTAGATGCCTGTGGACTCCTGCTGCCACCACTGTTGCTGCCAGGAGACTTTCTTACTCCTTCAGCTTGAACTAGAAAGCTTCTTCTTGAGATCTCCCTATCCACACCAACGTATATGTCTGGTTCTTGGTCTGCCTTGAAGCCAGGCTGTGGGATACTGGAAGGAAAAAAGACGTAAACTCACTGTTGGTTTAGAAATAATTTGAATCCCTGTCTTCTTCCCAGGATCTGCCTGCTACTGTTCCCTTTTAAACATCCTGCAGTCCTGGTTTTAATACTGCATTCACTGGGAGAGACAAGTTGGAGAATGCCTGTTTCATTATATGCAGAGGTGGAACTTCCCGTATTCTTTTCTTGGTGGTTGAAAGAATATCATTTAATGCAATTCTGACCATTGAGATATAATACAAAAGGAATCCTATTGCAGGGCTGGGGTTTTGTCTCTACCAAGAGAGACACACAAGAAGAGATGCTTTGTTTATTTTACTTCTGAATGCTGTTGTGTCAAGATGTGACATCTGGGACTACTACTGCTGTTTTGCTACCAGCCTTGGGATAAAGGCAAGACACAGATAACAGTGTAAAAGCATGAAAAGAACCTGGGTCTTTGATGGCATGATTGAGTCGGCTCCACTTCTGGACTTCCTCTGGTGGCTGATACAAACTTTAAGATCGTTTGAGGTCTGGTGTGAGGCTTTTCCTTGTGGCCCAAAGTATCTTAAAGTGTAGCATTATTCTTTCTATAAATTGTTGAAGTTTTTTTTTTGTGTGTTTTTTTTTATATGAACTTTTCAGAGAGTTACCTCTGTAGTTATCCTTTTTTTTTTTTTTTTTTTAAACTTGTGTGATTCAACAAGATAGCTACCAGTCACATGTGGTTGTTGAACCCGTAAAATGTGGCTTTTCTGAGTTGAGATGTGCTAGAAAGTGCAAAATATATACCAGATTTTGAAAGTTTAGTTTAAAAAGAAAGAAGGTAAATTTTCCTGTTACTTTTTACATTTATTATGTGTTGAAATGATAACATTTGGAGGTATTTTAATATGCTACTAAAATAAATTTTACTTATTTCTTCTAACTTTTTAAAATGTGGCTATTAGAAAGTTTAAAATTTATCTAGTCACTTATGATGTACCATGATGGAGGGTAATGGGAGAAAAAGAATGTATATGTATGTGTGTGACTGGATCACTGTGCTGTACAATAGAAATTGACAGACCCCTGTAAACCAACTATACTGGAAAAAGTAAAAATCATTAAAAATGCAAGAAAGAAAGTTTAAAATTAAATACTTGACCTGCCTTAGATTTATACTGAATAGCACTAAATCCAGAACTCATATATTCAACTACCTATTCAACAGTTCCACTTGGAAGTAATGAACATTACAAACTTAGTATGTCCAAAATCAAATTCATATTTTTTTCTTCAAATGTGATTTTTTTCTGTAGTCTTTCTCATCTTAGTAAACAGTAACTCAGTCCCTCAAGTTGCATGCATTAAAACTTTAAATTTATCCTTGGTTCTTTCTTTCTCTCACATTTCATATCTCTTGTTTTAACATTCAAAAACTATTCTTCATCCAGGCACACCCACTGCACTATCTTCTGTTACTTCCTGTTGAATTCATGGTACCATCACCTATTGTCTGTATTGTTGCAACTGCCTCTGTTTTAAACAGAAACTAGTATGGCCCTCTTAAGAGGTAAGATTATGCCACTCCTGTGTTCACAGTCCTCCAATGGCTTACCTTCTCACTCAAGAGTAAAATTTAAAATCTGAGGGAGTTCCCTGGTGGTCTGCTGGTTAGGATGAGGCACTTTTATGGCTGTGTCATGGGTTCAGTCCCTTATTTGCTAACTGAGCTAACTGAGATCTCACATCAAGCCGCTGCACACCACAGTCAAAAAAAAAAAAAAGTTAATTTCTGAGCTCTGCCACCTCTTTGACCTCATTTTCTCTGTCTCTCTCCCTCATATATTTCATGCCAGTCATGTGGACTTCATGCTGATTTTAACTTGTCCAGTGAGCTCTGTAGGGTCTCTGCACTTCACGAGCCATCTATCTGGAATGCCTTTCTTCCAGTTGTCATAAAGTTTGCTCTCTTTATTTCCTTTGGCTATCTACCCAAAAGTCCATGAGATTTTATCATCCATCTCCAGCACACCCGGTCTCTCTTATCTGTCTTTATTTTTCTCCATAGTACTCATTGTCACCATGCATTGTTTATTTCCTACTTTTCTCCCCAATATAAGCTCCATAAGAGCAGGGGTTTTGGCTGTTGTATTTACCACTGAATCTCAGCATCGAGAACAGAGGTTGGTACATGGAAGGTGCTCCATATCTGTGAGTAAATTGCTTCTCCCTCTCTTATTAAGCATTATGTAGATTTACTTTCTACAGTATTTTTATCTTATGAATTCTAAATTCTGCTTTTATTCTATACTCAAATTTTAAATTAATAGAAGAAACATAAACAATAATGTTGGACTAGTTTCTCCTATTTCATTTCCTTTCTGGGACTTGAACATTTTATCAAGTACAATAAAAAACCTCACCAACAATTTACCTATGAAGAAAGTAAGACTTCCAGAAAAATGTCTGGGTAGTTATTTTCATCACTAATATCTATCTTCTCCTGACTCTGCCAGTTTTATAATCTATATTGATGGGGGTTATTTTATTTCCTCCTCCTTTCTTTCCTGTATAGAGAGCTGAAGTGAACTACAGGCTTTTTTTCTGCTCTGTTTACTCACTTTGACCCTTGGGGGGGTTTGGGGCTCGTAAATTTGGTAAAGCAAACTGGCATGTTTGTCTCATCTCTGCCCTTACTTCACCTGGGAGTGAGCCTGCGCACAGAGAGTTTGAATTTTCTCTTGCTCATCCTTGCTGTAAGCAGATATAAACCTTAAAACCATCCTTGCCTGTGAGTACCTGGCCTCATCTTCCCACTTCAAGGCTTACTATTAGAAGCAGTGATAGGAAAGAGAAATGCTATTTATTGGGCCTGCCTGCCTGCCTGCCTGCCTGCCTTCCTGCCTGCCTGCCTTCCTTCCTTCCTGCCTGCCTGCCTTCCTTCCTTCCTTCCTTCCTTCCTATTTTGCTTTTTAAGGCTGCACCTGTGGCATATGGACGTGCCCAGGCTATGGGTCCAATCGGAGCTACACCTGCTGGCCTGTACCACAGCCACAGCCGCATGGGCTTCGAGCAGAATCTCTGACCTACACCACAGCTCACAGCAATGCCGGATCCTTAACTCACTGAATAAGGAAGGCCAGGGATCGAACCTGATCCTCATCGATACTAGTATGGTTCGTTACCTCTGAGCCACAAGGGAACTCCCTATTGGGGTTTCTTTAAGATTCAAATCTATGGAGTTTCCATCGTGGCACAGTGGAAATAAATCCAACTAGGAACCACGAGGTTGTAGGTTTGATCCCTGACCTCGCTGAGTGGGTTAAGGATCCGGCATTGCCTGAGCAGTGGTGTAGGTTGCAGACGTGGCTCGGATCTGGCTGTCCAGATTGGACCCCTAGCCTGGGAACCTCCATATGCCACAGGTGCAGCCCTAAAAAGACAAAAAAAAAAAAAAAATCAAATCTATGTCAAAGAGTATCAAATCATTCTAATTCAGATTGAATCATCTGGTAGATGATGATGATGATGATGATACTATCAAGTCATGATTTGCAAAATATTTTTCTGTTTTCAGTATGCGCCAAGTCAGTGTATACGGTATGCCCTATGTATGGCATACAGTCCTATCCTGCCTTCCTTCAAATACTTCTGTGCATTTAGAATACATTATAGTTTCCATCATTTCACATCATTTTCTAAACCTTAGTATTTAGGATGAGGTTCTATTTATTACCTTATGTAATTAGATTTATTTTATAATCTGTTGCTTGCACTTTGGTATATAGATATATGAGATTACTATGTTACCGATCCTTTTGCTCATGACTTTCTCATGTGACCTATTGGACCGTCATTATTTTATGTCATCTTGACATACTCCATAATAATGGTTTTCAAACTGGGCACACATAATTCTGGAGGTAAATAAGCTTTTCTAAAGGATATTGGTGCTAGAGGTAGGTAATTCAATAGAAATGCATTGTGGATTCTGTTGTGAATAGTGCATTTGACAACCCTGTTTCCAAGCCTAACTCCTAATAATGGCTTAATATAGCTCTTCTTTTGATTGTTATTTCCACTGGTCTCTCATTATAGATAAAAGTAATAAATATCCATGGATACATGAACTAATTGAAAAATAAAGAGTACTTTTGAAGTTCCCGTTGTGGCACAGTAGAAATGAATCAGACCAGTAACCATAAGATTGTGGATTCAGTTCCTGGCCTCACTCAATGGGTTAAGGATCTGGCATTGCAGTGAGCTGTGGTGTAGGTTGCAGATACCACTCAGATCCTATATGCCTGTGGCATAGGATGGCAGCCGTAGGTCCGATTTGACTGCTAGCCTGGGAAGCTCCATATGCTGCAGGTGCGGCCATAAAAAGGAAAAAAAACAGCACTTTAATTTCAATAAAAAATGAATTTTCAATAAAATTTTACTTTTTTTTTTACTAATTATAATACTTTTTATTATATTTGTTTCAATTGATAATGTACTAAAAGTTACTTTAATGATAATTCATTCAGGAAGAAAGATAAACATACTTAATGATCCCATAAAATTTTTGAAAATTAAAGATATAACATTTTTTTACTGAAATGAACATAACAGATTGATCAATAACATACTGTCAAGCATAACAATATATTGTGCTAAGAGCAAATTTTGGGGGACAAGAGAATGAAAATTAAGTTCGGAGAGAAAAGGAATATGTAAAATTTCTGACTTGACAAAGGAAAGCTTGTCCGTGTAGTCTTCAAATTGATTTGACTCATATTAAACATTATGGAACAATTCTGTTTTAAAATGTCAGAATTCCCGTCATGGTGCAGCAGAAACAAATCCGACTAGGAACCCTGAGGTTGCAGGTTTGATCCCTGGCTTCACTCGTTGGGTTGAGGATCTGGCGTTGCTGTGAGCTGTGGTGTAGGTGGCAGATGTGGCTCAGATCTGGCATTGCTGTGGCTGTGGGGTAGGCTGGCAGCTGTAGCTCCGATTAGACCCCTAGCCTGGGAACCTCCATATGCTGCAGGTGCAGCCCTAAAAAGCAAAAAAAAAAAAGGAAAATGTCATTATTGGAGTTCCCACTGTGGCACAGTGGGTTATGGATCTGGTTGTGGATAGATCCCCTCAGATTTGGTCCCCAGCCCAGGAATATTCATGAGCCACAGGTGCTGCCAAAAAAAAAGGTCATTATTTA
Organism: Catagonus wagneri; assembly: GCA_004024745.2. Taxonomy (NCBI): domain Eukaryota; kingdom Metazoa; phylum Chordata; class Mammalia; order Artiodactyla; family Tayassuidae; genus Catagonus; species Catagonus wagneri. The sequence goes on from PVHT021183617.1 coordinate 11,503,409, forward strand.
AAATTCACAAGAAGTCATATCTTTTGAAACCATTTGTATGTATAACACAATTTTCAGACGTTAACCTAACAATGTGAAGGGGATGCCAATAATTAAAAAAAAATGCTTTTATAGGATGCAAGAAAAAAGGTGCTTTAGAGTAAAAGTTGTCAGATTTTATCTGGACTTTTTTTTTTTTTTGCCAAACTCATTTATTTTAAATTCCTCTTGAAGAAGTCAGATAGTGTGGGCCAAAATCTCACCAATGGTGTGTCATAAATACATTCTTAACTCACCATGCCTGTAGTTTAGAGATCCAAATTTCATTCTTTGATTTGATATCTATACTTGTATCTCTATTTATCTACTTGGCTATTCACTGTCCACATACTACTCTTTTTTTCCTCCCAAATCCCAACCTTTATGGAGGAAAAACAATGAAAACATTCCTCCATCCCACAGTCCTACACGGCTACAAATCCTTAAGTTTTCTCCTCAAGATTTCATGGTCCCTCTAGAAGTCTCTCATCTCTTTTGTGGGAATTTTCCATTCTCTGATTCCCTACAAGAAGCAGCAGGACATTGCTTTCTCTTCAAAAGTTCACCTTTAATCATATGGGTGTGTTTACATATCCATACGTGTATCTATACAGCCATGTATACATATATCTACATGTCTGTTCATAAGCAATATATCTTCCCCACATTTCATGCTCCTTCACTGGAAATTATTTTAACAGTTTTCTGTGTGTTTAAACTCATATTCACATGCATATGTATATTTAGGTGTATTGAGGTATTTTAACACAACTGGGGGCATAAGATATATTCTGTAGATCCATCATGTTAACTACAACGCAGTGCAAAGCACCACACTACCTTTAACCATGTCTCAAGTCACAGTGTTGCAAAGATCATTCTATGAATGTATCTTCTTGCTCATATTTAATTATTTCTGAAGTATAGGTTCCTATAAGTGGGATCACTTGCTCAAAGACTACACATTTTAACTTTTAATGGATGTTACACTCCAAACACTGCCATTTTGCATTCAGATAACAATGTTAGATATATGTGCTTCCTTATACTTTCATAAAAATGCATGTAATCAACTTTTATAATTTTTTTTCAAGGAAATAGGCAAAGAATGATTTCTTGCAGAAATTTTAATTTTCATTTCTCTGACTTCTGGTGCATTACTCTGAGAAATGGCATGCATTTAATTTGAGTTGCAGCAATGCTAACTTACTATTCTTTCTCCCTCAGGCCATATTTATCTGCTCAGTATTATTTGGATATGGCTTTTGATTCCCCTCTGACTCCTAAAAAACACATTTTTCAGTTTCTTTTTTTGGATCATTTCCTCTTTTATGTTTTTGTCTTCATCTTTCTCAGTAAACTGTATAGAGAGGTCTTCCTCAAGCCTGCTAGCTTTCACCTCAAGTAGGTGACTTGCTTAACAGAAATAGTTGGATATTGCTTCTGGCAAAAACACAAACCTAGGACACTCCCTGAAGGGCTAAAGGAATAATCAGCTCACTTTCCATTTTCATTCCTCCTGCTTTTGGTTAGTTTCTAACACTTGTGTTATTAAGTGTTAGAAAAGTTATTTTCTACTTTATATTATGGTGGTGTTTTTGAAACTTTTCCACCAAATTGCTTTTATAAGCAGAGAAGTGTTAACTTGGAAATAATGATTTGTTTTCTTATTCCAAAGCTCTAAGTAAAATTGAAGGTACAGGAAAATTTGCTGTTTTACTGTCAGTTCTTTTACTCTCTGACAAAAATACGTTGGTTCACAGTGTATTAAGTTGGATTATCAAAATCATGATTAATTCAATCCAATTTTACAAAAATGTATAAATTGCATGCTAATGTTTTATTCAGTAGTTACATAGGACTAAGGGGAGAGTTTTGACTTTTGACTAGTAGATTCCCTAAAAGGGTTGCAGGGACCTCCAGTGGTTCATGGACCACATTTTGAGAATCATTAATCTAGAACAGTGGCTCCTTATCTGGCTGAATATGAGAATCATTTGGTTACCCTGAGTCTCAGTCCAAGATTTTGATTCAATTAGTTTGATGTAGGTCTAGTCATTGGTATTTTATTAAAACTTCCCAAGGTTATTTTAACATACAGTCAGAGTTCAAGATCAGTGCTGCAGAACACAGCATGGTGTACTTTGCATTGTAGGCAGTCAAAATTTATTTGGGGATTATATTGAGAAACCTGCAAACACAGAAACATTTAAAAGAAAAATTACATAATACAATATTTTTGGGGGCTTATTGTGTAGACCAGCGTTATTTTGTGTAGAGAATTTGAAGAACCCCTTTCTCAGAACTGCAGATACCAGAATGGTGTTTGGGAATTTCATTTTTTGTTAGATACAGCCCCCTGGTATTTATCTGTCTATCTTTCTATCTACTTACCTACCTACCTATCTATGCATGTTTACATATGTAAATCTAATGGAATTGAATACTTAAAGAGTAAAATGGTTATTCACATGCATTTTCATACTGTTTACATTAAAAGATGAATTATCATTACAAGATGCTTTTCCTAAGTCATTATGAAACTCCCTCGGACATCTTCTGAGACCATTCATTTCAGAGGATAAATCACTGGAAATATATTTGAGGGAAGAAGGAGGAGGAGAAAAGCAGCTTTAGAATTTACTAATTGCATAGTTTTTTTTCACCAATTCTTTAAACATGTGGGGGGTGGAATTGTTACTGGGCTCTCCTTTGGTCACTTCTTGTAAGATCCATTGAGCTGTGGGCGTTTCAGGAGTAAAGAGAGAACCAAGAAGGGAGTTCTTGATAAGAGCATGATTAAGGTGGAAATTCTTATAGGTAATGCTTTTACCTTGGTACACATGAAAGGTGGATCTTTTGTTAAGAAACTAGGCAGTTTATATATCTGGAACTCTCATTAATAGATGTTATTATTCTTATTTATTACACTGATGGTAATTCTTTGGGTTTAATATAAAACACTATCGCTAATAAGTTCAATTTAAATAAGCTTAATATTAATGGAGACAGAGGGAGTTGAGTTCTGGCTTTTATTATTATTTTTAAATCAGAAGAGAATTAGAATGTATTATTATAGACCTAGACATAAAAGGTAAAACTATAAAACCTCTAGACAAAAAAAAAAAAAAAATAGGAGAAAGTATTCATAGCCTTGGAGTAGGCAAAAATTCTACAGGCAAGACACTAAAAGTAACAACCATAAGATTTTTAAATGATAAACTGGATTTTATTAAATTGAAACTTCTTGTCTTCAAAAGACATTTTTAAGTGAAATGAAAAAGTAAGCCATGGATTGGGAAGTAATATTTACAATGTGTCCGTGAAGGCTTTTATCCAGAATACATAAGCTCAGTAAGAAACAGTCCAATTAAAAAATGAGCAGAAGATTTAATCAGACTTTATAGAAGAAGATACATGAAGGTTAATAAGTACAAAAAAAGATTTCAACGTTTTATGTTATCAGGGAAATGCAACTTAGTACCACATGACATACCACCACATACCCCCTGGAATGACTAAAATTAAAAAGACTAAGCAAGTGTTAGTGAGAACATGGAACAGCTGGAACTCTCATATGTTGCTGGTAGGAATGTGAAATAGTCTGGAAGTTCCTTAAAAAGTTAAATATGAACCTACTGTGTGATTCTAGGCTCCTTTCTATGCCTAGGTCTTTACTCAAAAGAAATAAAAGTACATAACCACATAAAAACTTATACTGGAAGACTTATAAAATCACACCAGCTTTATTTTTAATAATCCCAAACTAAAAACCATCCAAATGTTCATCCACAAGTGAGTGGATAAATTATCTACGTGTAATGGAATAAAAATAACTACTAAGACACACACTTTCATAGATACAAATCAAAGCCAGTATGCTGAGTTAAAGAAGCCAGACACAAAAGAATACACACTTTATGCTTTTATTTAAGCAAAATTTTAGAAGAGACAAATCTAATGTATAGGGATGGAAAGCAAAATTATGGTTGTCTGAGGCTGAGGGCTGCAGAAAGAGGCAAAGGGAACTTCTTAGGATTATGGAAATGTTATATAATGTAATTGATGATTATATAAGAGTGAATTCATTTTTCCACACGCATCAAACTTAGACGTAAAATGAGTACTTCTTGTTGCATATAAATATGCCCCAATTAAAAAGAACACATTCGTATATGTAATAAATATTGTAGAAGTTTAGAGATGAGCGAGATCATTAGAGGCTGGCAGTTTAGAACGCCGAAATGTCAGGCCTGGCTAAATTCCATGAAAGGCAACTGAAGATGGTAGAAGATCACACTGGTCTGGAAGTCTGATAATCCAGCTTTGAGTTTGCTTCCTCTCATCTAAATTTTGTTTTTTTTGGATTGTAAAGGGCTGAAAGATGTTTCTCTGTTACGCTAAAGGTCAGAGAGTAATTGGGAGCTGGATAAAATGAGAACCCATTGTGCATGGTCAGAAGGCAACTTAAACTTTTTTTTCTAATAAATTGCAAACAGACGCTTAGAGGATACTCAATGTGTGACACTAAGCTGCTTTGAAAAGGTATCAGAGGCTTCTGAGTCTAAGAAAGGCTTCAGAGTGGATCTGAAGATTTCTTTCCTTTTAGTCAGAGAAAAGGCCAGAGATAGTCTAAAAGATTAATGTTAAAGCTAAAAAAATGTTTGCTGCTGTTTTACTTCTCTTTTGCCCAAGACAGTCTGTGACTCTTTAATATTAGTTACAGATTTAAAATTGTTTGATTTGTATTGCATGCTCTGCTTTTCTAAAGCATAAGATTTCTCTAATGATTTGTTCTTCATAGGAAAACCTCCCTCTCTATATATCATTTATTTATTTAATTTTTAATTTTGAGATCATTGAGACTCACATGCAGTTCTATGGAAACAATGTACAGAGATCCTGTATATCCATCACCCAGTTTTCCCCCAACATTAGCGTCTTAGATAAACATAGTATAATATTAGAATTGGAAATTGACATTGAATAAATCAGTTGACATTTTTCAGATTTCACCAGTTTTACATACGCCCATTTGAGTGTGTAATTCTATATGATTTTGTTACATGTCAATTCATATGACCGTCACCCATCAAGTTACAAAATAGTCCCATTACCACAAAGATCTCTTATGTTGCCCTTATTTATTTTGCTTTTTAGGGCCACATCTGTGGCACATGGAGGTTCCCGGGATAGGGGTTGAATCAGAGCTACAGCTGCTGGCCTACACCACAGTCACAACAATGTCAGATCTAAGCTATGTCTGGGAACTACACCACAGCTCACTGCAGCGCCGGATCCTTAACCCACTAAGCAAGGCCAGGTATGGAACCTACAACCTCATGGTTACAAGTCAGATTCGTTTCTGCTGCTCCACAATGGGAATTCTTCTTATGTTGTGCTTATATAACTGTGCCCTTTCCCTCCTGCCCACCCTTATGCTTGTAAGTAACTCCTGGAAACCACAAATCAGTTCTTCGTTTATATAATTTTATCATTTAATGTATGTTGCAGAAATAAAATCATCTAATATGCAGTCTCTTGGGATTAACTTTTTTCACTCAGCATAATTTCCTGGAGAATCATCCTAGTTGTTACGTGTAGCGATAGTTCATTTTTAAAAATTACCCAGTTCTAGTCCAGCTGGATATACCACAGTATATTAACCCACTGTAGGACATTTAGATTGTTTTAGTTTTTGGCTACTATGAATAACACTCTTTTGAATACTCATATATAGATTTTTGTGTAAACATAAATTTCCAGTTCTCTGGGTTTAATGCTGGAGAATAGAACTGCTGTGTTGTATGGGAACTGCATGTTTGGTTAAAAAAAAACCTGCCAAACTAGTTTCCAGTGTATTATCTTACATTCTCACCAGCAATGTTAGGAGTCATTTAATTTCTCTATGTCTTTGTCACAACTTGGTGTTATCACTTAAAAAAAAAATTAGCCATTCTAATAGGTATGTAGTGAGAACTAACTGTGGTTTAATTCACATTTCCTCAAAGGGATTGCGTTAAGACTAAGATCAACTTGGGGAGAACTGACATCTTTACTATGTTGAGCTTTCCAGTCTATGAACATGGTATATCTCCATGTTTACCTAGGTCATCATTAACGTCTTTCATTAGCATTTGCAATTTCCAGCAAGCAGATAGTGGGCATGTGTTGTAAAGTTTATACCTAAGTATTTCATTTTCTTTGGAATGATTTTGTAAATGTGTTCTAATTTGGTGTTCATATGTTTATTGCTACTATATAGAAATGACATTAATCTTTCTATGTTAATCTTAATCCTGTGTCCTTGCTAAAATAATTTTCTAGGATTTTATTGGGGTGGAATCCTTGGGATTTTCTAAATAGACAATGTCATCTGCAAATAGGGACAGTTTTCCTTCTTCATTTTCAATTTTGTATATCTTTTATTTCATTTTATTGCCTTAATGCAGTGGTTAGAACTTTTAGTACTGTGTTGAAGAGTGGTGAGTTCCTATTTTAAAGGAAACATTCTGTCATTCACTGTTAAGAATGATAGCTATAGGGTTTTTTTAAATGCTTTTATCAACTTGAGATAGTTCTGATGTATTTCTAACTTGGTGTGGATTTTAAAATTAGGAATGAGTGATGAATTTTGTAAAATGATTTTCCTTCTTCCCTCCTTCCCTTCCTTTCTTTCTTTTCTTTTCTTTTCTTTCTTTCTTTCTTTCTTTCCTTCCTTCTTTCCCTTTCTTTCCTTCTTTCTTTCCTTCCTTCCTTCCTTCCTTCCTTCTTTCTCTCTCTCTTTCTTTTTCTTTCTTGCTTTCAGTTCCTCTCTCTCTCCCTCCCTCCCTCCCTCCCTGTCTCTCCCTGTCTCTCTCTCTCTGTCTCTCTCTATCTCTTCAACGCACCTGTGGCATATGGAAATTCCCAGGTTAAAGGTCAAGTCAGAGCTGAAGCTGCAGGCCTACGCTACAGCAACACTCGTTCCTTAACCCACTGATTGAGGCCACGGATCACACCCACATCCTCATGGACACTATGTCCAGTTAATCCATTGAGTCACAATAGGAACTCCTAGAATACCTTTTTATTTGTTTCAATTGATATAATCAACTTCTGCTCACATGAAGGTCATTAATGGCCTCCACATTGCCAACTATAATGACCAATTCTTGGACTACATATTTTTGATGAGCAGCAATGCAGACACAAAAATCTTGATCCTGCTTTTCCCTGAGCCTTTGCGATATCAATAATTGTCAACTCCAACTTTCTAGTCTCTAAGGTAAAATAACATAGCATCAACCTTGAGGTCCCTCACACATACCTCATGTATAATCCTTTAGCAACACCCAATCACTTCTCACCACCTCTGTGGCTACCACCGTGTTCTAAGCCACAGTTGTCTCTTTCACAAAAATGTTCATTCTACTTCGTTTTTACTGTCTTCACCTTTCACGTCCTCATTTTCCTCCCTACTAGCTTTGACTTCTGAGCTCAAAAATTTTCCAATCGGGAGATTCCACTGTGATGCAGTGGGTTAAGAATTTTCTGCAACAGCTCAGGTCAACACCAGATCCTTTAACACAGAGCAGTGGGTTAAAGGATCTGGTGTTGCCACAGATGAGGCTTGAATTCAGTCCCTGGCCTGGGAACTTCCATATGTCATGAGTGTGGCCATAAAACAAATAAAATTTCCGATGGTTTTTTAGCACTCTGAGACTAAAAGCTAAAGTCATTGCAATAGCCTCCAAAACCTTACAAAATCTTGCACCCCCATTTTCTGATCCCACTTCATTTTTGTCTCTTTTACTTATTCCACTGTCAACTTAAAAATATGCACAACTTAAAAGTTGAGAGTTAAGTTTTATTTGGGGCAAAATGAGGACTATAGCCCGGGAGGAAATATTTCAGATAGCTCTGAAATACTGCTCCCAAGACGTAGAAGGGGATGTCAGTATATATGTGATTTTGGTGAAGGGGGAGGGGCATGCAACCATGCACACATTTTACAGAAGGCTGCTGCTAGTCATGAGGAGCAGACATCACCACGAAGGTTTTAGTGCTTTTCTAGATATGAGGAGATGCAAGAATTAGGCTCATAAAATCTTCTCATGAAAACAGCTACATTTTCATGAAAATAGGACCTGTTCTGCCAGTTTTCCCAGAGCACAGATTGCCTCATTCCTGATCTCCACCTTGAACTCCTTTCAGGGGAAGTTGAGGATCAGCAGCTTCAACGGCTCATGAGTCAATCCATATAGAGGCAGATGGCAAGTGCCGATATCCAGGTTACAGCACTCTAGCCACACAGGGCTTCTTGTTTTATCTCAGTCACTTTGGCCACATACCTTTGCTCATGATGTTCCCTTTGCCTCAGTTATTTACATACCTTACTTCCTCTGGGTCTTTGTTCAAATGTGAGGATTTCCCTGTCATATTTAATATTGCAACCTGCCTTCCTTGGCCCAGCACCCTCTTGATCCCTTCTTTCATCTTTTATTTTACTTAAAAACTTTTCATTGTCTATTAGAATGTGAACTCCGTGAGAGCAGGGCTTTTAACCAGTCCTGATGACAATGCCAAGAACAGTACCTTGCACATAGCTGTTTCTTAATAAACTTTTTGCTAAGTAACTGAATGAATAAAGACATAAATTAAAAAAAGGCTGATAATCTGGGGACAAGTTTCAGAAAAGTAACCTCATGATCTAATGCCTGTATTAGTGAATATGCTAAGGAGAGATCACTGTAGTTTGGGGAACACATGTCAATCCCTTCTTTGTGATACCCAGGATATCTCAGGAGCATTGTAGTCTTTGAGAGCTTCAGGGAAGACCTTGGGCCAGAAGAGCAGGGTCTCAGTATCCTCATGTGCACAGAGCTATGGATTCCTAAGAGTGGCTCCCCTGAATGAAATCAAATAAGAGTGTTCACACCAGCTGTTATGTGAACACTGCATCAAGGGAAAGGATCAAAAGTGTGGTGTGCAGTTCAAGTTCCAATACTTTTTTAAAAAAATTATTGAAGTATAGTTGATTTACAAAGTTGTATTGATTTTTGCTCTAAAGTGACTCAGTTATACATACTTTTATTCTTTTTTGTATTCTTTTCCACTATGGTTTATTATAGGATATTGAATATAGTTCCCTGTGCTATACAATAGGACCTTGCTGTTTATTCATCATATATATATGTGTATATATATATATATATATATATATATATATACACTAGTTTGCATCTGTTAATTCCAAACTCCCACTCTTTCCGCTCCATACCCCCAAACCCCAGTTGCAATACTTCTTGACTTTAGAGATATCGAAGGGAATGATGATATTGGCAGTGGTTTTCATGATGCCACCAATAGTGCTGCCTAGTTTTTTAATTTTTACCGTCATCATCATCACCACCATCATTGTCATCATCGAATCAAGTGATTATAAGGAGAAAGGCACCAGGTTATCTAATAGTCTATTTCCCAAGTTTCTATGAGGCAGATGCTGGCAAGAGAACTAAAATATCTACCCAAATATAACTTGAGGCCACTGTTGCTCAGATGCTTCTGATAGATGAATGTTGCTTGAGATCTTAGTCTCTTTGTTGTTGCTTTCTTTCCACCTCATCTGTCATTACTCAAGAATGGCAGCTATTTTAATTGCAGTCAAGGTAATTTGAATTTAGATCTTCTAAGCCTTTTCTCTTTCAGCAATTTCCCACCTTTGTGACAGGTGCTGATAAGAGTGGCAGACTATTTCACAGTCCTGACTTAATGCAGAAGAAGATGGTTTTAAAAAAAACAGTTTTATAGACCTGATTTCCTTTCTTCCTACATTTTAACTGAAAGGTTTGAGTCCTTTAGATTATAGGGTGGGAACAACTGCTGGAGGTCCACTTCTCTTTAATTAATTTCAAGAGCAGGTTTGTATCCTGGTTCAGAGAAGAAAGGAAAACAGTAAAAAAGAAGGAGCATGAAGACTGCTAGGGAGAGAGAGTAAGTGTTTAGTGATCCTTTTCTCCTCTGTCTCATCAGATGCAACTTTTCACAGGGGTGGGCAGGGTGAGGAAAGGGATTTTATGTTGACAAGCAGTTCTTCCAGTGGGTTGAATGCTGCTTCCAAAATAAATAAATTAAGGAAGAAAGGGAGGAAGAAAATGAGATCAATGAAAAGGAGAAAGCTGCAGACGGTATTCCCAGAATGTCTTTTCCTGTGTTTAAAATTTGTGCATGGAATATATGAAGGGAAAAGTGTGATTAAGCAAAGCTGATGCCTCTAGGATGCCAGGAGATAAAAACCCAAAAAGATTGTGGAAAAAATTGGTTGGTTGACATCATATGATTACATTATCTTCTTTGCCACTTTCTTGATGCTCTTATTATTGTTTTTCAACCAGGGTTCTTTTTCTGGCTTGTGTAACTTCAGAGCTGTGCCTTGGAAGTTTAAAAAGAGTACCAATGAGGATGAAGTTTTTTATACAAAAACATTTTAATTTCAAATAATTTCCACCTCTCAGAAAAGTTGCATGAATAGCATGACAAACTCCTAAATACCCTTCTCCCAAATTCAAGTTTTGTCAATTGTTCAACAATGTCCTTATGACAAAAGGTCCAGTTCAGGACCGCATATGAACTCAATTGTCATATCTTGGCTTCCTTCAGTCTAGAAGAATTCCTTGATCTGCTTGACCTTCTTGACCTTGACATTTTTGAGCTGCCGTTATTATTTAGAAGCTTTCTAAATTTGTTTGATATTTCGTCTTGATTATAACCAGGATATGATGTTTTTGCTGAAATACTAGACAAGTGATGTGTTCTTCTCATGGCTTTCTATCAGGTGGCAAATAATATTCATTTGCCCCGTTACTGGTACTGCAACTTTGAACAGTGGTTTCAGATGGTGTCTGTTTGGTTTCTCCACTGTAAAGTGAATTTTTCTTTTCTTTTGTAATTAATATTTTATAGAGAGATATTTTGAGACTGTAAAATTTTCCCTCATCTTACTTTCACCCACTCATGCTGGCATTCATTGATGTATCTTGCCTGAATTTTTCCTATACTTATTAGTTGAAATTCTAATGTAAAAAAGAGCCCCCCCCCCGCCCATTTATCTACTTATTTTATCAGTGTACATTCATGGATTCCATTTTATTCAGTAGGTTATAATACATTACTTTATTACTTATTCTGATGCTCAAATTGTTCCAGATTTGGTCAATGGGAGCTCCTTCAAGATGGTTCCTGTGTTCTTTGGTCATGTTGCCATCATTCTTTTGGGAACATGAGAACATTCAAAGCTAACTTTATTCTTTCCCTGAGCCACCTTCAAAATCTTCAGTGATCCCTGAAAAGGTGTATTTAGAAAGCCACACTTGGGTGCTCATTGCGGAGTTCCCATCGTGGCACAGTGGTTAACAAATCTGACTAGGAACCATGAAATTGTGGCTTTGATCCCTGGCCTTGCTCAGTGGGTTAACGATCTGGAGTTGCTGTGAACTGTGATGTAGGTCGCAGACGCGGCTTGGGTCCTGCGTGGCTGTGGCGTAGGCCGGCGGCTACAGCTCAGATTCAACGCCTAGCCTGGGAACCTCCATATGCTGCGGATGCAGCCATAAAAAGCAAAAAAAAAGAAAAGTTTGCTCATTGCTACTCAGGTCCTTCTAGTGGAACACACACACACACACACACACACACACACACACTTAAATATATGTATCTGTATTATCTGTATCCATATATGTAAAACCATATTTATATCTACTCTTTCAATTCTAATTCAGTGACCCAACACCACATGGTTCATTTGGACTTTTCTCCTTTTCATATTTGCACCTTCCTTCTCCAGCACTAAAAATCTTAACTTCCTGTATATAGCCAATTGTCTAATTCCACTGGGCTTCTATCATGCTGCCTACTCCAACACCTCCTTTGTGTGGGCCCTGCTACATAGAAAGGAAGGCAGGTATTGCTGTCATTTTTAACTGAACTTTCTGCATTGGCTGGCTATTTTGGCATCATAGAAACACTGTAGTGAATTTGTAGCAGTGTTATTAAAACAGCATATGGATAATTTACTTACTCAATTTAATTAAATCTTGTATATGCTGTATACCTTTTATACTTACTGTGTGTACATAGGAACAGGTATACAAAAACATGGTTTGCTGCCTTTTGTGGAAAGTTTAGGGAATTTTTCAAGGGGAAATTTGACCATAGGTGCTTCCGACTTTGTAAGCCAACTTCAGAATCTAATTCCTGCATAAAGTATGATGCCATTGTACGGCCTAAACTATCTCAACATCTGGTGAAATTCTCCCTCTGGAAGAACATGTCACTTTGGTCTCCAAAACTGAAGATGTGAGGATCAGATGCTATTCTAGATCTCACTTACTTATTACTGACTTATTCAGGGAAATGATATCATTTTTATTTGTTAGTTCATTCTTTCTAAGATGCACTTAAAACGATATCAGCCAATGCTCTGATGCCATGTTTCTAGGCCAGAGCTGGGGGACAACACCAATATGGAAGAGCACCGTCTTGGTTATAGGACCAACTTCAGTAGGATGGCTCACTGGGGCCATTCATAGGAAGTCAAGCGAAACAGCGCTCTCACCAGGCATGAAGGCCAAAGAGTGCTGGGCTGGGAGGAGGAGAGAAGCCTTAATTCAGAGAGAGACGTGATAGGGGCCAAGAAGCTGCTGACAGATCCTGAATGGAGCATCCATTCATTCAATATATACTTATTATTATTATTATTTTTACTTAATGGATTTTATTTCAATTATAGGTGTACATAAATCATTGCAAGTCAGTTTTATAGATTTTGTATCCCAAACCCACAGTGCATCCCCCCACCCCCCAGATTGTCTTATTTGAAAAACCAAGGTTTACCAAAGTCTGTGAGTCATTCTCTGTTCTGCAAAGAGGTTCATTGTGTCTTTTTAGTTTCCACATGTAAGTGGTAGCATTGGGTGTTGCTGTCTAATTGTCTGACTGGTTTCACTTCGCATGATAATTTCTAGGTCCATCCATGCTGCTATAAATGTTGGTAATTCGTTCCTTTTAATGGCTGAGTCAATATACACTTATTAAGAATTCAGTATATTCCAGAGACATAAATGAATATACACGTCTCCTAGCCTGAAGAAGCTTTTATTCTAGTAGAAGTCATGCTAACAGCTGCAGTACAGGATAGCTCAGAAATATTGTTAGTTTTTAGCTTTGTGAATTTTGATAGCTGCTGCTACATTACTTTCCATAAAGTGGATACCAGTTTATAAAGTTGGAAAGTAACTCCTAAATACTACTTTTAAAACCATTTCACACAATATGGTACGTTGAAAGGCACAATATAAGAAGGATCTAGATAAGAATTTTGACTTTTCTAGATATTCCCCCACCACATACACTTGGAGTTGTTAAAGAGGTACCAAGGAAGTGGATAATGGTTTTCTGAGAAAAAACCCCACAGCGCCTCATAGCTGTATTTTTCTAGATCTTGATGGTCCTGGTTCCAAAGGATATGCAAATTATCTTTCCTTTAAAGCACTGTTAATTGTTATTTTGCTTACTGTTCATTATCTATAACATTTTTGAAATGGCTATGGGTAAATAAAGGGCATTCTGTTTTGTTTAAAATTGACTGGACTTTATAAAATCAGGTGATAATTTCATAAGCCCTTCTACCCAGGGGACTATGTGACTGGCAGGAGGCTTTTTGGAAGACTAGGAAGAAACTGTAGATTACTCTTAAGTGGTTATCAACAAATAAGCAGTGATGTCTGTGACATTTACCTTCTGCAGAATTTGATTTTTTAAGATGGGATTTGGATCTTTTTCCTTAACTTTTACATACTTTATTTTATACTAGTGAGACCTCTCTTATGGCCACTTCTCTTTGGTGACACATTTTCCAGAGTTTATGGGCAAAAAGATATTCGAAAAACAAGTAAATCATTATGATGTCCTATATATCACCATCACAAATAATTGCTTGGGCAAGAGCTCTAAACTGATAAATGAGGGCACGCAGATAATTTAGAATGTTTTTCTTTTTAGAACCAATTGCCTGGGAATTGAAAAATTCAAAGTGCTTTTTCATGGTGTTATTGTTCAAATTAATTAAAAAAAATTCACTTCATTTGGACCTGTTTCTGTGTCTCCTCAATTTGCCCTCCTGAGAAATAACTGGAGAATGTGGCACTTTGGGAAAAATTTAATTAAGTCAGTTCACAGTGGAACACTAGAAGATAAAACTCCTCAGGCTCAGTCCTTCTTGGAACTGTAGAAACTGACAGAAGGTGAAAGTCTGCAGCCCTCACCTCTGTCTGCAGAGTGGAAGCTCTTCTCTTAGGTGGGCAGGGATAGGAAGGCTGGTGAAGTGGTGCCGAGGTGGGGACTGCAATTCCTCCTCTTTTTTTTTTTTTTTTTTTTAAATACAATTTCAACTCGCCAGTTCGGGTGGGGTGTGTCAGGAGCATTAATATTTTGAGCCTTAGGTAATCAAATCTGAGGGCTCATTCAATTCATAACGCGGATCATATTTTATAGTGTTGCTAGGACTTGATTATTTGCACGTTCTAGAAGGTGTTTCAAAGAGATACCGCTATAGATCTCTGAACATTTCAAAGAGAACCGCTATAGAACTCTGAACATTAAACAGAGAATTACTATAAGTAAACCTCATAGAAATAAATGATCCTATAATCCCAGTTTTAGAATTATATATAATCTGGATGAGTACCACATCACAGGTTAATTTGGCTATGGTGACAAGCCTTGAAAATTACAGAGTGACACAGAACTATTTGTGTACTTTAGAACACTGCAGTTTAGCATGGAGACAAATCATAAAGTTTAGGTCAGACCATATAGATACACAGTATACCTCTCTCGTCTATTTATATCTATCTCTGTATCTTTTTAGGTAGTATAGATAAATAAAGACCATACATGCAAATAATACATAATGATCACAGAAGATATTTGTAAATATTAATGTTAACTTGTGGACATACATTGATTTTAAACACATCTTTTACTTTAAATAGCTTTGATTTTCTGTCTAGAAGATAAAAGAGAACATTAATAGCTATCACTTACAAAGTTTACCTAGTTGAATGTTTGCACTTCTAAAAAATGAGTCTTAAAAAAAGTAAACATTCATTGCTTTTTCACGTTGGAAGATTAAAGGAATAAATGATCCTTTGAAACTGAAATTCTAAGAAATGTCAAGAAAGTATTTTGCTCAGTCTCACTTTAAGAGGAACTGAATAGAGATCATAAAAGCCTTTTGACATTAAAGTGAAAGGTTGTTGTTATATAATGTAACCCAATTAATTAGCATCTGCTTAATTTGGAATCTGTAAGAATAGATATGAAATGTGTTTTGCTGCTTTGTAACTTGTTTTAAAAATCCCATATATTTAACATGAGTATGATAAGAATGAAGAGAGGCTAAAATTCATCCCTGGGATTAAACTGTGTGGTGAATGGAGGTACCACTTACTTGAATATAGTGCAGCCCCTGCAATAGCTCATGTGTCCATCCAAGGATTGCTGTGGATGGCACCACACAGCAGTTCATTCAGCTTAAACTGAAGAAAGCCACACCTTTATTATTAATTAGCTGAAGTTGAAGCATAAGTGGAAAAATAGTCACAACTTTTTCTGGTCCACAGATTAGAAAGCCCTTCCCCAAGTCCAAGAACACTGACTTGTTCAGTGGTAGCCATGCAAAGGTTACGTGGAGGACTACAGATTGAATGTTGTCATTCTAAGGCATCTTTTAACTTGCTCCTGTACCAGATCCCTGGGAACCGGGTATGTGTCAGAATATCATGGAGAAATTCAAACATTGAAGGGTGCAAAAATTAATAATTAAAATGCATTTCCTGAATTAGGAAACGCAGTTTACTAGGTTTAGAGACAAAGCATAAGGCTTATTCAAGTTAAAAATGACTTGGGAGTTAAATTCCAAGGTTTTTGCAGCCTTACATACTGATAACATTTGGCTCTTTTGGTTCCATACCAAGATTTTAGTAAGCCTTTAATAACACTTAAATGTTTTGTTGTTGGTGATGTGCTTCCAGCATAGATAACTGATTGCTTATAACACGCAGGTTAGAGGTCAAATCTGAGGCCTTATTGTACATCCAGGGAAAATTACTTTTTGAATAACATACGGTCCAACCTTCAATTCCTAATGGAAAAGGAGGAGTTCAGATATGGACATTTATACTTGCAAAGTGACCAGATTACACATGATTTTCACTTGCTCTGAAATGACTCCATAAATGCAATTTAAAAATTTATTTCTTTGTCATACCAAAAAAACCTTAGCAATAAATTCTAACATGTTTAGGTGTTTTAAAGAGGAGAAACTATCTTGTTTGTTTAGCTCTTCAAAAGTTATTTACTTATTTATTTTTGTCCACGCCTGGGGCATAGGGAAGTTCCTGGGCCAGGGATTGAAACCACGCCACGGTAGTGACCCAAGCCGCTGCAGTGACAATGCTGGGTCCTTAACCTACTGTGCCACAAGGGAACTCCTAGCTATTCAAAAGGTTATTATAGCATCTCTAATACATGGAAGTTGTTAGGGAATATATAACACACTTCCTGTGTGTCCCCAATAAAAGAAAGATTTCAGCGGACTGTACTTACTTCCTTATTACTGCAGCATCAAAATTAAAAAATAAATTGAGTAAGGGAACTCAATGCAAATTCAATCTGTTGTTAGAAGTGAGCTGCAAACAAGACTAAATCAGATACAGGAGTTTTTTTTTTTTTTTTTTTTTCTAAACAGGATTCAGCAGCGTTTCAAATCAGAATCAATTCTCAAGGGACACTATTGTAGAAATGATAATACTACATTATCATTTTCTTATGGAACATTTTTCTTATGGAAAAAATCACAAGTCAGAGCTTGCCACTTATGTTATCTAAGATAAGTTTGGTGATTATCCTGTAAATGAACATCGATTTTTGTGTAGACTCCAATGTTTCCAGTCTCTGAGAAACGGTTCTGTTGTCTGGAATGGCCAACTGTGGAATTACGGCAAATATTTTCTAGTGAAGTGGTTGCTTCTCTGAGAAAGCAAAGAAATTGCTTCACATCTGTGTTTTACCACACTTCTTCCTAAGACTAGGTTTAATACAGCAGAAAAAAAAAAGAAAAAAAAACTCAAATCCCTGTATATTTATTGTTACTGGGTAACCCACAAGGTGGCACTAAAGAGAAAAGTGACAAAAGTGAAGATCACAGGCAACTTTTATCCTAAACCAATTCTATTATGATAAACCCATTTCATGAAATGATCATCCAAGTTTTAATATACTAGTAACTCAAAATATACATATTCACATTTGTTGTTTTCTTCCTACAGACTATTTTGAAATTAAAAAAAAAGGTTAGTTTAATCAAGCAGCTGATTATATTTTCAAGAGAGTTAGTCTGAATATTTTTGTGTAGTTATTTTGTAGGTAAGTTTATTCCATATGCAGATTCCACAATCATTGTATGATTATAAATTATGACCATTTCTTTTTTATTTTTTTGGTATAGTGCCTGGCTCTTAATGTTCTTAATATAAATGTTTAAAAAGACCTATTCAACATAATATCTATAGTAGAATGATATACTTAGACTTTTAATACAGGCATCCCTCGTTTTATTATGCTTCACTTGATTGTTACAGATACTGCATTTTCTACAAATCGAAGGTTTGTGGCAACTCCGTGTATGTTGGCGCCATTTTTCCAACAGCATTTGCTCACTTTGTGCCTCTGTGTCACATTTGGGTAAGTCTCAGAACATTTCAAACTTTTTCATTATTATTATATTCGTTATGGTGATCTGTGATCAGTGATATTTGATGTTACTGTTGCAAAAGGATTATGACTTGCTAAAGGCTCAGATGATGGTTAGCAATTTTGAACAATAAGGTATTTTTTAATTAGCATATGCATTTTTGTAGACATAATGCTATTGCACACTTAACAGATTATAGTATAATATAAACTTTTTTTTTTTTGCTTTTTAGGGCCGCACGTATGGCATAAGGAGGTTCCCAGGCTAGGGTCTGAATTGGAGCCGCAGCTGCCAGCCTACACCACAGCCACAGCAATGCCAGACTTATGCTGCGTCTGTGACCTACACCACAGCTCATGGCAATGCCGGGTCCTTAACCCAATGAGGGAGGCCAGGGATCGAACCCGCAGCCTCATGGTTCCTAGTTGGGTTTGTTTCCGCTGCACCACAATGGGAACTCCTAAACATAACTTTCGTATGCACTGAGAATCGAAAAATTTCTGATTTGCTGTATCGCAATATCTTTTTTTTTTTTTTTTTTGTAATGTAGAACTGGATCTCCAATATCTCTCATGTATGCTTGTTTTTGTAGTAATAGCACATGCATAACTTTTTTAAAATTACCAAGAATAAGGCATTTTAGCCAAAGTCTGATTTCCAAAACTAACTCCAGGATCCCCAAATACATATTTCACCTAAATTTCAAGGCACCTGGAGGTTACCTCCTAGATGTGAATGGGGAAACGGTCTCAGAAAACTATGTATAGAGAAAGCAAAAATACCTGGCACAGCCTTACATATAACCCTGAAAGTAAAGAGACCTGGAGGATCCTTACTTACAGTGCCATATGGTGGAAGAAACTGCATTCTCCCTGGCAAACATCTCTGGTTATCAGCAAGAAGGAGGTACAGAACCCCTCAAAGAAGCTATTCTTTGGTTCATGATTGAGAGATACTATTATTCACACACAGGCCTACAATTCACACAGGAAATACTATAATTTTCTTTTCTTGGTTTCAAAGTAGGAATTCAATGAGTTGAAAAAATTCTATTTTAATTTTTACTGTTATTGTGCAATATGTATATACTATATAGTGAAATATTTTCTAAGAGAAAATACATTTTTCACTCAGAAATGACTGTCTTTGACTAGACTACTGACTCAGTAAAACTATATTATGTATTTTATATTGTTAAAAAAAAAAACACCGTATATCAAAATCACCTTTCAAAGACTCATACACAGGTATATGATCATAAGCTTAGTAATATTTCATTATCTAAAAGAGAAAAACCACCCTATTTACTGTATTGTCTTTATCAACCCATTTACAACGATCATTTGCCACTCAACTTTAAGAAGATATTGTAATTACCCCATTTAATGAATTAATTTTACCTTTTATTTTTTATTGAGATTTAACTCAGATTTAAGGTATAAAATGTGTTGATTTGATAATTTATATATTGTAATACAATTACCACTGTAGCATTCACTAACATCTCTTTCATGTCACATAATTATCATTTCATTTTTGTGGTGAGAACATTTAAGATCTAGTGTCTTAGCAACTTTGAGGTATACAATACACTATGTAATTATCTCATTTAAAAAGCTATAGTGATACAGATTTATATATCAAGCAAATGTCTATCTGTATATGTCTAGTAAGTATAGGATTTAAAAGATAGTATGTTTTATTATTAAATGGAAGAAGAGTGAATAAATGGGTGGAAAAGGGAAAAATTTGCCTTGGAAGATACAACAGGAATTTTATGGAAGAAATATAACAGGGTATTTTATGTCTTTATGGGGGTGTCCATCAGTATCTGTATAAGTGTACATTTGAAGCAGATACTTTTCATGGTTCGAAAGAGGTGAGGCAGTATTCAAATCATGTAAATTTGAATTGTCACATAACCCTGGGTCAAAGATACAATGCTTAATGCATTCAAGAGGTACGATTTCTAAGGCATATAAACTGCTTGATCTGCAGGATGAAATAAGCTACAGTCAACTCTTACTTTTCAATCAAGGATGAATCATGCTCTCCTTTTTTCTTCCTCTTCTTATAAAATTGTAATTATTATTCTGTTCAGGGTCACACTACATTTTCTCTACTCACTCATTTCATTTAATAAACACTCACATAGCACTTCTGGGGCAGGCACTGTACCCTCCAATGATGGGGGGAGTCACAACTGTTGGGTTCAGTGCTAGACCTCCAGCACTCTGCCTGGCACTGACTTAATTTATGCAGCACATATCAATTATGCAAGTAGATAGCTTACATCTGCTTACCCTGCAGGAAGTACTATGGCATAATGGTTCAGTGTGCAGATGATGGAGTTTGGGATTCTGGCTCTACTAATTAAATGACTTTGGGCAAGGTATTTCATCACTCTGAGCCTCAGTCTCCGCATGTGTCAAATGGGAGAAATAACAGCATTGACCTGATGGGGTTATTTCCATGATTAAATAAGATAACATAGAGTGCTTAGACAAATACTTGGTGGTGAGGTAAGCCTTGAAAAATCTTAGCTATTATTATTTTATTCCTGCCATATTTATCTAGAAACATGGATTTGAACAACTTAAATTCATGGTAAAAAACTATACTGGAATACTATTTCTATTTCTAGTTCTGTGGAAACGTCTTCAGAAAGTTAACCGGTTTCTGTTCTGTTCTCAAAATTTGGTTTATGTTACGTCTGCAGGTCTCATGAATAAACTGTAAGCGTTTCCACGTCGCATTCTTTGCCTTTTTATGAAGCTTTCTTACTGAGACCATAACCGAAGAGCTCATGGTGAACGCTGAGGAGCTTTAACTAACCTGGCATTAGAACCCCCAAAGAACAATACAACTTTTTTGAGATCCTAGTCCTCTTCTCCCTGGAAATAAGAGTTAAATCTAGAATTGGGAATGCCATTATGGGTATTTGGTTATGCTTTTTCTTATGTTTGCCATCTAGAGAGGTCCTCTTTATGCTGTCATATTTATTTTGTTTTTAAGCATATTTATGAGGCTTTTCTAGGCCTAATAACAGGTAGAATGTATTAATAGATTAGAGGATGCTTTTCTTTTAAAATAACTTTATAATTTCACAGATTCTTATGTGAGGAAAGAAGACATAGTCAAATCTAGATACAGAACAATTCAGATTAATCTTTTAAAATAAATAGAAGTCAGATAACTAACAGTTAAATCAAGGTGTTAATTGTAGCTAGCAAACTACAGACATTATTAAATTGCACTGTCCCAATTATGGCTAATTTTCAACAGTCGTACTTTTTCCATCTTTAAGATGTTGAGTGTTCTCTCTAGGAGAGTATTTCTTATATAAAACTCATTAACAATGTCAACAGATGCAGTGGTCAAATGGTATGAAAATTCAAAATTATATATTATAAAAATATTAATAAGGTTTGTAATATTGTGAGTTTTCCTCAATTAAAAATGTCAGGTTATCAGAATCTCAAATATCAAAATGCTTTTAGTGTCAGCTAGCAGCACCACTTTAGCTGGTGAACACAGACTCCCATCATTCACTGTCAGCATTGGTCTCCCATTGGGTGGGGTCTTCAGGAACACATCCCTCTCGTAAAATACATCAGTCTTGTTTTTCCTGCCAAGTAAGCAGGGTTTTTTTCTTTCCTTTATATGCTTTTGCTAGTGTAGTGTATTTTTCACAAAGTCTCTTTACCCATTAAACTTTTAGTTTTTAATTGATATTTGTTCCTTCTCAATGGAGATAATTAATTAAAAATCCCTGAGAGCATAAAAATGAAAAATCCCTGAAAGAGTATTAGCATTGGAATTTCTTTCACAGATTTTGAGAACTGGAAGAGATATGAGGTTATCTAGTCCATCTCACCCCTGCACATTAACATATCAAGAAACTGAGTTGGTTAAGCAGGTCAGGCTAAAGCAGGGAGGTGAAAGCAGATTAGGATCTAGTTCTTTCTCCAGAGCTAAAATGCTTCTGGATGTGAAGTGCTAATCACATTTGAAGGGGCTGAGTATAAAAGGACACTTGAGCTGTGCCTCTACATACAAACCAGTGGGAAAAGAAAAACAGCAGTTCAAGTGTAAACAATCAGAGAGTAAAGACTGTGCACAATCACTGAAAGTAGTTCAGTTTGATTATTCACAGGACCTAGATGTAGATTTAATTACTAACTTCTCTTTGGCCTTATGTATACTAAATATTCAGATTGTTTTCACTTTTGCAAGCCTCTAAATCAAATACAGCCAAAAATGGCTTTGAAGACATTTATTAGCTAAGAAAATAATCATAAATTCTCCCGACGATAAATGTGTTTCTGCGAGCCACAACAGGCACTTTGGAAAGTCTTATTCCCCTGCATGGCTTTAGCATTGGCAAAGTCAAACTAACTCCAGTTTAGTCATCTACAACACTGAAGGCAACTTCTTCATAGGAATATTTGTGAGTCATCTCTTTAAGGTTTTTTGTTAGGTATACCATCTGACATTTTGCCTTTTTTGCTTTGGTTTGAGGAGGGTAGAATGGACATTCTTTAAAAAGTAAAATTAAAATGGTATTATACCAAAGTGTTTGCTTCTCAGGGGTAGATTATATACTTTCAGAAATTAAAAAAGGAGAGACTCTTTTATAAAACCAATATGAAAGGAAGAAATACTTACCCACTTGACCCTCATCTTGAGTTAATTGGGTAAAGTTACATTTTAGGGGAATAAGTGTTTTAATAAGTTGTGTTCACTCCAGGTCTATAAGCTTGTGTCTACTCCATGGTCTCAGAAATATCCATCCACTAACTTAATCACAGCCAGTAGAGGCTTTACTAATTGGTAGATACATTCTTTAATTCCGAAATTCTTGAGAGTTGCCTTGTAATTTTCAAAAGTACATGGATAAAATACAAAGATCGGAACAAGCCTTTGTTGAATCTTTTCTTGACTACTATCATTTTAGAGAAAGTGAGTAACCTCTACATGAAGATTAGGTAGTGCTTCCCTAACTTCGGGGGTGGGGGTGGTTCCAGTCCCTCTTATAATCCAAATCAGTTGAATCCATGGACTTTAGATCAAAAATCTCCAACTGCCAGATTAGTATCCTAAAGTCAGAGAGGCTTAGTGAGCTGCTAATAGCCACACAGCTCTTTTTGCCTGCCTATACTACAGGTTTCCTGATATGGTGAAAACAAACTCTCGACTCCTAAAATGCTTACAGGCAGATACATATGGACAGCAAGAGCACAGAGATTTAAAAACAGAGCAGAAAAAAGTAACTTGAACAGAATGTGGCATTTCCCTTGGTCTGTTGCTAACGGCCCACATACAACATGCTTAAAAAAAAAAAAAAAACCCTGGATCTTTTTATTGTCATTTATAAACGATTCAAATGGACATTTAGAATGTATGGTACTGGGAATGTATCCCATGTGGGAATAAATGGCAAAGAGCTTCAAAGAACAGGGCTGTGTTGATGCATATTTGGCCTCTTCTCTTTGGTCATGCTGTTAAAGCAAAATATAATATTTTAATGTCTATTTTCAGGACTCCAAAGCCAGTGACATTAAACATTCCTTTTTGTAAGAAAAATAATTATGAACATGATTTTTTTTAATGCCTTCAGGATTTGAAGATATGAAAGAAATGTGTAAAAAGGAATTACTTCATTCTCTTTTTATTCTGCCCTTGAAAAAAACTGACTCAAGTCTATTGTACTTTGTTTTATTAGAAACTAGAGGCTGTGCCTCTGAGCTGGTACTTTTGGGGTGGCTGTCTTCTGAATATTGTTCCAATTAGAGTTCTTCACACAGATTCTATAGGCTGGATATCCCATATACTCATACCTACTCTGCGTTATAATTTCAAACTTCTGCAAACTTAGACAAGAATCCATAACCAGCCAATGGTCTATGAACCTGTTTTGATGACCCAGCTGTCAGCGAACACTTCCTATTGATAGCTGTTCTAAAACAGCTGAAACAATTTTCATGATAACACTGAAAACTGCAAAAAATATCATTGTGGCTGGGTGAAGTGAAAAACTGACCCAATCACTTTAGGTATTATATTTTAGGTATAATATTTTAATCATTTCCTCAATCTAAAAATAGAAATTAAAAGATAGGGAAAAAAACATCTTTAGCTTTTACTTCCGGCGGATTCTAATGCTTCCTTGCTAACCATTATTTTAATACTGCACACCTGGACACATCACACAGTATAATATAAGTAGTTAGGCTCTGGAGAATTTATTTCAATTTACATACAACCCTCCCAATCCTCTGGCGAGCTTGATGTGAAATCTGAGACAGCTACATCTCCCCAGCAGGATCTTCCTTTGCCTCTGGCATTAATAGCCAAAGGCTCTAACCGCTCCTCGCGGGAGGAGCAGTGGGGCTAAAGAGTCGGAAAGAGGGGTGACTGCGGGGCTTGTTGCGCTGAAGATTTACAATGTACTTCTTGCAGGCGACTCAGCAACCCCCTCTGTGGCTGTGGGTGTCTGGTGTGACAGAGCGGAGAAAAGCTCTCTAATCTCCCAGTGCCTGCCTCTGTAGCTCAGCCGCTCCCCTCCCTCCCGCCTTCCCTGCCTCCTCGCGCTCTCTCCTTTGCCTTTCTCGGGGAGTTTCAGTCCCTGAATGCAGCCAGAGTAGCTTTGGCAATCTAGACCCGGAGCTTGTATATATACGCTCACGCACACACGCGCACACACATGCACATTCATTCGCACACACGCACTCCGGCTCTCCCCACGGGGATACAGAGCAAACCCGGAGCTTCATCTACCTGAGGGGGATGGCCCGGCCGGACACTTCTTGCTCACTTGTCATCTCCGGAGGTCAGTGCAACATTGGAACCAGGGAAGCTCGCTGGCCAGTTTGCAACCTCACGCTGTTTGCCGCCACCACTGCTTAAAGTGTCCAGGCAGGCGGAGAAGGCTTCTCCAGGACAGATTCCCCGCGCAGCTCTGCGGCCCTGGGACTTCACCGGGATGGTTCACACCGGTCTTTTCTTCCCTGGCCATTCCCTTGTCCCCGGCTACGGGGTGCGTGGCTCGGGCTCCTCCACTGCTGCCGCCGCCGCAGCTGCTGGGAAGACATCCCCCCAGAGGACTGAACGCCGCCGCTGGAGTGGAGAGAGAAATCGGCAGCCTTAACTTCCCTCTCCATCGCTCCCGGTCCTTGCCAGCCGAGAATCCGCTGGAAGGCTCCCGCGGAAAGCCAGGCGAAAGCTCGGCGCAGGAGACAGCGAGCTGGGAGCCGCAGGCGCACAAGGGCGGGGGCAGCATGTGCCCCTAAGCCCGGCGCCCGCCGGAGAAGTAGCGTGCGTTGGGCGAGTGAGACGCTTTCCAAGTTGGGCGCGTCCCACAGCTCGCCGCCCCGCGCCTCGGCAGCGGGTGTCCGGAGAGAGGCGGGGCTGATGGGGGGCGCCGAGGTCGCAGTCGCCTACGGCCAGAGCCCGTCTTAAAAGAACACGGGCCAGTCTCCCCAGGGTCCCAGCTGGCGTTGCGCCCTCGGCCCGCGTGCGGTCTCTGATGCCTGCGCTGGCTGTGGCCCGGGTGGCCCGCCCGCGGGGGGTGTCGGAGGGGGCGGGGGAGGAGGAGGAGGAGGCGGTGTGATGGCCCTGGACGGCGAGCGGGGGGAACAAGAGGAGGAGAAGAAAAAGAAGAAGAAGAAAAAGAAGAGGAAGAAGGAGGAGGAGGGGGCTAAGAAGAGCAGCTCACCCTTCGTGGACACGATGGGGGAGAACGACGCCGCGCTCCGGGCAGGCGGCAGGGGGCTCTCGGACCCATGGGCAGACTCCGTGGGGGTACGACCCCGCACCACCGAGCGCCACATCACCGTGCACAAGCGGCTAGTGCTGGCCTTTGCCGTGTCCATCGTAGCGCTGCTCGCGGTAACTATGCTCGCGGTGCTGCTCAGCTTGCGCTTCGACGAGTGTGGGGCGAGCGTACCGCCTGGCGCCGACGGCGGCCCCGCGGGCTTCCCACCGCGCGGCAGCAACGAGAGCCTTTCCGGTTCTGCCCGGCGCGACCACCACGCTGGCGGAGATTCCTCACAGCCCGGGGCAGGCAGGGAGGACACCCCTGAGACCCCGTCCGCCCAGCCGCCGTCGGAGAAGGAGCAGGAACAGTGGCAGCCGTGGACTCAACTGCGCCTGTCGGGCCACCTCAAGCCGCTGCACTACAATCTGATGCTCACCGCCTTCATGGAGAACTTCACCTTCTCCGGGGAGGTCAACGTGGAAATCGCATGCCGGAACGCTACTCGCTACGTTGTACTGCATGCCTCCCGGGTCGCGGTCGAGAAAGTGCAGGTGGCTGAGGACCGGGTGGCCGGGGCGGTCCCGGTGGCCGGCTTTTTCCTCTACCCGCAAACCCAGGTCTTGGTGGTGGTGCTGAATAGGACCCTGGACGCGCAGAGGAATTACAATCTGAAGATCATTTACAACGCCCTAATCGAGAACGAGCTCTTGGGCTTCTTCCGCAGCTCCTACGTGCTCCACGGGGAGAGAAGGTATGGAGGGAGGCGGTGCCCGGCTGCGCCCCACCCAACCAGGCTGCTCTAAACCGCTGGGCAGCCGCCGACCTCTGGGACCCGCTAGCTTCCGATACTGGAAGCAAGAGATGGGGGAAGGAAGGGAAGGTGGGATAGGACCATCCCTCAGAACTCTTAGGGTCTCCCAGATATCTGGCTCTGACTGCAGCCAACTCCACAAACTCACCTGTGCCAAATGTCACTTCTCCTCTAGTCTGGGACCCCCAGCCCCGTCAAAGTTCCTTAGCCAGCTTTTTTTGTTTGTTTTGTTTTTTTAAAGGGTAATTTATAATCTGAGTGATGCCAGGTCAGGGTGACATCAAAAGCCTGCCAGGTTACCGTCCAGGAAAAATATGCGAATACCAGAGGCCAGGACAGAAGCATATCCCCCGGAGATGTCAGGACAGGGTAAGCAGGGCAAAAGCTAACCCCGCCCGCCCCAGGCCAGCAGAGGCTAGGCTTTGGCTTCATGAAGTTTTACCAAACTGGAAGTTGAGATTCTGAGCAACAAGAGCCAGTCCCAGGAACAAAGTAAGGGTGGTAACTGACATGGCCAGTGCCAGGGAGAAGTGTTCCTGCTGGTGCTGCCAGCTCTCTCTCCTAGCACAAAATGATTCCAGTGTGTTCATGAGTTACTACCTCTGGAAATGACTCCAGTGATGAAAGGGGGGAAAGCTAACAGTCTCAAATGCCTTGTTAGTGAGTGCCTTGGGTGCTTTTTTAGATTTGGACAGTATTCTGTTTATTTATTTATTTATTTTTGAGAGGCTGTGACTTTCAACACTTGTTTAGAGCTCAGGCTTCAGAGTCCAACAGAACTGGGTTCAAATCCCAGCTGCAACTCTACCTGTGGTGAAGGCTTGAGTAAGCTGATTAATCTAGGTCACCAATTCCTGACAATGACTACCTCCTGTGCTTAATGAGCATTTTATATTGAACTCGGTCTTTGAAGAATTCTATGGGATCGATGCTATCAACACTTTATTTTACGGATGAAGAAATGGAGGCATCAGGAAATCATGTAACTTGCCAACAAAGCAGGGTTTAGAGCCTTTGGCTCCAGAACCCATATTTTTAGTTTTAACTTGGGGAAATAATAATAATATCCTCATAGGATCATTGTAAATGTCCATGAGTAAATGCACTGAAAAGAACTTAGCCCTGTACTTGGCATATATGAGTATGGTAAGCCTTCAAGCATACTGTTGAATGAATAAACAAGTGATTCTTGCTTTTTGCCCAAGCCTACTGCATTTAAAATAACTGTGATTAATTAAATGACTCTAGGGCCAGGTGACAACCAAAATGAACTTAAAAATGAAATCAACAACCTTAGAAGTAGAGGCAGATTGGAGCTTAGTAATGAGGCCACTGGCAGAGCCTCCCCTGTTCTCCAGTGATTTTCATAACAGCAGAAAACTTGGGATCAGAACAGTCCAGGGCTCCTAAGGTCAGCAGGTTTATCAGTGGAGAGCTGGGACGCAGACTTTGGTTTTCTGATCCCCGGTCTCTGGAAGCTCTCAGAAGAAGTTGATATGGTTTAAGAGGCTGGGGAAGCCTTAGTGTGTTATGAGAAAACACATAGAGTGTTATGGAGTAACCTCATATAAATAAATTGCCCAGTGCTTTAGTAATTGTATGATAATTGAAGGCTCCTGGAAATGAATATATAAATTATTCCCTTTCAAACTCCCAAGATCAGATGTGGGTAATTTACAACCCCTTCTACCTCTTTTTCTTACATATTCTAAAGGATACAGATTAAACAGATTTTGTTTTTAAACTCATGATCATATCAAATTTGGAGGGAAAAGGCATTGAAGGCAAATTTGCATTTTATGTCAAAATGTCAATAGTGGGAGTTGCATATTATTACTGATAAATCTTGCTGTGGTGAAATACATACTTCCAACACATTCTGTTTTTTGAGCCATTCCAAAATATATTTGGTAAATTGAACTTGTTTTGGTCAGTGATTTCAAATTAACAGGGCTCTTAAAAAGACCAGATGTTCCTACTTGACCCATAACTGATTTCTTGTACCTTAGTGCCTATTTGTATTCACACTCTCTCCTTCAGTTTCCCCCAAAGATGTAAGAGTTTAACCTGATGCACATATGGCCAGACTCTGTATGCCAATAGCTGCATAGGATTTGGTGTTCCTGGAGATTCCAGGATGGTTTTTAATTTCTGAACAGCCTCTAAGAGTCCTTGTTCCTATTTTTTCCTTTAATAACAGAGTGAATATGATAATTTCTTAGATGTTTCTACTGGAATTGATAAGGGAAGGGAAATCTAATCCAACATTTCACAGTTATGTCAACATTACCTATATTAAACCTTTTGGGGGGGCTGCTGTTATATGGCTATATGGAGAATTTTTACGCACACCAATATCAGGGACTCAGCTAGAGTTAGACTTTTATTGGTGATGGTCTGTCCCCCAAGTGCAAAGTAAACTGACATTTTTAAAACATACATTCCAAAAGGACATAGATGCAAAGCCTAAATTTTCATTTGATTAATGATTAAATGTCTTGGTCTTTAGTTAGTCATAATTTTTGCCAATTTAATTAGCCAGATAATTTCTGTAATGAAAATAAATATTTAATCTGCCAATGGGGAGTCGCATGGAGCAACTTGAAATATTTAAAAAGAGCAGTACTGCCCTGCCATTCAGTCTACATTACTCAGTCTATGTGGAAATAGTTCGTTAATACCCAGTCTGATTCTTTGACTCACTCCTCAGAGGTCTGAGAGGAATAATTTGGATCGGGGCAAGACAATTAGACTTCACTCTGTGCTGTCTGTCTTTGACCTCTGAAAGGTTTCATCACCCATAAACTATTGGGGGGAGCCTGTTTTTATTCTACAGGGAAAACTTACCTCTCTTGTTTCCCATATTACAGCAGAGAAAGTTCATAGGACAGGCTCCCCATTAAAACCCAAGGCTCTTCCACTTGAGGCAGATCCTTTACTCTTGGTTGATCATATGGCTGAAGGGAAATTCACCACTTGTTGAATACTGCAAATAGATGGATTCTCTTAAATTTGAAATGTTTATACACTGCAGTAAATTGTCTCCAGAAGGCAGAATGCATACTCACTCTTCCCTCAAGTAGGTGGGCAGTAGGCAAATACAGAGGGTTATACTCATGCCATAAGATCCTATAGTGGAATATGCTTGCTTAGAATTGGGTAAAATCTTCATTTACCTGAAGTTACTGTTGCTTTAGGGTAGCCAGATGGTGAGCATACCCATGTTCAAAGTAAGGTACCTTCATTTAGATCCAGATGGTCAGATTGAAAGAAGTAATATACCCAAAGTAAATTAATGTTTTCTTCACTTTCAAAAGGGAGCCTCTTTCTCTTTGACAAACTTTGGGTCTATGACATGCCACAGTGGCAGAAGGCAGAATGAGAAGAGGAGGTCTTATTCTCTCAAGGGTTATTAAAAGGCAAACCATGATCTCCAAATTAAATGGGAAGATAATATTGTGGTTCTCAAAGAAAATTACAATAAACTAACTCCTTTGCAAAAATCTTGTGGAGCGCATAGAGAATTTTATGGGTAGGCAGTTGATCATTTGTGGTATTAGCATACATGATTTGCTGCCTTATGCTTTTTCTGGAATGAATTCATAATCATGATATTTAACAAAAACAGGAAAGCTACCACATTGTTTTCATGTTGAAAGCAGCCTCATTTCTCCCATTTGTTCTTTATGTGAGTGAGTTGGAGTATACAGCTTTTTACACTCCTATAGAAGGCTCTGAACTGAAAAATCCAGGAGAACCGTTTATTTCTGTGAGAACTTTTTTATGATTCATTAATGGACTTAGCTCACTGTTTTCATGTCAGGCACATGCAACCATATGACTAAACTGAGTCCACTTCTGGATTTTGGTCACAATTGAAAATGCCACCAGTAAACTAAATCTAGAAACTTTGGGGAAAAAAGTTTTGGCCATTTAATATTGACTCATTCAGGGAGGAAAATCCATACAAGTGGTGTTTGTCTTGCTGTGTTTTTTGATAGCCCTAGACAGTAATAAAGTATACCTTATTTATGAAAGTGTTAAATTAATTTGCCTGTGTTTTTATTTATTCAAAACAAGTCTAAACAGGGCCTGACTGCTCTGGATTTCTCTCAGGCGAAGAGAGACCTGAGACTGATTTCCTGTGTTTGGTTTGCATAACATGTGCATTTGCTCAGACCACTTTTTGCCACTGTGTCAACAGATGGGCTTGAGACAGTAATACAGGGCAACAGTTTAGGTTTTGCTTGAGGATGATGATGACGTTTGGAAGATATGATTACAAGATAGGAGTCACTTCTTTAAGCATGACTTCAAAGAATGGTAGAAGAAGAGTGAAGAAGAAATAGTCAACTTTTAGTACAGGTTTTATAGTCTGTTTCCTATAGCCCCAGGCTCATCCTCCTACCCAACAGTGTGAATATAACTTCATGGGCCTTTTCTTTGTGTGTCCTTTACATCCTTTCAGATTTAGAATAGTGGCTGGGTTCCTCCTGTGTTTTTCGGAGAACCATGCAATCCTGCTTTTTGCCACCAGAGAGTGGATGTTCTCTCCAACAGAGAGGATTCTGCAACATAAAATTTGAGAGAATATAAAGATGCAAACTACTTCTGGCCCTTCCCAGTGTTTTGGGCAATCTGAATCGATTCACAGACAGGCACAGCTGGATGGTGATGAGAGTGCTGTAAGAGGGTGGAGTAAGATTGGCAACATCTTATTAGTGGGCCTGAATTGGGGTGAAGGGTCCCAGGCTCCCCACTCCTGCCTTCTCTGCCTCCAGGTGTGCCTTCTCAGTCTCTGAGTAAAGAGTGACCCCAGAGTTTAAGGAAATCTCGCGCTTGTGCAGGGACAGGAGGGCTTGGGTGAGTGATTCCTCCCCATGCAGACCTGTGTTGATTTGCAGGGTGATGTTTTAGCTTAATTATTTAGATCTTTCCCCAGGACTACACTCAAACCAAAAACAAAACAAAACCAGAGGACGGAAAAAGAATGAAGTTTTAAAATTTGTGCTGTTGGTTACTTTTTATTTCTTTTAAGAATAGGTTCAAGCCACTTTAGGTTGTGTTGCTGATGGAAAAGCATGTGTGTGTGTGCATATGTGTGTGTTTACAGTGTGTACAGGGACATTTTGGGACCAGACTGCCTCGATTTATGCCTTGATTCTGCCATTCATTAGCTTTATGACCTTGGCCAAGTTTCCTAATTGTTCTGTGTCTGGTATTCTTATTTGGAAAATGGGCATAATGATATCCTCTTCCATAGGATTACGTGAGTGAAGTAATAAAGCACTTAGAACAACGTCTGACAGTTGGTAAGCACATTTGTGGGTATGAAACATGATTATATTGTTACACGGCTGGACATCCTCTCTTTGAGCTGATACAAGGTCATTCAGCCTCAATGTTGTTACCTTAGGTTTCCGCTTACTAGCAAGACAGTGGGCAAGCGGTCATCCCTTCTACTCTGTTTGTTTTGCCCCCTAAGCACAGAGTTCAGTAAACGGGGAGGAAAAGAAGCAGAGCCCTCCCACGATGAAGAAAACAGTGCCGAGAAAGGCCGTGCTATTTCATAGCTGGAGAAACCCCACACTTGGTCCAGACTCTGTGAGATGGAGAAGGGTTAAGGGACCAGGAAAGTGTGTGGAACAGAAGGAACTCAAAACTCTAGTTATGGCACTGCTTTGTGTCAGCCACAAGAAAAGAAGAAGCCAGTGACTGAAGGGTCAGGAGGGTGCCTTTCTTGGACTGGAATCCAGAACAGGAAAGAGAAAAACCCCAGGTACCAGGGGAAAGGCAGATCAGTCATTAGGTACAATTCACAAGACTTTCTTTGAGTTCTACCAGTAGCAGTACTTTGTAATACTTACGTAATACCTTTTCTCTTTCCAATATTAAACAAATGAATCTCAGATATTAGTGTGTTTATTCTAATGAATACCTAATATTATGGCCCAGGAAAGTAATTCTAGTGCATTCATAATACTCTTCATCAGTGGTGATCAAGTACTCAGTACTCATTTTTGGTGAGTATTTAGTGCATAAAAATGAAAACAGTTATGAATATTATGCTCTGTTTTTATAACACGATTATTCACATATGCACCACTTCCTACATACATATTGCTGGAATTATTGCATTATGCTTTTAGTTTACTAGAATGGTTATTTAAAAAAAAAAGACTACACGCTTGCTTATACCACTGAATATTCAGCAGGAACACTTCTCTTCTGAAATGGCAGAGTTTTAATGACTCATTGAAGTACATAAAAACACACAGTCTAAACAACGACCCATTTTGGCTTAAAATGTTTTGTCATTGAGTAATAATTTGCATTTTGATTAACAACCTTAACTTTAAATGGAACATGTGTAACTTCCATGACCTTGTAACTTTGCTCAGTTACTGCAAACAGTTGAATAGTAAATAGATGATGATCCACTGGATCATTTCTTTAGATCTTGGGAGTTTTTATTACCAATCTTAAGCTCTTGCAACACCAGGCAAATTGCAATTGCAATAGAAGCAAGTTCAAAATCATTTTCCACTGAGTTGTATGTGTGGTCTGCATAGATGTGGCCAAAACGGAAACCTCTCAGATATGCCCTGCCATTTGTGAGGTTCTCTTGGTTTTGGTGGGTTCCACAGTGAAATGTCATGAATCAATCTGAATCTTAAGTTATGCAAATGTTTGTTTCCTCTGCATGTTTTAACTTTTTGAAAAGGCAAACTGAAAACGATGAAATAGAAATTGTTTGTATCGCATACTGTAATTTGTTGGCAATATCAGCCATCGTTAATGCATTACTTATGCTGAATCTTATCATAATGACTTGACACAAGTAGCTTGCCTAGTGAACTTCCGCAGAAATAAGAAGAAATCAATTCTCCATATCCTTCAGAGGCAACATAGAGCTTTAAGCTCTCCTTCTTAGCTCAACCAAAATGTCAAATGGACAAGTTGTTAAGAAATCAAGTAATTTATTTTAGCTGGAAGAGAATTAAAATACACATATATTGTTCATATTTTTTCTAGTTATGCTAAAGTGACATTCTTGGAATAACACTTCCAGGATGTCACTTCTGGAAGTGGAATATTTTTTTTGCGATAATAGAGGGATTCATTAAAAGATAAAAATGATTTTGTTTAAGAAAGCAGGAGAAAAATAGACAACAAAATACTTTTCCCCATTACCTTCTGCTGCCTGCTGTTTTATTTTACCTCTTGCTGTATTTACATATGTATTTCATATCCTTACTATATATTAAAGTGTTTTCTATTTTTAGTGATATTTTTGTATTTTCTTCCTACCTGGTGTATAGCTACCACCTCAAAATTCATCTCAAATTTACTCAGAAATCAAACTCATTATTTTCTCCTCCAGTTACCTTCTTGGAGGCCTCTGATATATTTGTAATGACAGTAAGCAAAAAAGAAGTCTCACTTCCACCAATGGAAGGCAACCATAAAATATATGCAGTGAAGACAAGATTATATTTTTGAACGGAACAGACACTGTTGCCTGTTGAGGGAATTGAGCCTGAAACTGACGCTCTTTGTTAGAAAGGAGGCTATCAAGGGTGAGAGAGATGTTGGAGATAGACAGGCAATACTGTGCTCTGATAAAATCGGAAGCAATAAGAGAGCAGACAAGGTGCTATAACTCAGTATGTGAATCAAAGCTTTTTTTTTTTTTTTTTTTGCCCATGCCCTGGGGATGCAGGAGTTTCCAGGCCAGGCCAGGGATCAAAAAACCCATGCCCCAACAGTAACCTGAGAAGTGGGGATGACAATGCCTGACCTTTAACCCACTGAGTCACCAGGGAGCTCCCTAAATCAAAGCATTTTTTTCCTTCAGTTTTATTTTTTTAAATGATTTTTATTTTTTTCGATTACAGCTCGTTTACAGTATTCTGTCAGTTTACTATTGTACAACAAATTGACCCAGTCACACATACATAACATACATTCTTTTTCTCACAATCAAAGCTTTTTTAAAGTCTTGTTTCTGTGCTACCTGTAGTCAACTTGCTTCCGTCTGTCTCTGACCCTTAAAGTACTACGTAGGCTTCAAGACCACTTCTTAGGCTTCCTCCTCCATAAAGGCTTCCTGTAATTCTTAAGAGCAGCAGTTCTTGCCTGGATTAGTTCTGCCTCCCAGGGATGATTGCAGTGTCTGGAGACATTTGGGTTGTCGCAGCTGGGGAGGGGGCTGCTACTGGCATCTAGTGGTAGAAGCCAGGGATACTGTCAAACATCCTACAGCGCCCAAGATGGTGGGACAAAGACACATGATCCAACCTAAAATGTCAGTAGTGTTGAGACTTCTGCCACTGAATGACCAATGCTTACATTAAAAAAAAAAAATCATTAGTGCCAAGGTTGAGAAATCCTACTTTAGGGGGATGTAATTTCTTCATACATTTTCCCTCGTTGCCATGGCTTTTTGTAAGATTCCTATTTAGGCATATGTTTTACTTATTTTATCAGAGTGTAAACTCCTTGAGGGAGGGTAGCATATTTATTTATTTTTTTTCCACAGCATTGAACACTCAAAAATGATGACTAAGAGAAGCAAATTCGTTATAGATCTTGTAGCAAAAAAGCTATTTAGCAGTAATGTAATGTAATATTTTAACAACATCTCATCAAATTCAGGGAATATTTTATAGCTAATTTTTGTTCCAAGTTCTAGGATCTTCAGCTTGGAAAAGACCCTGAATGTAATCTAGTCCAACTGCTCTTCTTTTCCAAGGGGCTTGTTTTGATTTGCTAAATACTGAATTGAAATTCAATTGCAATCATCCTCAGGTGACAGACTGTGAAATTGGTATTTCCTCATTTAGACATTATCAGAATATATGCTAGCCCTCGGTGCATAGATATATACTGTGTGTATGAATTCATTAAGAGCATTAATTGCAGAAGAAGTCACTCGATCTTTATAGTCCCTTTCAACCCCCAGAATCAGAGTTTTAAATTGCTACCCTTACTCACATATTTACTTACTATGGGAGGCAAAAAGAGACTTGAGCATAACATAATTCTTCTGCATAAATATTTGGTTTATTAATTTCTCTCTAGCTCAGAGGTATTTAGATTTTCTACATCTAATAAATTCCTACCCTTTAATTACTTAATACCACAGACACCTTTGATTTTTACTTAATGGCTAATACATTCGAATTGCAACCTCTCTTGTCAAACTGTTCTAGAACTTTCCCTTAGTATTATTAGTTGTTTTTTGTGTATCATATATATATATATTTCTCTTTTCAGGTAGACTGCAAAAACTTTAAGGACAAAAATGATTATGTCTTCAAAAAAAATAAAATCCTACCATGTACCAGATATAGTGAAAACCTCACACATAGCAGACAATATTTTGTTTTTTCAGTAGCTGGAACTGGAACTCTCAGATACTCCACTGTTAAAAGGGAACACTTTTCCTCATATATTAAATTCCATAGGTATTTTTAAAATAGCTTCAGTAGAGAAATATGAAGCTTAGTGGACATTTTAATTAATAAGATTGAAACTTAAGATTCATGAACATAAGAAAAGAAGCATGTGAAGAGAAAACTGTAAATGGGTGCATTTAAAAGTTACTGACATTTCATTAAGCAAAAAAACTCTATTACTATCAGTAGAAAAATAGGGAAAAATTACCAATATGCTGGCAAATTTGGAAAGACAGCTTTATTATCAGTAGTCAAATTAAAACATTGTTTATAAATTATGGCTAAAGATTAATTTGACTGTTTTTGAAATACAATTACCTTTTACTTAGACACAGAAATATGAATTCTAGACTCAGCTTTGTACTAATTGCCTGTGTAACTTTGGATAAATCACTTAACTCTACTGGAACTGCTTTTTCACTTTAGAAATTTACGAGGGCTGGACAATTTATTTCTAAGATTGCTTCCAACTTTAACCTTATACTTTTCTGAAGATTTATAGTTAAAACTCCTTTTCTATATATTATCTCATTTTATCATCTCGACAGTTTTGTAAGGGAGGCCTGGAAAATGTTATTATTTTCCTTCTACTAATGAAAAAATAGACTCAGGCAGTTAAGTGATTTACCCAGGACTGGTACATAGCAGCTCAGTTCTGTTTCCTAGATAATTTTCAAAACTCCTCTCTCTGAGAGTAAGAGTATAATTAATCTTAAAAATATCTTATTTTTCTCTATTTTAGAACTAAGCTTTTAAAAAGTAGGCCCTCAGTGATACATGTAATATCATCATAACTTTAAAAAGGTATAAACATTTACATTTCATGGTTTGAGCCAAGGATAGCCAATAAGATTCAATACACATGTCAACCCCTATTGATTGTAGTAACTGCTTGAAGTGCTGTGCTGAGAATAATTTTGAGGCCAAGTTTGGGTTTAGTGGGAAAGTGTGCCACGTTAGATTAACCACAAACACTGTGGATGAAGGAGAGGGAAGTGGTGGCAGAACTACTTGTGGCGGAAAAGGCCTTTTAAAGAAATGACTGCAGCACTAACTAATGTTTTACGAAGGGTCTGGTATTGACTTGCCTTATATAGTTTTAAATAGTATTTTTTAAAAAGTTTAATTAACATGTCACGAATGTTTTCATAAATAATGGCCTCTTCTAAGTTACGAGAATGGCCTTCTTAAAGTACTTAGTTTGACTGTTTTCATTTGTAACAGAAAGAATGTAGAGGGTGCCTGTAGTTAGAGTTTTAATGAGATTTAGCTTTGCAACTTGATCTGAAAATTTGAGAGCATTAAATATTATAATATATATATACACACATACACACACACACGTTGACATGCTTCTTGTGTAGATATTTAACTGTGTTAATTTATTATGTTAACACATAATATCATTTATATAGTAAATGTATATTATGAGTAGTAAAAACCAAAAGGATTTTTCACTGTGTAATCTCTGGATTATTCTGTGTAAATGTGTTCCAGCAATCCAAGAAAGGTTGAAGGTAATGTGAATCCATGGCTGCCCTTTATTAGCTGCCTGTTGGATGCTATTCATCCATTCACAGTGATGGGTGCTTATGGATGCTTTACAGCCTCCTTTTTCATTCTACTAAGCTTTGCAATGCTTTTTAGGTTAGGCTCGATTATTTCCTTTTAAGCAATGAACTCTACACCTTAGGTAAATTTAGTAATCATCCAAGATGATATGGCTTAGAAATGTTGTGGAGCCAAAATGCAGACTGAGTTTGGTGGGGTTTCAAAATCCTTTTCCATAATAAAATTAGGCCATGTCTTCCTGAAACTTGAGGACATGGATGTTTCTCAGTGATGGTCTATGTCCTACTTGTATCTGATGACAAGTTTTGGATTTTGGTTTCTCTTTCTTTATTGGTTATAAGCTTCAGAAAGAGTGAAGGAGAACCATTATTTTCCAGTACTTGCTAATATGATGATGAGTTGCTTCTCTATAAAGTGTGATGTTTTATCTAAGAAGCATGGCTCAGGGTTTAGAAAATTTAACTGGGACAAAAACTTCCCTGAAGAATTTTTATTGTCGAGAAAATATATATGAATTATGCTTTCATCCTATTCATGCACTTTGATTCAGAAAAAAAAACTCTCACAATTGGACAAAAATATATTATTTTATCAGCAGAAGCATGTAAAGTGTCTATAACTTAACTCATACCATAAATATGATTGAAAATGTCATTTTCTTTTTTCTAGATTCCTTGGTGTTACTCAGTTTTCGCCTACACATGCCAGAAAGGCATTTCCTTGTTTTGATGAGCCAATCTACAAGGCTACTTTCAAAATCAGCATCAAGCATCAAGCAACCTATCTATCTTTATCCAATATGCCAGTGGAAACTTCTGTGTTTGAAGAAGATGGATGGGTTACGGATCACTTTTCACAGACCCCTCTCATGTCCACGTATTACTTAGCCTGGGCAATTTGCAACTTTACCTACAGAGAAACTACCACAAAGAATGGGGTTGTAGTAAGTATTTTAAGCTTAATGTTGTCTTTGGATAGTGTACGCTTATTTCTGAATTAACAATGAATCATTTCTGTCCTCTTCACATCTTAAAAAGCTAAATTCTTTCCTTAATCCTTGGAAGGAAAATTATCCTCCTGGTTTCAAAGATTCAGAGAGGAACGTCTCTTTTATACTCTCTTTTCCAGCCCTCCTATTACTTTAATCACTCCCCCACCCCTGCATTCTCATCATCTCCTGATTATCTCTGGGAACAGCTGTTGTCTGTTATGGGAAATTGCTTGTTTTTATTTATATGACTGGGAAAGCTGCTTTTTATTGTGAAGTTTTTTAAAAAAGACTTTGTTTTAGTCTTTTTTTGGCTGCATCTGTGGCATGTGGAGGTTCTCGGGCCAGGGATTGAACCTGTGCTGCCCTCGCGACCTGCAGCCACAGCTGTGGCAACATTGGATCTTTAATCTGCTGTGCCACAAGGGAACTTCTGTGAAATATTTCCAACATACAGAAAATGTGAAGAAGAATACGATACACTTCACATACCTACTGGCCAAGCTCTATAGAGTCTAAACATTTTACCACCTTTTCCTCTAGTCTTATTTAATCTTTG
This sequence comes from Catagonus wagneri, assembly GCA_004024745.2. NCBI lineage: Eukaryota > Metazoa > Chordata > Mammalia > Artiodactyla > Tayassuidae > Catagonus > Catagonus wagneri. The sequence goes on from PVHT021183617.1 coordinate 11,542,371, forward strand.
AGGAAGTAAAACATTTCGGATAGAGTTAAGCCCTCTATGTACACCTGCCTCATCTCAAAGCCTTACGTATTCCCTTTGAGATTAACTATTGTACTGAATTGGGAGTTTGTCATTTCCAAGCATATTATCATACACTTATTGTGTTATTAACTATTAAGTATAAATCTATTTACAATACAGTTCATGCTTTAAAATTTCATATAAGTGATTTTATATTATAGATATCAGCCTGAAACTTACTTCATTTTATTTTTTGCCTTAAATTATGTTTTCGTGGTTTATCTGAATGGAATGGTTGAATATATCAAAATTTGTTATGCTCTTGCATATGAACCTTTTAATTTTTCTGATTTTCAGTGATTAACAGCAATGCTCAGTGAACATTTTTATACACAAGTTCTGCCATTATGCTAGAATTCCTGTAACATACAAAGCTTATGTTAGCTCACAGCACCCAAATGTATGGAAATGTGTCCCTAGAGAAGGGTGATAAAAGAGGATAGGTAGAGAATTCACTCTCTGTATTAAATTTATAACGGGAATTCCTGTGTAGTTCTGAGGGTTAAGAATCTGGCCTTGTCACTGTAGCAGCTCAGGTTGCTGCTGTGGTGTGGGTTCAGTCCTTGGCCTGGGAACTTCCACATGCCATGGGTGCAGCCAAAAAAAGAAAAATAAATAAATTTATAATAAGAATTAGTTGGCTTCATTTATGGTAGTTACCACTGGTGACACCATGGTGTTCTAAGCACTTTTTACATGCTATTGTGTTGCATTAGTCAGGCTAGGTTAGGCCTTGCCAACTTAACAACTTTCTCTTCATTTCAATGACTTATACAATAAATATGCATTTGTTTGAATTTTCATGTCAACCCTATAGCAAGATATTAAATTCCATTTTCCCAGGTGATTAGCGTAAATTTAAAGAGATGAAGTAACTTTGCCAGAGTCAAAAGCAAGCAAGTGGTAGAGCAGCAAGAAAACTCCTAATAGTCTGATCACAAGTTTTGGGCTCCCCTCCCCCCACCCCTCCTGGTGCCCTAGGAGCTCTGTTTTACCATTTCGCCTGTGTTCTATACACAAGTTCAGATGATTCTCTCCATCCAGTGGCCATCATATTCATTGCTGCTCAAATATAAGAAGTGAGTAGAAATCTATATTCTTATTCTATAGGAAGTAAATAACTCTATAACAGCCTAAATTTTGAATATTTGGTTTGGCTAAATAAATTTTTCTCACTGTTACTTTCAATTTAAATCACTGTAGAACCTATTTAAAAAATAAAATCTGGTGCATATAAAATTAATGCCATTATTAAAGAACTGGGTTAGTGAATTAATCTACATAGTCATGAAAATAATGCCCTAAATGTTGGCTGTAGAAGACTAGGAGACATTTTACTCTTTTGGACTTATACTCATTTGATATGTTGAATTCATCTGATGTTTGTTATTGTCTCCTGTATACTTCAAGGCTATATGTGTTGGGCCATATACAGAAAAGGAATATTAAAACATCTCATTTCCTTTTACATCTTCAAAACTTGTTAACTGACTTGCTATGGGTCCCTTGGCAGCACAAGGTACACTGGGAATGTTTTTTTCCTAGTATGTTTTCTTTAAAGTATCTTAAAAGTGTTCTCAGTTCTTCACAATTATGCTTGTTGCTAAGTGATCCATATTTAAAACCAGACACACTCTAATTATTTAGATGTGACTTTCATTAGAGTTAAGAATTCAAGTAATTAGTAAGCATTTTAAAGTTCCTACTTAATAATTTTTATGTAGAAAAGATAAAACATATTACCAGAGAACACTGGAAAGTTAACTGAAATAAAATTTTTGTTGTATAATCTAAAATACTAAGAATGGTAAAAAGGAAAACAGAATTGCTATTGGGAGCCCTTATTTATCAACTGTGGAGCTCAAGTTTAAAAACTAGTTCTTTTTTGTCACCCTTTGGAAATCCAATCTATTTTCTTTTTATTACCATTCCTTGTTATTACTGGGAACACATGGGACTGATGTTTCTGAACTCAACAGCTGCAAGGGGTGGAAATTTAGCTTTAGAATCTTGGGTATGGGATGGGCATATGAAATCCAGGTGATCATTTTAGGTCAGAAGCCGAAGCAGTTTCCTTTGGGATATGAGAGTTTTTCTTTCTAGGGCATCTTTTCTTTACCAATTAAAAAGTGATTTGTGTTTGCAATTAAATAGCCTTCTCAGCTTGCTTCCTACCAGTAAATAGTTGGAGGTCTAAAGGCCTATTTTTGTTTTTTGTACTGGTTCTGTTGAAGTCCAAACAGGTATAATTATGTAAAGAACTGTTAGCTTTTTATATATCAGGTTATATCCATTCCATTAGCCAAAACTATACATACATACAGGTCTCATTAAGGTGAGTCTTTGTTTACCTTGAGGCTTTGCAGAATAACTAATGCCCATAACATTTTTAGATGATGTATTTTATCAGGGTTTATGAGGCATACCCTTAAGAAACTTAGAAAAAGTTTTCTATTTTAAAAAAAGGTCAGGAGTTCCCGTCGTGGCTCAGTGGTTAACACATCCAACCAGGAACCATAAGGTTGCGGGTTCGGTCCCTGGCCTTGCTCAGTTAAGGATCTGGTGTTGCCGTGAGCTGTGGTGTAGGTTACAGACGCGGCTCGGATCCTGCATTGCTGTGGCTGTGGAGAAGGCCGGTAGCTACAGCTCCTGTTAGACCCCTAGCCTGGGAACCTTCATATGCCACGGGTGCGGCCCTAGATAAGGCCAAAAAAAAATGTCTAAAGGGCATCATTTAAGAGTGTCTGAAATAGAGTTCCCATCGTGGCTCAGGGGTTACCAGCCCGACATGGTCTCTGTGGCTATGTGGGTTGGGTTTGATCCCTGGCCTCACTCGTGGTTTAAGGATCCAGCATTGCCATAAGCTGCAGTGTTGGTCACAGATGTGACTCGGATCTTGTGTTGCTGGGACTGTGGTGTAGGCCAGCAGCTAAAGGTCTGATTCAACCCTTAGGCCAGGAACTTCCGTATGCTGCAGATGTGGCCGTTAAAAGAAAAAGTGTCTGAAGTCTTAACAAGTTTCTTAAGTCACATACTTGGCTTCACCTTTAAATCATGTGCCTCTGACAGAGACCCCTCCCGCCCCTGCCCAAGACCCTTTCTTAACTTTAAGAATCTTTTGGCACCAGGAGAGGGTGGGAAGGAGAACGAGTTTTAATTTCAAGCTCAGCAAGTCTTAGCTGTTTTCTATTTTTTCTAAATTTTGTTTGGAAACTGGATGGTTTGTCCTTAAGTTCATCTCTCCTGTTTTGCATTTTTCATGACCGGTGAGAGGAAGCCAGGTGGCACTTTCAGTGTTCTGCCTGGAAATATTCTTAGCTAGAAAGCATAGTTCAATAGTTATATTTCTTATTTTCCATCATGCTGCAGGTAGCAGTGTTGCCAAACTTTCTTCCACTTACTAAAAAAGGTCCCCTTCCCTTCAGCTTCCAATACCATTCAGCTTAATATCCTTCAAACTCTCACCAACAACTTCCTTGAGGACCATTACACTTCTGCTAAAGAATCCCCTCAAGGATCTTTTATCTTTTGCCAATGATCCAGTCCCAAAGCCAATGTCACAAGTTTTAAGGCTTTTGTTATGGCAGTGCCCCACTCTTGGGTACTAAAATAGGTTCCAGAATTCCCATTGTGGTTCAGTGGGTTAAGGATCTGGTATTGCTGTGAGCTGCGGTGTAGGTTGCAGATATAGCTCAGATCTGTTGTGGCTGTGGCTGTGGCTTAGGCTGGTAGCTGCAGCTTTGATTCGACCCCTAGCCCGGGAACTTCCATATGCTGCAGGTGTGGCCCTAACAAAAAAGGACCCTTTTTTTATGCCCGATGGATTCTATGGGTCAGGAGTATGGACAGCACAGAGATGGGAATGACTCATCTCTGACCTTTGATGTCTCAGCTGGGAAGGCTTGATGGCTGGAGTGACTTGACAGCTTGGGGCCAGCATCATCTGGCGGCAATCTTTACTGACTTTCTTTACTTACTGCTGGCTCTTGTCTGGGCTCTCAGTTGGGGCTTTTATCTGGAGCATCTATGAGTAGTCTCCCCATGTGGCCTGACCTTCCTTGCAGCCTGGTGGCCTGATATTGTCAGACTCTGCCACTGGTGATTCAAGCTTCCAAAGGTGAGTGAGTGCACCAAGAGATTTACACTGCCTGTTCGTTCCATTATAAAAGGTTGTATGGATGTATTAGTCACAATCTTTTTTTTTCTACCATCCTCCTTTTAAGAAGTCAGAGGCTGTACTAGCCTTTCTGACCTAGCTTAAAAAGTTAAACAGTGTCGGTGTTGCTTCATTTTGTTACTTCCAAACTTAGTTGGTCCACATTCTAGGGAAAGGGGCATAGTCCCTGTCTTTCAGTGGGGATGTTATCAAAGAACTGGAAGGCTCATCAGAAAACCACCACGGTTGTTATGAATATTACAGGGATTCTAAAATCACAGGCACAGTACCTGACACATTGTACTCACTCTGATGATGACAGTTAAACTGATGATATATTCAGGGGTAGGCATATGTAAGTTTGAGAGGTAGAGGGAATATAGACTGTGAAAGGGCTTGTTTCATGGCTATATTTTAAAGTTATTATTTGGTTAGCAATAAGAACCACTGGAAATTTAAGAGCTGGAAGCATGATATTTATACTTTTTATAATCTCCCTGAGAAAAGCATACAAAGTATGTACACATGAAGAGATTGGAAATGGGGGTCCATTTAGCTAAGAAACTTTGGATAAGATGGTATAGCCATGAAAAGCATTTTAAAGAAAGAATTGGTAGGATTTGGTGAGGGATAAAAGAGGAAAAAGTAAACATTGAGGAAGAAGACAAGCAAAGAATCGAGAATGACTTTAAGGTTGAAGGTAATAAGTACTCTGTAGTTTCTTCTCCAGATTCACTCTCTGTTCTGAATTCACAACCAATAAGAGTTTTCATTTTTGTTGGCCGATCTGTTGGACCTACAACCTACACTGCCTGAGTGCTCTGTTCCTCCAATTATAACTGGTTGTATAGAATTTTATTATTGTTTTTTATTAGTAATTGACAGAAACTCAATTTGAGCTTAAGCAAGAAGGGAAATTTATAGGAAAACTATTAGAGAATCTCAAAGAATCCCAGGTCAGGGATGGACCAGAAGGTTTGAGCACTGTGAGAAACTTGGGAATCCTATTTCAGGTCCTCATCAATGCTTCTTCTGCTTTGCTTTATTCTCTCACTGTGCACGGGCTTCCTCTGTCCTTTGATTCACATGATAGAATATTGCTACCAAAAGTTCCCATGTTCTGTATGTTGCCATGCAGACCACAAGAGGGAAACTGACCTTTATAAATTTCCAGACTCCTAGGGAGTGTATTCATTGTCCATGTTTGAGTCATGTGATCATCTCTGGTCACTGTGTCTCAAGAATGCACATCATAGGAACATGACGTCTTCTGCTTCACCCTATGGATGGCAGTGTGTGTTGCAAAAAAAGAGGAGTTTCCAGAGAAGAGATGCAACTACAAGCACCCCAAACGTATTTTTGCAGTTTTTTTTTTTTTTCTGTGTGTGTGTGTGTGTGTGAACTGACTACCACAGGAAGGATACACCAATTTACGGTGGTGGTGCGTGTGTACATATACCCGTATAATGCACACGTACATGTATAATGCACATCTCTGAGGCTAGCGTTCTAGCGATACTGTGTATATACACTTAAAATGTGATTCTTCTGTGTAGTTTCCTGCTGAAGTTAAAACTTAGGTCTCATCTTAACAGAAGTGGGTTAATGTACCCTAAGCATATATTCTAGCTTAAAAAAAAAATCCATGTTAATAATGGGAGTCCTTATGTCATAGACATTCTGTTTAATTGTATTACAGATATAGTAATGGTCCATAGAGAAGGAAAAGGAAGTCATGACAAAGAGAGCTGGATTACAGTTTATTTAGGAATATAAGTGGAGGCTTCTTATATTAGGAATATAAGTGGAGGCTCCAATAAGAAGAGATAATCCTTCTCCTCCTCCCTACTCTTAGATCTTATACACTCATCTCTCACAGTCATTCTCTCTCTGTTTGTCTTCTTTGTTTGCCTCCGCTCCTCTAGACCATGAACTCTTTGAAGTCAGGTCCCATGTCTTACTCATTTTTGTAAGATCATCAGCTCCTGTTGTGTATAGAAGGGAGATACTCATTGAAAGTCCATTGGACATCTAAATAAGTGATTTCCCTTCAGAGAGGTGACAAGGCCAGGAATTTCCCAAGCCTTTTGCTTATATTAATATACAGAGTGTGAAAAATCATTTTAACCCATATTGAAATGTAAATAGCTGATGTTGCAATACAGATTCATCACTTGGTTGCAAGACGTTAGGGAGAGTTGAGTACTGAAAGGTAGAGTTTAACTGCCAAACAGGGACTGAATTCACAGAATCTAGGGTTCTGGAGGGTCTAGAACAGGGGAGGAAAAATGGAGTGTTTCTTATAGACTAAAAGACCAGGGATTATCTCTGTCCACCATCAGAAAATCTCTGAGTGCCATTAATTGGCTGGTGATAGCTGGGCTTGTTGGCTAGGTGGACCTGGGCTGGCTGCCTATCTTGGAATTTTGGTGCCCCACCCAACTCACCCCTGCTGTATGAAAGATATTCCTGAGCCAGACTTGGGTCATTCAACAGGTCTGTACTCTGGTCAGTAGGCTATGTGGCCAGGTCAGTAGTTTTTGGAGTCAAAGAGTTTGAGAAATTAAAGGGAAAAAGTATAATGGATGAACCTCCTTAAATTTCATTAGTGTGGTAGGAATAGGGCCAGTAGGTTTGATTAAGGAGTGAGTGTCAAGTGGAGAAAAGGATGCAGTAATTGTGGACTGTATCTTTAAGAGTGCTAGTTCAGAGAAAGAAAAAGAAAATACATGTATGCAGAGCCTGGCGCAGGTGATTTTTTTTAGATATAGGAATGCCGAATCTACAGAAGAGAACAAAAGTATTTCCAGAGAGTAGCCAATTAGATACCAGATGTTTAATAACTTTATTTATTTTGTATTTTTTGCTGCACCTGTGGTGTGTGGAAGTTCCTGGGCCAGGACTGAACCCGTGCCACAGCAGTGACCCACATCATAGCAGTGACAACGCCAGATCCTTAACTGCTAGGCCACCAGGGAACTCCTAGATATTTAATAGCTTGTAGTGAAAATATCCAACACTCCTTTGTACCTTTCTGCAAATTTTAAGAACCCAGGAATAGGAATAGAGAAATCAGATGTGGGGCATTCAAGCTGGGAGACTGACAAGACTCACACATGGCCAGCAATCAAGAGGGTATGATATCTGGAGTGACGATGAATGCATTATTGAAAGCATGGGCCATGGTTTCCAGAGAGGCAGAGAGGCAAGAGAACCCATCCTGGGACTAATAGTCATGGAAGATGAATTAAGACAGTTGAAGGATAGAAGTCATCCTGAGAATGAAAAGACAGAGTGGCGTGACGAAGTGGATGAGGTGGAAAGCTAATATATCTTAGAAAGGAGGTTTCAGATTTCAGGGTGAGTTGGAGGAAGTTTAATTGAAGTGTAATTGCAACTTTAGCTGAAGATTGAAATGGAGGAATGTGATTGCAAAGGTGGACGCTTGAAGGGGAGTTGGGTTTGTATAAAGGGAGAAAGCAACTGATAATAAAGATTACTTCCATGGAGGGTGGTGTGATAGACTGGAAGGACATGTTGCCAGCAGAAGGGAGAGGGGACTGAGTGGGCAGAATTTAGTTAATAGAGAACTGTCCAGCTCCAAGGTTTCCATTGGCATGTTGATGTAATGGAGTGTGCTCAGCAAATATGCATCCCCTGGTGGCTGGCCTGGGCTGGTGTTGGGCTTAGTGATGAATGATAATGGGTTTTGTTGCATGAGCCACCATTTATCAATTGCCCTGAGGTTTAAGAGTCTACATATTGAAGGAGCTAATAGAAACAAAGGGAAAAGGATTTAAGTAAAAACAAACCTGTAAAACAGAACAGTGTAGTCAGTATATCCATGGTTGTCATATGTTTAATCTTGAGGATGGATTGCAAGGTGTGTGGCCAGGTCCATTTTCTCTTAGTGGAGAGGAAGGAGATGATTCTGGCAGTGGTCCTCATTCCCTCAGTCTTCCTGCTAAAATTTTGGGTGGTTGTAGTGGAGGCCACCAGTCCATCTGCCTCGTAGGTATGGTCCCCCATATCTAGAGTAACATAATAGCATATAATCTGATAATCTAAAAGAGTTTGCTCTTCCTTTCTTTGCTGTGTGCTTTCCTTATGACTTCAGATTTATTATTGCTATTTATCTTGCTTTTCTTTTTACTTCTAGTTCTTTAGGACTTTTACTTTAAAGAACCGATTTGCACAAACCTTTTTAATCTAAGGGAGGTATAGTATTTTGTAACATCGAGGAGGAAAGTGGTAAGAGATGAGTTTAGAGATTTTATACAGGGATCAGATCATGAAGGGATTTGTATGTCATATTAAGGAGTTTTGATTTTATCCTTTAAGAAGAGGGAACCATGAAAGGATTTGAGCTTGGGAGAGCTTCAGATCATATCAGGAGCTTTCCTAGAAGGACGAGGATAATGGGGATAATGCGACATGTCTTATCACCTTTGCCAGAAGACTCTCAGTTCCCATTGTTCATTATTTACCTGACCAAGATCTGTTTTCCTGTTTGATTAAGGCTGTCATAATGGTCTCGCTCAACTTTCCTGAAGATCAAGGAACAGGCAGTCAGTGAATGTGTGGCCAGCAAATGGAGGGTCTTAGGTCCTGGCTGACATGAAAAAAAAAAAAAAAATAGCCAAACTGTTGTATCTGTTCTTGGACGTAAAATGTGCTTTAGTCCAGAGGAAAATCTCTGGTTAACCAAGATATAAAACAAGTGGTGAAACAAAATCATATTCTAAAGGTTGATGTTACTAAGATTCAAATGATTCTTATAGGATTTGATGTCAGATTTCATAAAGACTAATGAGGGTATTCAGTTGAGATATATTGATGTTTCTGGATATGCAACTTGCATGAAACAAAGAGGAAAATTCTTTGCTGAAGAATCGAACACTGTTCATAGAATGTCTTGGTGTGCAGTTGGATATATAAAACTGAATATTCAGAGTAGAAGACATCAAAAGTACTAATTGTACTGTCTGTCTTTAGCCACAGCCACCAACTAATATTTCTTGACTTCCTTTTCAGACCAGATGGCAGGAAGAAAACTTGCTTGAGATGTTGCTGTTTTCTGATTAGGTTTAATTTGGGGAGGAACTAGTGAATTCCTAAAACCAATCGTTATCAAAATATACTGTTCACATGGCACTGAAACTTATTTAGTTCTTAAAACCCTAGAAAACTATTGCTTTATCCATTCACAAATATGTATCAGGCAACTGTGTTCAAAAATAAAGTGAGATAACTGGAAAATTCTTACATAATTAGGACGACTGCAGAGAGAACAGACTGGGCGGAATTAATAAGAAGTTCGCAAAGATGTAGGACTTTGAGTGATGGAGAGAGGAAGAATTCTCAACTTCTTGTGATTAATCAGTCAGCAAGCTAATAGTTACCCAGTGTCTCCTCTGGGCTTAGCACCAGGTTAAATACTGCACATAAATCAATGTGTATGGTATAGATTATTTCCAGGGGGTTTAGGAGCCAGTTGATTAGACAGGATAAACACATTACCACATACTGGATGGTACAAGGCACTGTTTTATAAAGGAGAGGTAAATTCACCCTTATGTGAGATGTTGAAGAACAGAGAAGGAGATCAGTGTGGACAGATACTTATTGAAAAGTATTGGATCTTAAGGGATGGGTGCATATGGGTAGGTGAAAGCCAAATTAGAGAGCCTTATATTGAGATGAAGAGACTGTCTAAGGAAGGGGTGATCATGGAATTTTCTTCAGAATGAGAAGATTAATATGTCAGTTAGGTGATTTCAAGTATCTGAAAGTAACTCAGGAAAACTTAAGCAAAAGAGCAAATCAGTGATGGGATCCTGGCCAGCTTACGGAAATGAAGAATTAAATAATTATATCTTGGGAAGGACAGCCTTGAGCATCTAGACAACAGTTACCAATTATCAATCTTCTTGGGGCACTGTCATTGATATGTCTTAGCTGCAGTCCTCCAATTCTCAGGAGAGAACGAGCAATTTGTTTTGCCTGAACAGAGCGCCTGTCTCTAGGGCTGATGCGGATTCTAGGATTCCTTCATAGGGGCAGATGGAATCTGGAGAGGGGTAGATTTTCAAAGGCAAAACAGTATATTATCAAGAAAGTAAGAGGTATAGCTTGTCAGCCAACATCAGATAAATGTAGATCTCATTTATTGAGTACTTAGTAACTGCCAGGCACTGTTCTGTTTAATTAATTAATTGTCTTTTTACAGACACATCTGTGACATGTGGAAGTTCCCAGGCTAGGGGTCAAATCAGAGCTGTAGCTGCTGGCCTACACCACAGCCACAATAACATGGGATCTTAGCCGCATATGCGACCTACACCACAGCTCATGACAACACTGGATTCTTAACCCACGAGCAAGGCCAGGGATGGAACCCACATGCTCATGGATACTAGCTGAGCTTGTTACTGCTGACCCACAACGGGAACTCCTGTTTAATGCTTTGTTTAATGTTTCGAGGCAAGAACTGTGTCCCTGTTTTCTAGGAGAGGATAATGAGGTGCTAAGAGAGTGAATATCTAGCTTGCTCATGGCCACCTGGCTCATGGTGGCAGAGCCAGCATTCCCACTCAGGGTGTTGAGCTCCCAGGTTTATATTCATCTAGACTGGATCCCAAGAAAGATGGAAGGTAGAGTCATAGCAAATTGAAAGTAACAGGTGGAATGAGATCAGAAAGACAAGTTTAGATTGGAAATGGAAAGAAGTCAGGATCCCCATAGGATAAAGGAACATGACAAAAGTGAGGTTTAAGAAATATTTTCAAGAAGCATACCAAATAAATTGGAAGGAAGAAAGCCTGGAGTTTTGAAAGCCCACCAGAAGGTCATGATTGAGCATGGGTAATGGGGATTTAGACCTGGCAAAGGCAAATGCACTGTTCATATGTCTTTTTCATATGGCAATGAAACTTTTTTTTTTTTAAACATAGCTCTGTGAAATGCTGTGCCTCAATAACTGAATTGAGTGTTTAAAGAAAAGTGGTTTAACAAGGAAGAATTATCCCAGCACAAGAGCTTAACTGTTCTTCTAGACTGTTTTAGATTTCATTTCCTCCATGAAGCCTTGCCCTAGCTAGATTCTTCCCTTCTTTGAACTGTAATAGCCCTTTAAGTATAAAGGTCTGTGGATCATTTTCCTAATGAATTTATTATGTTGTTTTCTGCACATTTTTTCACTTATGAGATTGCAAGATCTGTGAGAACTCTTGCAAGTGAAAAACACACTCATATACTATATCATATATATAATCAAGCACACATGTACATTACATTTTATATATGTATAATTCTTTATTTTATATATAATTATATATAAATATTTTTATATTTTTATATATTATATATATAAATAAAATTCTTTATCTTCTTTTTCTTTTACTTCTGGTTCTTTAGGACTTTTACTTTAAAGAACTGTTTTGCCCAAGCCTTTATTTTATATATACATATATACACATAGATATATGTGTGTGTGTGTGTATATATGTATATATATATAGCACATTTCCTTGACCATAGCAGTCACTCAGTATATATTCAAAGCATGGATGTTATAAGATGCACTTGAAGGAAAAATCAATAGGTCTTGATGAGTGTGTTGATCTGGGTGACAAGGGAATAAAAGTGAATCAAACAAAACCTCAAAGTTTCAGGTTGCTTGACTGAGAGGATGGTGCTTTAGTATTGAACTTCTGGTAGTTTTTTCTTTGCTTTCTTTCCTGTCCTCTTATTTTCTCTCCTTCTTCTCCATGGAATTCTAGGTTCGGGTGGAGGATTGGCCTGAGTGAAGCATTTCTTGTTCTTTCTTCCCCTCTGACTCTACACTACACATGCCTGTCATGCTAGTGAAAGAAAATGAAGAAATACAATGTTTTTTAAAAAATATGGTAAATTTATTATATGTGCCTCTCTGAAATGTAAATCTTTTAAATGGCAAACTAGGCTGAAAGTTAGGTTATCTCCACACATGCCTAGAATTAATACAGATATGAGTCTCAGCATTTCAGAGAGGAAAAACAGTCATTTGAACCAGGAACCCCTTTCCTGAATGGTGGAGCGTTATTTATTTTTTCAGTAATTCATTAGACAATGAGAAATTCCATCAAAGGGCCTTGTGGAGAATGTCAAGAGATGCTCATGGTAGAGGCAGTTCTTTTACCTCTCCTTCCCTAGCGAGGGGCAACATGAAGAGCCAGTGGATGGAGTAGTCCTGTGTAAAAGAATAAACCGAGAGTGGAGGGATTCTATTAAAGGATGTGTGTTTTCTAGGAAGCCATGGAGGAGACAAGCCAAGGCTGGGCAAAGAAGGCTAGTGCAAATAGCATTGGTATTTGGCAGACTGGGGTTGGATTTTGGATTCCACCACTTCCTAGGGGCAGATTTTTTAACTAGAGTCACATTCTCTGGTAGAGCATGGAGATAACAATACATGCCTGGTAATACTGTCGAGAAACTTAGAAGAGACAATGGAAGTTTCCATCGCAGTGCTGGACATGTAAGGGTGTTCAATGCATGGCAGACTATACAGACAAGGTTAAGTTTCTGTCTTGCTAGTAAGCAGGCTAGGTGGCACTGGTTGGAGAAGGAGCACAGAAGGGTAATACGGGAGCTTTTGTGGCCACAGGTCAAAAAAGATAGTTTTCGAAGGCCAAGGAGGATTGTTTAAGGGGCAGACAAGAAATACTGCAATTTCATCTTGACACTCCAGTGTAATGCTACTGTGAAAAGTGTTGCAAAAAATTTGTAGTGTTTATATTTTCTGAATTTCCAACATTGTGCAAGTGACTTATAAGCTCATTATTAGAGGAAGTAAGAAGGGTGTGAGGGATGTTTCTCTGTGGTTCTGTCATATGTGGGAAGATAGGATCTCCTAAGATTTACAGAAGAACAACTCCCAGGGGAAAAAAATGCCAGGGAGAGAAAGGTATTTGAAAACATGAGAGTCTCTGTCTGTTATCCATGTTCATATGTTAAAAGATAAAATTATTTCCTACTAGTTATCAGACTATGATTTAAGGTGGGGTGAAGGAAAAGGATATAGAGGTTGAAAGTTGGAAGATATTTTCCTGCACTATTGGAGCATCATGAAATTGTTCATTTGCTTGTCAAATTATTTTATTTTAAAGTAGAATTATTTTATTAATCACTTATTATGTGTCAGATACTGTTCTAAGAACTTTACGTGGCTATCTCATTTAATATTTACAGCAGTTAGGAAATTTCTCTTTCCTAATATTTTTTATATCCTACAGATGAGGAAACAGAGACTCAGGGAAATGGCATAACTTGCCCATCATCACAAAGTATTAAGCTGGGCTGGGGCTGGAGCTCACGTGGTCTTAGTGCAGAGCCTGTGCTCCTCACTGCTCTGCTGCACTGTCTCACAGGTGTCTGCAGGGCAGACTCAGGCTGTGCACTGTAAGCACTGCCTCACAGAGTGTACTTTCTAGCACGATGGGAGATGCTTCTCAGAGAATGCGTATTTGGATGTTCTAACCTCTGGGCTGTAGGGGAGGGAGTCCTTTCAGCACCCTCTGGAACAGTTTCTCAGTGTTGGCACTGATGACTTTGCCTTGGTTAATGCTATGTTGTGGACGTCTGTCCTGTGGATTACATGATGTGTAGCAGCCTCCCTGGACTTTCCTCACTTGTTGCCAGTAGCCCCTCCAGTCATGACAGCTGCAGATGTCTCCAGACATTGTCAAATGTGGCCTGGCAAAATCACCCCGATTGAGAACCACTGATCTAGAGCAATGGCTTGGTGGTTGATGACTCGATATGAAAGCTATGGAGATGAATCCATCTGAAGGTGTGCAGCCAACCTGGAGAATGTCTTCAGCAGGTGACAGAGGGCTCATCCACTGATATCTACTTACTTCTTCAGATAAATGTGCACTCGTGCAATTAAAGGAAATCTAGAATGTGTCAGAGACTTTGAAGTTCTGGATGGGAAATAGGATCAAGAGATAAAGCTTTTCCTAATTAAAGAACATAGTTCATTGTGTAGTAAGAACAAATGAGGTATTCCTGTCATGACTCAGTGGAAGTGAATCTGACTAGTGTCCACGAGGATGCAAGTTCCATCCCGGGCCTCGCTCAGTGGGTTGGGGTCCAGTGTTGCCGTGAGCTGTGGTGTAGATCTCAGACTCAGCTTGGATCCCGCATTGCTGTGGCTGTGGCGTAGGCTGGTGTCTACAACTCCAATTCGACCCCTGGCCTGGGAACCTCCATATGCTGTGGGTGCGGCCCTAAAATGCCAAAAAAAAAAAAAAAAATAAATAAATAAATAAATAAATAAATAAATAAATAAATAAGGAAAGAAAGAAAGAAAGAACCAATGAGATGGGGCTTTTTATGCTGTGTTCAATGTTCAGGCATTGTGTGGTTAATTTAGGGATGGTCTGAGCGTTGTTCAGTCTGCAGAGTTTCCAGTGTACTATTTGATTGATGTTTACTTTGCCTTTTTACTCTAGATGTATGAGACTTGGTGGAGGCCCTATGGAGTAGTTTTTAAACTCCATGTGAATATCAGAATCACCTGGGGACTATTTTTCAAATTCACATTTATGGGCCCTACTGTATAGGCTTACTGAATCTGAATCTTCAGACGTGGGTCTTGGATGTAAGAAGGGATTAAAATGCTCTGATATACACTCCTAAATAAGAAGCATAGACTTAAGTTTTTCTTCTCAAACTTCTTTTTCTGGGATGATCTTTTGTGACTCTGCTTCTTCCTTTTAAAGGCATATCCTGAAAGCTACACATAAAAACATTAAAAAATAATTCCCATTGGCCATAACTTTCTTACATGCTATACTTAAATGCAAAGGATATGTGAAATGTAGTCTTTATTCCGTAAGGCCATGTGTTGAACTAAAAATGAAGAGTTCTAAAACTGAAGAACAGGGGGATTGGGCATCAGTGGACAATGAACAGTCCCTGACACAGATCATTATCATTAAAATACAATAATGGCATTGGACATTTATTGAACATTACTAAATGCATGTCAGGAGCAGTGAAAAGCAACCATGTGATGTTGCTGCTATCGTTATTCTTATTATATAGATGAGAAAATGGAATCTCGAAGGTCCTAACAACTTGATCATTGTCACATTGTTAGTGGATGTTAGAGCTGAAATATTAAACAGGTTCTGTCTACAAGCATTTTCTGTGAGACAGTCTAATTGCACTACCTCAGTTGCACCAGTGAACCTACTAGTTATATCTTTCAGATTCTTTAGTTTTAGATATAAAATGTATTTTGCTTTTGTTGGTAATGTGAATGTCAATAGTCCTTTATCTTGCAGATTTTATTAGAATTTTACTACTATGTATATTTAATTTAGTATCTACTTTATCTTTATAGTTCTAAATGGGAAAAGAAAATAGCACCTTAAGATAGGGTCACTGGAGAGAGAGCCTGATATTATTTAGTAAATTTGGCGACATTTTCAGTTTATAGTGCCCAGTGTTCCAACGGATCATTGATATATATTAGGAAATGTTGGAGTGGCAGTGATCCCACCAGAGTATGATTCATAGAAAATCTGGCTTGGATTTATATAAATATATAGGCCTCTCTCCATGATAGTGAGTTCATGAATCATATAGAAAGGTACTTGGTAAGCTTATTTATCCTCTTGAAATGACAGTCAAAGCGCAGCCTCTGAGAAGCCTTAGAACAGCCTGTCTGTAGTCAGAAGGCCAGTAAATAGAGAGCTCTTCATAGCCAAGTTCAAACCTGAGACGCTTGTTCTCATCTAGAGTCTTCCCTTAGATGTCTTTTGACATCCAGTACCACTGAGCCAGATTATGCATACAACTGAACCAGGAATGTTTCAGGAAATTGTTAACACAGGGAATATATTCTTCTAAGTCTATGACTCACCTTTTAAATAGTAGTTCCTAGCATGCTGGTTTCTTGAGGGAGCTATTTCCTCTGTAAGCAGTTATAGGTTTGTAGATAAACAGAAATCAGTCTTACAGTCCCATGTGTCTGTCATCTTATCCTGTGGATAGGTAAGTATTCTAAGAACGAGAAAGAGAGAGAGATTGGGATTGATGTTTTTGTTAGCATACCCTACCAACATTAAACCAAGTCAAGATTCTGATAAAAAAAATCAACATTCTTTTTTTGTATTTCTTACTCAAAGGTATCCAAACTCCAACAATAATAACAAAATTCTGACAAAGGTTTAAGCATGGTATGGGACATACTCATTAGAAAATAAATAAATGCTATTCCCCAAATTAGGCTAAGTCATTTTCAATAGTTTTTCCTTACTGAAAAAAAAATAGATTACTAAATTCCACTGAAAGGCCCCAGGCTCAGTCATTCCAGGTAATTACTGAGGAAGATATTGGGACATTGTTGGTGCTCATGGTATGACGTTTGCAAATGAAATCATAGAGACATAAATTGCCATTGATGACAAGCTGGATTATTAATCACCAAATGAATCATTTGCCTCCTCAGTAACAGGTCCTAATATTTTCAGTAGGACACACTCCAACCATATGACAACAATTGTATCAAGATGTCTCTGTAACTCAAGAAAGGGATTTTCTCTGGTTTGATATATGGGATCGAGACATTCTCAAGACAGGCACAAAAACCCACGAAAGAGATGAGATTTTATTACTGAAGGCACAAGGCATATTTAAATGTGTAGGTGTAATCTGCAGGAGTAAATAATTTTCCACTGACTCTATTCCTAAAATGCCTTTCTTCTCAAACGTGGCTATATCCCCTGCTCCATGCACTCCAAATCTTGGAGGACATCCCTGGATTTCTTTCTCTGTTTTCCAATCTCCTCCTTGGCTGTTATTACTTTATCATTTGGATGTGACATCTCCCTCTTACCAACCACTCCATCTTGCTGAGTTATTACTAGTGAGAGACACTAGTCCTAAGATCCCGTGCAATTTGGGTTTGTCCGTCATCACTTTTTTTCCCAGCTTATGGCCTATGGTTTGCTCTCTTGGTAGATATCCAAATGAAACTCTCTTTTGGTTTCCTTTTAAAAAAATTTGTGGAGTTCCCATCGTGGCTCAGTGGTTAATGAATCTGACTAGGAACCATGAGGTTGTGGGTTCGATCCTTGGCCTTGCTCAGTGGGTTAAGGTTGCAGACATGGCTTGGATCCCATGTTGCTGTGGCTGTGGTGTAGGCTGGTGGCTACATATCTGATTTGACCTCTAACCTGGGAATCTCCACATGCAGCGAGTGCTGCCCTAGAAAAGGCAAAAAGACAATAAAAAATTGTGAGATCAGATGTCTTAATCTAATATTTTGCAGGAGAACCAATATTTGTACCTCTTTGTTTCTTATGAATGTTTTCCGTATTCACAATATCTGCTGAAAGCACACAGAAGGACAGTATTCATCAATTCCCCCATCAGGTTTTGATTCCATGTCAGAAAGTAATTATGGACTAAGCATAAAATTTCTGTAAATCATAGCCTGGTAAGTGTTTTTTGAAAATCTATGTAATGCTGACTTTGTTAAATCAAGGAGGGTAGGAATCATTTTATTATATATACAATTTCAGTACTCAACCATGTAAAGCAGACTTTTGCTCTAATTTCTCGTTTTTACATTAAATGACTTGGCAGCAGTACTAGAGGACATAGACGTATGTGCTTTGGCTGTAGCAAACAAGAAAATAAGCATTCTTCTCTGTGTAGATGTTATGATTTCATTTATTCAGTCATGGAATAATGTTCACTCACCAAATATTTACTTGAATTTTCCTATGTTCCAGGCACTGAGGACAAAGCAATGAATAAAGAAGATAAAACTTCATAAAGCTTACATTCTATTTCATTGAGGGAGATTGACAAGGAAACAAAATACATAATATGTGAGATGGTGATATATGCTAAGGAGAAAATCAGGGAAAAGAATGATGCGGTTTATAATAGGGTGGTTAGGAAAAGCCTCTCTGAAAATGAACATTTGAACAAAAATTTAACTGTAGGAGTGAGTATTGAGGTATCTGGGGAAAGAGGATTCCAGGCAGAGGGAACAGACAGTGCAAAGGCACTGAGGCAGGGTAATGCCTGGAGTGTTCCAGGTGCTGCAAGAAGAGCCCTGGGGTGAAGAGGAGAATAGTGGATAAATGATGAGGTCAGGAGTGTGTGCGTGTGTGTGTGTGTGTGTGTGTGTGTGTGTATGCGTGTGTGTGTGTTGTTTAGGGAGGGTCTTATAGGTGATTATAGAAATCTTGCTTGCAATCTGAGTACAGTGACAAACCTTTGGAAGGTTTCAAGCTGAAGAATGACATATCAGACTTCAATTTCAAAAGGGCCCCTCTGGCTGCAGTGTGGGAATATACTATAGTTGGGTAAGGATGAATGCAGAGAGACCATCTAAGTTGTGACAGTGTGTGGCCAGTGGAGTGTAGAAAAGCAGTCAAATTTTGTGGAGCTTCTGTTGTAGGTAGCTCAGTGGGTTAAGAATCCCACATAGTCTCGGGGAGGATGTGGGTTCGATCCCTGGCCTCCCCCTGAGGGTTAAGGATCTGGCGTCACTCCAGCTGTGGTGTAGATTGCAGATGCAGCCAGCTGTTACTGTGGCTGTTGGTGCAGGCTGTCAGGCTGAAGCTTTGATTCGATGCCTAGCCTGGGAATGCTGCAGGTGTAGCCTTAAAACGAAGAAAGAAAAAAAAAGGTAGTGAAATTTTGGCTATATTTTAAAGGTAGAATTTTCCAGTATTCATGTTAGTTATGAGTTTTGAGAAAATGAGAGGATTCGAGAAATACTGTCAGTTTATTTTATGCTGAAACAGTACCTGCAATTGCTCTGTTACACATGGAATGGCTGAGTTAGTTCATTGTCATCAGGGAGAACAGTTCTGAATTTGTTCCACTAAAACTGAAATCGAAATTTTTCCATTCTCTGAATGGATAATACTAAATACACCCCACAAGGTAATTAATTGAGCTTTTGAAAATGCATTTTGCTGCTAACGCATTTTATGTACACCTATAAAAGTGTAGTTTTTATTAAAGAACAAATGCTTTATGGTCAAGGGGCTTTTTATGATCATGCCTATTTCTTCCTTATTATATGGCAGAGAACCCTTGGGATTCAACCAATAACTGTCTGAAGGCATCAGTGGCATTAAGGCTGATCATATATATACTTTTTTTGCTTTCTTGAGATCCTCCTCTGGTTATCATCATTTGGGAGGACTTAGAATACAGTTGAGCTCTCAGAGTAGGGCAAGTCTGACTTTGGCATATCATTTCTCCTCCTGTTCCATAGTCTGTGCACACATCAATGAACGTGAGGACAAATTGCCTGTGACCCAGTATTTGCCAATGACTTCTTCAGATAATTGATATCTGAGAGAGATCGCTTCCTGGGCGTGTTGACAACACACTCCTGTAGGTGACTGGATGTGTATGACATAGAAGAAGGATTTTAAAGTTTGACAGATTCTGGAACCAATTCTGGTTCTACTACATATTAGTTGTGTTATTTAACCCCTTGAAATAAGTGACTTCATTTCATCTAACAAGCTTTCATTATGCATGTTAGATGAAATGAGATTATATATGTAAAGTACCTGGCATGGGGAAGATGATTTTTCTTCAATCCTTATCTGTTCCTGCAGTGTATTATATTGTCAGGCAGTAACAAGCCCAGTCCAGGTTTTTTACCAGTAGCTGTAGAAATTCTTTCACTGAGTATAATTTAATGTTATGTGCTCATTATTTCAAAATAGGAGGTGATACATAAAATTAAATATTGTTTCTATATTTTAAAAACTGTTATGTTACTTAAAATCTGAACTGTGAAGACTAGGTGATACATTCCTTGTTGAATTCTAGTACCATGAAGAATTCCTTTTCTTATTTGATTGAGAGCAAACACATCTCAGTTTACCATTAAATTGCATAATTCATCTTATTTACTTTTTATTTTTTATTTTTCCTTTTTTGGCCACCCCATCGCTTCTCGGCCTTTTGGCTAAGATCAAGTGTAGTACCTTTTTGGCCACCCTGCAGAATATGAAGTCCCCAGGCCAGGGATCCCATTGGAGCTGCAGTTTTGACCTACACCACCACTGTGGCAATGCTGGATCCTTAATCCACTGTGCGGAACAGATTCCGGAGATGTGGCTGATCCTGTTGTGCCTCAGTGGGAACTCCCATCTTATATTACCTGTTGATAACTCCAGTCTGCTTCCTTTTAGTTTATGTTTTTTTGTTCTTTTTTTAACATTAAAACTCTTGTCACCGAGTTTATTTTTAAATCAACTTTTTTAAGGTGCCCCATGATAAATGGTGCCCACTGAAAGTGTACATTTCATTGGACTTTGCCAGATGTGGCACTGCTGACCCAATGAAGACACAGATTGTTTCCATCTCCCCCCAAAAGTTTCCTGATGCCCCTCCATCTCAGTTCCAGACAGCTACTATATACTGAGTTTAATTTTTAAGGTAAAAGACATAGGACACTGGTTGGAGAAACAAAGAGGAGGTGAGGAAGAGGAGATAAGGAACATCTACTCTTTCACGATGTTTGATTGTGAAGAGAAAGTCTAAAAGAGGTAATCAGACACAGCCTAAGGGAGGAATTTTTTAAAATAAAAAATATTTTTGTGTGTTTATGTGCTGAATGGAAAAACAGTAGAGAGGAAGATTTTAAAGCTGCTGGAGAGACTGGGGATCAATGATGAAGGAAATCCCAAAGGAGATAAGAGGGGTTGTGATGAAAAGCATAATTGGGGGAATAACTGGAAACAGGAAGAAAAAACAGCTTTTCCTCAAAAAGTGGAGGTTGGTGATATGAGATGAAGCAAACTAGAATATTATTATGCTCAGAGACAGCAAATTGAAGATTTTATGCCGTATCTTTAATATTCAGGATTAAAGGATCTTTAATCAAGGTCCAGAAATGTTTGTGTGTTGACAGACACAGAGAAGATAAGTGAGAAGTACGGGGGCAAGGTAATGAGGCTTCGGAAGAACAGCAGTGGGGGAATGGGAGAGGGACTTATCCTGTGTGACAAAGACTACTGACTGGTGCTAACGTCCAGTTGACATTGGAGGGCAAGACTTCATGGTAGAACCAATCTCATGGTGATTGTTTTTTTTTGATTGGTTGTTATAGAAGATGGGGCTTTTCAAAATTGGGGAGAAGTTGCAAAGAGGATGGAGAGGAAGGACAGGAAAATCAGAAAAAGTATGTAACAGAGTAGTTGACTGCTATGCACCATAGGATTTAAATGGATTAGGAGCCTTGTCAGAATCAGGAGTCAGGGTAGAGTGAAAAACATTTCACTTTCTGTCAGAGTTGAAGTCCTGTAGAAAAGGACTAGTGTGTTACTTGTTAATTTGATTCTGTTTCCATTAAAACAAACTTGAGCATAGTGTACACTGGTTAGAGTGAGCCTTGTACCCAGTGCAGGGATAATAGAAGATGCTGTGACATGCAATATTCTAGGGGATTGGGCCATGGAGTTTGGGGCTTTGTTGCCTGAATTCGTATGCTGTTTCCTCCATTTTCTGTGTGACCTTGGCCAACTTACTTAACCCCTAAGGAAATTTAAAAAGTTTCCACATTTGTTAAAGGGAGATAATAATAGCACTCAATTCGTAGTGTTATGCAACAGAGTGCTTTAATATGTGTCGATAGGTATGTCATTATTAGGAGTCAGAAAACCTGAGTTCAAGTTCCATGTCAGAATTCAGAGCCCGAGGTCTGAGACTATGGGCAAATTATCCAGCCATTGCTGGTTATTTTTTACTTACCTCACTTGTAAAATCAGTTTAATAATCTTTCCTGTATATTCTTTAGCGACAGTCGAAGGAGATGATATACATGAAAGTCCTCTGTGGTTCTGAAGTACTATACAAAATAGAGAATTCTTATTCCCATTATTCCCATACTATATTAATTGTGTGTCTGGCTGCACAGGAAATATATAAAGTAATGAATGTTGAAAATGCTTCAAAATACAAAATGTTTATATAAATGTAGAACAACATTGGTAATTGGAAGTGTTTTTTAGGTTTTAACTATAATAATTTAAATTATATATTTGATTAGATTTTAACCCATAGCTCGAAGACAAAATTTATTCAAGAAAAGGCAACCGTTTAAATTCCTAATTAAAATGGAAGTTTTTGCTTTCCTTCCTTTGTCTTACCATGTGGAGTTGAAATTTGACAGTACTTAATCAATACCAATTTTAGTTGATTCTGACCTCTAATGGTATTGAGCCCAAGAATTTATTCATGTACAGAGTTTTTCAGGTTCTTTTAAATCTTTTAAAGATATGTGACAACTCTGCATTTTAGCTTCATGGAGCATTATTAGAGGATAAATTATAGCAGTTGTTGTCACTCAGGTCCCCTCTACTTTCTTTTCCCTTTTCCAATTAGCTTGTTTTTATTAAAGTCAAGTTTATTGATCTATAAGTTATAAACAGTACTAGTCACCCTTTTGAAGTGTACGGTTCTGTGGATTTTGACAAATGCGTACAGTCACGTAACCACCACTACAGTCAAGATAGAACATTTCCATTACTCCCCAAAGTTCCTTTATGACTCAGTCCCTCCCCCTGATCTCTAGCTCCTGGCAACCACTGATATTTTTTCTTTTCTAAATGTGTTGTGTTGGAGTTCCCGTCGTGGCTCAGTGGTTAACGAATCCGACTAGGAACCATGAGGTTGCAGGTTCGATCCCTGGCCTTGCTCAGTGGGTTAAGGATCCGGCGTTGCCGTGAGCTGTGGTGTAGATTGCAGATGCGGCTCGGATCCTGTGTTGCTGTGGCTGTGGCGAAGGCCGGCAGCTACAGCTCCTGCTAGACCCCTAGCCTGGGAACCTCCATATGCTGTGGGTGTGGCTCTAGATAATGCCAAAAAAAAAAAAAGACAAAAAAAAGTGTTGTCTTTTCCAGAATGCCATTTATATCAATAAGCTATTTTAAAACAGTTTCTAGAAACCTCTTACTGGACTTCATTGCTAATTACACACTAATTTATTCATCATCTGTGCACGTGTGAGCATATGAATGTATGTGTCTACGTATCTGGCTGTGGGTAGTTGAATGAAGATGGAATTAATGAATCCACAGATGCAGGCTTCATTGTAACTCACAGCATGTAGGGTTGGCAGTGCAATCGGCAGTGAGATGGGCTCAGTGCATTAGCATTGCTGAAAATGCAGGGAAAGGAGGAGGTGTCTTTCTCAGTTGCCACTCAGTAAATTGGACAGACTATTCATCCAATGAATGCTACTTTAATGGAACGCTAATGAAATTGCTTACACTGACAACTGCCATGGAGAAACTCAGCTAATCTGTATAATAATACAATAATAACAGAATTAATTCTATTTTGTCCATTATGCTGGCCAATCTGGAGTGCCATGCTTGAGTCAGTACGTTTTGGTAGATGTCCAGTAATACAACCGGAGAAAACCAAATTGATGGCAAAACATTGAATTGTTAGCCTCTATCAATTCTTCCCATAACATATGGGGAGAATGACACTCATTATTTAACAGTCTGCTGCGATAGCTTTAAGTCATTTAGTACCTTTCTTGGAGAAAAGGTTCTTTTTTGTTTCTTCCTATTTTCTTCATTAGGACAATTGTATAGATTTCAGTGTCTGGATTGTAGTATTAGTATAGGTGTAGATAGATATAGCAAAGTGAACTGACATTTATTAAGTGTGGTAGATACTTTAAATACCTCTCATTGAGTCCTCACACAAACCGAAAAGTAGGTATTGTTATCACCATTTTACAGGTGCGTAAATCCAAAGGGAGCTTGTCCAGGGTCACACAGCTAGTAAAGCCAGGTCTGCCTTCAAAGGCCAAAGTCAAAGCACCTCACCTTGCTGATTCCCCAACATTAGTGCTTGTTATGCTGTGTGATGACTTTTCAGTGTCATCCCTTAGGCTCTATCTGCTGGCCAAATATATCGGTATTGTTCACAGCACATCAACTTTATGACTATGTACAGTTGCTCAACAAATAACAGGAATTGCTTTTTATTTTCTATATTTAGGAGTTTAGAATGACTTATAATAAAGATGATGACCTGAGGTCAGACATTTCCTGTAAAGTGATGACCAGCCCTTCTCTGGCTTGCTATTAATTATGATCCATCAGCACTCAGCCATTGTTTTAAAAATAATAAAAAAGTAGCACGACAAATGATGCTCTGGTTATTATGTAAGAATGTTGTGGGTGTTAAAAAGTTAATATTGGTAGCCTGTGACCATTTCCCGTTACTCCACTTATAGCACAGATGAACACATTTTCCGGTAGGCCACAGATTTACCAGATTTCATTAAGCTGTGTTATCCTCTCAAACCTTAATAAAATTTCATGAAGGCAATAATTCTGTGAACCTTTTAAGGTTATACCACTTAAAAAGCTGAGATAAACATCAACTTCTTAGGTTAATGAGAAGTTTTTTTTTTTTTTTTTTAGCAATTTTAATAAGTGATAGGGACCCATACGTCTACTGTTATTTCTCTTTCTCATCCTTTTCTTTCTCCATCTCTGTGGATGGATATACATGAAGAAATTTGTATCTAGGTTTTGAGGGTCTTGAAGCAAAACTTTTCTTAGATTTTTTTTTCTTTTAAAGGTGGCTTGTCTTTCTTCCTCCTCTGCCTGTTCCCACCTCCCTCCCTTCTTTCCTCCCTTCCTTTTTGCCATTTGAAATATTTTTTGCTCTTGTAATGCAAGCTTAAAATATCTTTAATTAGACTAGAAACATTAAAATTCTTCCGAGCTATCAAGGTTTATGATTATTTTGGGCAGTGTTTATAGTTTCAAACAACTAGGTCAGGTAGGTAGATAATTTTGTTACTCTTTTCCAAAACCCAAACTATTTGACTACTTTCAGAATATTAACTGATTTTTAAAATTTTCTATAGATTTTGTTGATGTTGTAGAGCACCTGATAGATCAAGTATTAGCACAGTTTTCTGAACTATATTTTTCCCTTAGCTTTTAACTTTATATAAATTTATTTTAAATTAAGTTTATTTCAAATTTATTTGACTTACAAAATATTTGTAATACCTGTTAAATGTTCTAATTAGTGTTTGTAAAAGGTTCTTTTGTCAAAATAAAATATAACTTATAGTGTAAGATATAGCACAAAATACATTTATTGTACTGAAATGAATCCTACCCTCAAAAAAGGCATTTATGGAGTTCCCCGTCGTGGCTCAGTGGTGAAGTAATACGACTAGGAACCATGAGGTTGAGGGTTCAATCCCTGGCCTCACTCAGTGGGTTAAGGATCCAGCATTGCTGTGGCTGTGGCGTAGGTTGGTGGCTACAGCTCTGATTAGACCCCTAGCCTGGGAACCTTCATATGTGGCGAGTGCGGCCCTAGAAAAGGCAAAAAGACCAAAAAAAAAAAACATTTATTTTTTTCTTTCTGTTTATCAATGTCAAGCTTTATATAGTTTTTTTTTGTTTGTTTGTTTGTTTGTCTTTTTGCCTTATCTAGGGCTGCACCTGCGGCATATGGAGGTTCCCAGGCTAGGGGTTTAACAGGAGCTGTAGCTGCTGGCCACAGCCACAGCCACAGCAATGCGGGATCCGAGCCACATCTGCAACCTACACCACAGCTCACAGCAACGCTGGATCCTTAACCCACTGAGCAAGGCCAGGGATTGAACCCGCAACCTCATGGTTCTTAGTTGGATTCGTTAACCACTGAGCCATGACGGGAACTCCAAACTTTATATAGTTCTATCATTGGAAAAATGTTCTCATGGAGCTAATGCAAACTTTTTATCATTTTATTCTTAGATAAAACATGGACCTCTTTAGAAGAAATAATTTTAGGAGTTCCCTGGTGTCTCAGTGGGTTAAGGATCTGATGTCACTGCTGTGCTTCGGTCACAGCTGTGGTGTGGGTTTCAGTCCTTGGCCCCAGAGCTTACACATACCATCGATATGGCCAAAACATAGTTTTAGTGAAGTATGGATAGAAGAGCACAAAACTGTTGGGGGACAATTTTCTATGGTGTTTCTATAAATCTGTGATAGTTTTTGTTCTGGACTATCTTTTCAAGGATGTTGGCATAGCAGACAGCTTTAGAAGCTTGAGATGGTGTCTCCTAGGGAAGAAGGCAGATTTGTTTCTTGATCAGGATAAGCTTCCCTCAGGGACCAAGGTTAGGCAGCTTTGTTTACAGTTCTCTTTGGAAGATTGGTGGTTTCTCAAGCTTAGGATTCCTGAGCTGTGGCACAGACCCACTGTGTGTGCCGCATCCTTCTTGGCTGCACTGCATCATCCAGTTTGGACTTGGGGCCAAGGGGAACCCATATGAACATGAAACTCATGCTGCTGGCTCTTCTCTGGGTAATAAACTCCTTTGCCTTTGATCCAGGAATCTCATGTCTTTGCCAAAATCTGTGAAGCTGTGGCAGTAAACTGTTAGCTTGCAAGCAAAATAAAATTTCTGACCCTTCTCACTTCTCGACAAAAAACTGTTTTATCACGTGTGGTCTGAATGTGAAAGACCAGAGTATCAGGTATTTCTTTTTATAAAAAAAGAAATCATGAATTGCAAACTTGCAATCTGTTACTCGTGATTTCTGGTTGATTTTGCAACCAGAATGCACTGGGAATGAATTGTTCCTATATTACATGCACTGGGAATGAATTGCTCCTATATTATATTTGCCTTATAAAGAAAGCATAATCCACTATGGCAGCATATATTGTAGACATAGTACATGAATATGAAATTAATTTTATTTGCATAAAATTGCTCCTGTTTCAAATGAATGTCACTGAAGGAAAAATGGTAGTTCTGTGGAGTTCAACCTTTTGGCCCAACTAAGAGTTGTAGGTTAAATTTATATCAGAATTGTAGCAACAGCATAAAAACATTCCAGAATTTTAAAAAGTAAAGCTACTTGGTGACTATGATCTTGTTTGGCTTGTGGTATTGTCTTTTTTTTTTTTTTTTAATCAGTGAAGTTGAGCTTTACTGATTAAATGCAGGAATTAAGCATTCGGATTTGAAATGTGGTTATGCTTAAAAATTTTTTTAAACATTACATTTAGGACCAGTGTTCAGAAATTAAGTAGTAAGTCTTCACTCACTGAACCACAAATACCTATTAATATAACATGTTTTCATTGCAGATTGACAGATTAAATTGTTGCTACATACTTAAAAATAGTTGAGCACATTTTATCTAATTTATATTAGAATGATGTCTTAAAATCTTATTTATTTATTTGGAATATTATTTCTCTTAGCTTTAATTAATTTATTATTTTTGCTTTTATTTTTCAGGGCTGTACCCATGGCATATGGAAGTTCCCAGACTACGGTTCAAATCAGAGCTACAGCTGTTGGCCTATACCACAGCCACAGCAATGCCATATTTAAGCTGCATCTGTGACCTGCACCACAACTCAAGGCAATGCCAGTTCTTTAACCCAGTGAGGGAGGCCAGGGATTGAAACCGCATCCTCATGGATACTAGTCAGATTTGTTTCTGCTGAGCCACAATGTGAACTCTTACTTTTAGCTTTTCCAGTTGAAATATAGTGGACATACACTAGTATGTTTGTTTCAGGTGTATAACATAATGATTTGACATTTACATACATTATGAAATGATCAGCATGATAAATCTAGTAACCATCTGTATACATACAAAGTTACTGCAATATTATTGACCATGTTCTTTATGCTATATATTACTTCCCATGGCTGTTTATGATTGGAGGTTTGTACCTCTTAATCTCTTTTACTTATTTTGCTCCCCATTCCCCCGACTAAATCTTTCCCCTCTGGCAACCACCCATTTGTTCTCTGTGTCTATGCATCTGTTTTTGTTTTGTGTGTTTGTTTTATTTTTTATATTCTACATAAAGGTGATATAGCACACTATTTATCTTTCCTTGTATGACTTATTTCACTTAGTGTAATATCCTCTAGATCCACCAATGTTGTTACAAATGGCAAATTTTCTCTTTTATGGCTGAGTAATTAGTATTCCATTTTTTACATATACCACATCTTTATTCATTCATTTACTGGTGAACATTTAGGTTGCTTCCATATTTTAGCTATTATAAATAATGCTATAATGACTGTTGGTATGTATTTATCTTTTCTAATTAGCGTTTCTGTTTTCTTTGGGTAAATACCCAGAAATGAGATTGCTGGATTGCATGGTAGTTCTGTTTTTAATTTTTTTGCAGAACCTCCATACTGTTTTCCATAGTGGATGTACTAGTTTACAATCCTACCAGGAGTGCGTGAGGATTCTCTTTTCTTCACATTCTTACCAGGCCTTGTTATTTGTTGTCCTTTTGATGATAGCCATTCTGACAGATGTGAGGTGGTATGTCACTGTGGTTTTGATTTGCATTTCCCTGATGATTAGTGTTGCTGAGCATCTTCTCACGTGTTTATTGCTATCTGTATGTCTTTGGAAAAGGCCTATTCAGGTCCTCGGCCCATTTTTAAATTGACCTGAATTTTTTAAAGTAGTTGGGGTGTTTGAGTTTTTTTGTGTATTTTAGATATTAATCCCTTATCTGATATATTGTTTGCAAATATCTCCTTCCACTCAATAAACTCCCTTTTGTTGACAGTTTTCTTTACTCTGTAAAGACCTTTTAGTTTGATATAGTCAATTTTTTAAAATTTCTGCTTTTGTTTCCCTTGCCTGAGAATATGTACACCTCCCCAATTGCTAAGATTGATGCCAAAGAGTATATATACTGCCTATGTTTCCTCATAGAAGTTTTATGGTTTCAGGACTTAACATTTAAGTCTTTAATCTATTTTGATTTTACTTTTTGTACATGGTGTGAGAGAATGTAGTCCAATTTGATTCTTTTGCATGTCCAGTTTTTCCAACACAATGCATTGAAGAAGCTGTTTTTTCCTTATGGTATATGCTTACTTCTTTTATCTTAGATTAATTGACCGTATAAACATGTATTTATTTCTGGGCTCTATATTTCTGTTCCATTGATCCATGTGTCTGCTTTTGTGCTAATCTATACCGTTTTGATTACTCTAGCTTTGCAGTGTAATTTAAAGTCATGGAGTGTGTTAACCTCTATCTCTGTTCTTTCTCAAGTTGCTTTGGCTATTCAAGGTCTTTTGTGTTTCTATTCAAATTTTAGAATTATTTGTTCTAGTTCTGTGAAAAATGCCTTTGGTATTTTGATAGCAGTTGCATTGAATCTATAGGTTGTTTTGGGTATTTGGACATTTTAAAAATATTAATTCTTGTAATCTATGAGCTGGTATATTTTTACATTGTTTTCTGTCATCTTCAATTTCTTTCATTAGTGTCTTAATAGTTTTCAAACTATAGTATTTTATCTCTTTGGTTAGATTTTTTTCCCAGGTTATTTTATTGTTTTTGGTATAATTATGGATGGAATTACTTTCTTAATTTCTCTTTTTGATAGTTTATTACTAATGTATAGAAAAGCATCAGATTTCTGTATATTAATTTTGTGCCCTTCAACTTTGCTGAATTCATTTATTCATGTACATTAGTTCTATTGAGTTTTTGTAGCATATTTAGGATTTTCTATATGTAATATCATGTCATCTGATATTTCAAACAGTGACTATTTCATTTCTTCCTTTCCAGTTTGGGTTTCTTTCATTTATTTTTTGTCTGATTGCTATGGTTAGAACTTCCAATACTGTGTTGAGTAAGAGTGATGAGAACTTCCAATACTGTGTTGTTCCTGATCTTAGGGAGGATGATTTCAGCTTTTCACCATTGAGTATGAAGTTAGCTGTGGTCCTGTCATATATGGTCTTCATTATATTGGTGTGTAGTCCCTCTATACTCATTTTTTGAGATATTTTTTTGTAATAAATAGTTGTTGAATTTTGTCAGGAGCTTTTTTTATCATCTATTGAGATGATTATATGATTTCTGTTCTTTAATTTGTTAGTGTGGTCTATCACATTGAGATATTAAACTATCCTTGCATCCCTAGGATAAATCCTACTTGATCATAGTGTATGATCCTTTTAATGTACTGTTGTATTTGATTTGCTAACATTTTGTCAAGGATTTCTGCCCCTGTGTTCATAGTGATAGTGTCCTTAGAGATTTGTGGTGTCTTTGTCTGGTTTTGGTGTCATGGTAATGCTGGCCTCATAGAGTGAGTTTGGAAGAATTCCTTCCTCTTCAATTTTTTGTAATAGTTTGAGAAGGATAGGTATTAAGCCCTCTTTAAATGTTGAATAGAATTCACCTGTGAAGTTGTTTTGTCCTGAACTTTTGTTTATTGAAAAATTTAAAATTATTTATTTAATTTCATTATTGGTAATTGGCCCATTCATATTTTGTATTTCTTTCTAATTCAGTCATGGGAGATTGTACTGTTTTAGATATTTATTTATTCTAGATTATTTTATATCTTATTTTTTTTGTAGTAATCTTGTGATCCTTTGTATTTCTGTGGTGTCAGTTGTTTATTTATTTATTTATTTTGTCTTTTTGCCTTATCTAGAACCACACCCGCAGCTTATGGAAGTTCCCAGGCTAGGGGTCTAACAGGAGCTGTAGCTGCTGGCCTTTGCCACAGCCACAGCAACAGCAACGTGGGATCCTGAGCTGCATCTGCAACCTTGTGGTGTCAGTTGTAATGTTTTAACTTTCAGTTCTGTTTTAATGCATTTAAACAATTTTTTTTTCTTAATGAGTCTGGTGAAAGTTTTATCATTTTTTTTAACGTTTTCTGAGCAACAGCCCTTAGCTTCACTAATGTTTACTTTGTTTTTTAAGTCTCTATTTCATTTATTTCTGCTCTTATCTTTATTATTTCTTTTCTTCCATTGATTTTGGATTGTGTTTGTTCTTCTTTTTCTAGTTCCTTTAGGTGTAAAGTTGGGTTGCTTATTTGAGATTTTTCTTGTTTCCTGAACAAAGAAAATCATAGTTATAACCCCCCCTCTTAGAACTGCTCTTATTGCATCCCATAGGTTTTGGGCTCTCATGATTCTATTTTCACTTGTCTCCAGATGTTTTTTGATTTATTTTTTGACCCATTGGTTTTTAGTACCATATTGTTTAGACTTAATGTATTTTTTTTTTTTTTATGTTTTCTTCTTGTAGTTGACTTATAGGTTCATACTGTTGTGTTTGGAAAAGATACTTCATACTATTTCAATCTTTTAACATTTTTTCAGGCTTGCTTTAAGGTCTAGAAAGTGATATTTTCTTGAAAATATTACATATAACACTAGAAAAGAATGTGTATTTTGCTGTTAGGGAATAAAATGTCCTATATATATCTGTTAATTCAATCTGATCTACTGTATCATGTAAGGCCTGTATTTCCTTATTGTTTTTTTTTTTTTTTGTCTGGATGATATATCCGTTGATGTAAGTGGGGCTGTTAAAGTCCCTTCCTATTATTGTGTTATTGTCATCCTTTCCCTTTATGTTTGCTGACATCTGCTTTATGTATTGAAGTGCTCCTATGTTGAGTGTGTATATATTTTTACAATTGTATTCTAGTTGGATTTAGCCTTTTATCATTATGTAATGTCCTTCATCTCTTATTACAGGTTTTGTTTTAAGTATTTTTTGTGTGATATAAGTACTTCTACCCACTTTTTATTTGCATTTGCATGGAGTACCTTTTTGCATCCTCTCACTTTCAATCTGCTTGTGTCTGTAGATCTGAAATTATGTCTTTTATAGGCAACATATATATGGGTCTTATTTTTGATATAAAAACAGCAACTCTGTAGAGTTTTTATTGGAGCATCTAGTCCATTCATATTTAAAGTAACTATTGATACATAGGTGTATATTGCCATTTTAAAATTGTTTCCTGGTTGTTTTTGTACTTGTGTTCCTTTTTTCCTTCTTTTGTTCTCTTCCCTTACAATTTGATGATTATCTTTACTCTTTAGTTCGGATTCCTTTTTCTTTTGTGGTGTGTATGGCTTTTGGTTACCATTAGGTTCATATAAAACAACATGATGTTTAAGTTGATTGTTTTAAGTTGATGATTTGTTAAGTTCAAATGCATTCTAGCCTGGGAGCATTTTTACTCCCTCCTCAGTGATATGTTAATCAGTTCAAATGCATTCTAACCACCATGCATTTTTACTCCCCCTTGAAATATGTGTTTGACATCATATTTTATACCTTTTTGTTGTTTGTACCTCTAACTACTTATTGTGGATATAGATGATTTTACTTGTTTTGTCTTTTAACCTTCCTAGCAGTTTTATAATTAGTTGGTTTCCTCCCTTTATTATATATTTGCCCTTACCAGTGAGATATTTCCTTTCATGATTTTCATAATTCTGGTAGTGTCCTTTTTCTTTTCTGCTTAGAGAAATCTCTTTAACATTTCCTGTAAAGCCAGTTTAATAATGATGAACTTTTCAAGTTTTTGCCTTTTTATAAAGGTCTTTATTATTCCTTTAATTGTGAATGATAGCCTTTTCAGGTAGAGCATTATTTGTAGTTTTTTTTTTTTTTAAACACTTTGACTATATCATGCCACTCACTATGGACTGCAAAGTTTCTGTAAAAAGTCAGCTCATAGTTTTATGGGAGATCTCTTGTATATAGCTAGTTTTTTTTCTTTCGCTGCTTTTAAAATTCTCTCTTCATCTTTAATTTTTTTCCTTTTAAATTATTTCTTGGTGTGAACCTCTTTGGGTTCATCTTCTTTGGTAGTCTCTTTGATTCTTGAACGTGGATATTTGTTTCCATACTCAAATTAGGGAAGTTTCCAGCTATTATTTTTTCAAATAAGTTATTTTCACTTTCTCTTTTCTTCTTCTCTAATGAGAATGTTGGTATGCTCGGTGTTGTCCAATAGGTCTCTTAAAGTATCATTATTTAAATTTTTTCTCTTCTTTTCTGTTCAGCTTGGGTGAGTTCCACTAAACTGAATTCCAGATTTTGTTCCTTTGTATTATCCAATCTACTGTTGATTCCTTCTAGTGTGTTTTTATTTAATTATCGTGTTCTTCAGGTCTGTTTTGTTTTTCTTTATATTTACTACCTTTGTTGAAATTCTCACTGTGTTCTTTCATTCTTATGAGTGAACATCTTTATGATCATTATTTTAAACTCTTTATCAGGTAGATTACTTATCTTCACTTCATTCTGTTCCTTCTCTGAGGTTTTGTCTTGTTCCTTCATTTATAATGTATTCTTTTATCTCTTCATTTTGCCTAATTCTTTGTGTTTATTTCTATATATTAGTCAGGTCAGTTACATTTCCTGATCTTAGAGAAGTGGCCTTATATAAAGGATGTATGGTAGAGCTCAGCAGCAGATTCCTCTCTGGTCACCAGCTCTATATGCTCTAAGGGTGCACCCTATGTGGACTGCATGTGCCCTTCTGTTGCGGCAGACCTGACTACTATGGATCTATTGGTAGGTGGGGCTGGTCTCTAGCCCTTTTGGCTACGAGGCTGTGCCTCTTGTGGTGGCTGAAAGCCCACTGTAAGGTGAGGAACAGTCCCCACGTGGCTGTTTATCTGACCTTGGGAGGCTCAGGGCTGGTGCTGGCTCGTTGGTGGCTGGGGCCAGCTCCCTGGAGTTAGTGGGCTGAAGCGAGGATTCCAGAATGGCACTTGTCAGCACTGGTGTTATTAGAGTAGAATGAGCTCCCCAAAATGGATGGTGTCAGGGCCTCTACCACCAGGAGAAGTCCCATTTGCTTCCTGCCTCTCCAGGAGGCTCCCCAAGATCAGCAAGTAGGTCTTACCCAGTCTTCTTTCAAATTATTACCTCTGCAATGGGACTCAGAATAAGTGAGATTTTGCACACACGCTTTAAGAGTGGAGTCTGTTTCCTACAGCCCTCTGGGTCTACTGTATGTAAACTCTGCTTGCTTTCAAAGCCAGATGTTCTGGCGACTCATCTTGGTGTAGGAATCCTGGGCTGGGGATCTCAATGTGGCTCAGACCCCTCACTCCTTGGGAAGGACTTCCAAGATGGTGATATTCTTAATTTGTAGGTTGCTGACCTGGGGATGTGGGTCCTAATCACACGGCATCTCTACTCTTCTGACCTGTTTCTCTGTTGTTCCTTCTTTATCTTGAGTTGTGGAAGATCTTTTCTGCTAGTCTTCAGGTCATTCTCATAGACGTTTGCACTGAAGTAGCTGTAATTTTGACATGTCTGTTGGAGGAAGGAGTTCAGGGTCTTCCTACCTCACCAACTTGGTCACCTCTGTCCTTTGCTTTTTTTTTTTTTTTTTTGGCCATGCAGAAGTTCCTGGGCCAAGGATTAAACCTGTGCCACAGCAGTAACCAGAGCCACAGCAAGGACAACAGCGGTTATTTAACCTGCCAAGCCACCAGAAAACTCCAGCCCTTTGCTTTCTTAAAGGATTTTTTTTTGGGGGGGTTCCATTTAAAGGAAAATTGTCTTTTAATTTTTTTTTTGAAAAGTTGACTTATTTGGGGGTTTTCTCAGTTACTTCCCTCAAGATCTTTCATTTGTGTAATCTAGGTGAGGAAGAGAAACTTTTACCTTAGTCTTTAGTGAAATTAGGAAGTATTTCAAAGTGATATGTATGGGTTGCTTTCTACTAATTTTGTAAGAAAAAAATGAACTGATAAGTATTACACAAATTCCTCAAGGTGACAGTATTTTATGAAACAAATAGTTTAGTTTTGTAAAGTCCACATATACATTAGATTATGTTCAAGTAGCCATCTGTGCCATAACTCATGATTTCTTATGCATTTTTAATCAGCATCTAGTTATGCATGGCCCCAGCATTATTGCTGTCTAAATACTTAAAACAATAAAGTGCTGCAGAATATTAGGACTCATTGCTGTAAAATTATGTTGTGCATTTTTTTCTCTGTACCTGAGCAGATGATCTGCAAATCAAGGTCTCTCAGAACAGCATCTGCTGAGCTGCCAAAGAGTGTGGCTGGCAGCAGAATACCAGAGCTCATGTTTGAGGCTGCCAGGGGCCTGGTTCTCTTGTGGTTCAGCCTTGGGTCCCCCCATGAGGGAGGATGGCCTGGTGTACTCTCACCCCTGGCTTAGGCTGACCAGCCTCTCAGTACTGATGGAAGAGGAGAGCTGGCAATGCAGTATTATCGCCACGTAACCTGACTTTCTGCAACATTTTAATTGCATTGTGTGGCCTTGGAATTATGATTACTTTAAATGGATATGTAACGATTTTTCCTCCTTTATGTGTAATTTAGCTGGGAAAAAAAGAACGCAACTAAATTTCATTTCAAACAGAAATGTGTTGCACCAGCTGCAGGTTGTGGCCTGGTGTTGATTTGCAAATTTTCATGGATTCAGAGGATGTTCTGCCAACAGCGAGTGTAATAGCTGGGATATGGCCAAAGAGCAGCTTTTCATCGAATATATTCTATTCCAGCTTCCGAATGCACAGACCGAAGGAACTTTTTCCTTGAGAAGACACTGATATATTTACCTGGGATAGCATTATACACACGTAAATCAAAAGCCCTGGCAAGAAAATCAGCACTTGCAAGTTTTAGTTCTGAGTCATGGATTTGTTATATGACTTTGGGTTAGTCAATTATGCTGCCGCACCCTTCTTATTTTAAAAAGAAGCATGCTTCCTAGAGAACAGGTATCATTGGGAGCCTGACAGCTACCAAGTATATGGCTAATACTTGGGGCTATCATTCTTTTTATAATAAAGATTTTCATTAAAGTATAACAGGTGTCAAGAATTGTGGCTAAATCATATGCTTATGTTTCAGTGAATTTTTTTTTTGAGCCGAGGATTTTATTTTTTTTAACACTGAATTTTATTTCAATTATAGGTGTACAAAAATCATCACAAGTCAGTTTGATAGATTTTGTGTCCCAAACCCACAATGCATCCACCCACCCATGTTTCAGTGAATTTTTACAAGGTGAAAACAGCCACTTAACCACAACCCAGATCCAGATCAAGAAGTGGAATTGCCAACACCCACGAAGTCCCCTTTCAGGCTTCTTTGCAGTAACTAACTCTCTTTCCTAAGGGAAAGTGCTATTCTGACTTCTAACACCGTTCATTAATTTTTATGTGTTCTTAGCCTTTTGTGAATAGAATCATTCATACACACTCTTTGCTTCTGACTTTTCACTCACTAGTATATCTGTAAAGTTCATTCATGTCCATACATGTAGCAAAATTCCATCATATGAATATACAGTTGACCCTCTAACAACATAGGTTAGAACTGCATGGGTCTACTTATGCCGGTTTTTTCACTGTATTTCAGTATCTGCATATTGCAGTACCACGTGATCTGTGAGTGGTTGAATTCACAGATGGGGAACCACAGATACAAAGGTCCAGCTAAAGCTATATGTGGAGTTTTGACTACTTGAGTGTTGGTGCCTTTAACCTCCATGTTGTTCAAGGGTCAACTGTACCAAAATTTATTTCTCTATTTAAAAAATAAGAATGAATTGGCTTAAATAACTCTGTAGTTTCTCCTTGGTCTAAAGATTATAACTGAATGATCATTCAGAGAAATGTGATGAATAAGTTACATGATTATCTTGTGTTAGTTCATATAGCATAGCATTTAATACAAACTCAAATTCCTGAGAAAGTGGGATTATGGTAACTTTTAAAAATAGAGTGTTTGGGACATAATACATATCAAAAAAAGAAGTTAATATATTTTGTTGTACTCCATCTGTTAAACATATACAGGTATCCCTTCCTTTTTGAAAGTTTGCTTTAGGCCACTTTGCTTTTATGAAATACTTACATTAGTATCTATTTTTGCTAACTTAAATAAATCCAAGGAGGATTTTCACTTTCATGAAAAAAGGTGAAAAGTGAAAGTAGCACTACCTGTTTATTTTGCAGCAAGCCATTATAGAGGCAGCACACACCCTGAGCTGAAAGAGTGGCACCGCCAAGCTCCTTTCCTGGGAACTATACTCAGCAACTTGGCATCAAGCTGCCATAACTTTGAACTGTGTCTGTGAGCATCTGTGCTTTATCTCAGTTTAATTTGTGTATTCATTAGCAATATGTGTCCTAGGGTGATTGTTTCTTCACTTTATGCTGTTTTGGCCTATGAAAGGTTTCAGAGGAATGCTTTATATTGAGATGGCAGGGGAGACCTGTATTCACACTGCAGTAAGTAAGTACTTTTCAGTTTTTACAGCAGCTCTACAAAGTCAACTTTTACAGCAACTCTATAAGGTATTATCACTCCTTTTTTTCAAATAGATGAGGAGACTGAGTCTCAGAAAATGTAAGTTAGTTGTCTGTGTTTATGCAGGTTTAAAGTAATGGGACTGTGAATTTTGCCCAATTAATCCTGCCTTTTCTACTGAATCCTCTTAATGAATTACTTAGGCATGATGCTTGTATGCCTGGAGCTTATATTCTGGTGAAGGCTGGAGCTTCACTTGGCCAAAGCAGACAAATTAAATGCAAATTTTAATATAATGGAGAAAAGTTGTAATAGAGGTATGGGAGCTGTAGGTACATGGAAGGGAAATGCCAATGGCAAAATACAGAATGAGGAAGAAGTTGTAGAAGGAGTAGGAGTTGTAGGATTGACTAGGCAGAAAGTATTCAAGGCGGAACAATGGCAAGTAGGAAAGTATGGAATGTTTGGGAGCATTACTGTAGTAAGACATTAAG
The DNA here is from genome assembly GCA_004024745.2 of Catagonus wagneri. NCBI lineage: Eukaryota > Metazoa > Chordata > Mammalia > Artiodactyla > Tayassuidae > Catagonus > Catagonus wagneri. The sequence goes on from PVHT021183617.1 coordinate 11,580,244, forward strand.
GTGGATGGCAGGGATGGAATGCAGAAGGAAGGGTGTCTTAGGAATGAGACTGAAAGAAGGATAAGAGTGTGGAACAGTGGGTTTTCCTCCTAATGGGATTTTCCATAGGGAGTGTGTAGCCTTCAAAAGACTTTTTTTTCCATCATGGAAAAATAAGTCATGATGAGAAGTAGTAGAGCATTGTGGAATCCATTTCATTTAGCCAAAGTCAAATCTGTATTTGGAAAAGTTGGATTTATTGCTCATTACAGTAAATGCTGTAATGTGTGTGTGTGTGGGGGGGCATCTCAGTAAACAGGCATTAGAAAGGACTTACTAGATCTGGACGATTTGAGGGAGTGTCCAAAAGAGTGGGAATTTATTCTGAATTAGGGTCAATCAGGAAACAGAGATAATTCTATGATTTGGTAACTTAATCAGTCTTATTCATAGAAGGGTAGACAAGAGGGGTTTAAAGCTGTAATTGGTAGCAGGACAGCAGTCACTCGTATTAACTGTGGGATGTTTAGTATTTCTGTCATTTGCCCAATGACTTTATTTGTGAGTGTTCTTAGACCGTATTTTGAAATGGTCTTGGTTTTGGTCTCACTTTATCATAGGCAAAGTGACCTTGACTGACTTTAGATTATTTATACCAAGTGCAGAACACTGCTGCCTAGTTGTGAGTTTCAGGACAGTTTTCAGGTCTCGGGGACTGCTCTTCTGTTTCTCAGTGGTGAGGAGTGCAGTGTATGAGACTGGTCTTTCTCATATCCTGGCTTCATTATGTTCCAGGTGAGTGAACTTCGAAAATATATTTATTTTCTTTGTGACTCAATTTCCTTATCTAGAAATGGAATGATTTCAAAGAGTTATGAAGAATACATGAGGTATGCACCCAACCTAAGAGCACCTAAATATATAAAGGAAATATTGACAGATTTGAAGCGATAAATAGACAGCAAAGCAATAATAGCAGGGCATTGCAGGACCCAGTACCCCACTTTCAACAATGGGTCATCCAGACAGAAGAAAATCAATAAGGAAACGTTGAAGTTAAACTATACATTTGACCAAAAGAATTTGACATGTAGAGAATATTTCATTCAACTATGGTGGGATACACATTTTTTGCAAGTGCACATGGATCATTTTCTAGGACAGATTATATGTTATGTCACAGAACAAGTCTTAATAAGTTTAAAAAGACTAAGATCATATCAAGCATCTTTTCCAACCACAGTGGTATGAAAGCAAATATTAAACTAGGTGAAATTAGATGGTGAAATATCTATGCATTGAAGACTATAAGATAGTAATGAAAGAAACTGAATAAGACATAAATAATTGGAATGATATTCCTGGATCAGGGATTGAAAGAATTAATATTATTAAAATAGCCATACTTCCCAAAGCAATGAACAGATTCAGTGTAATCCCTGTCAAAATTCCAATAACTTTTTTCATAGAAATAGAAAAAAAAACAATCCTAAACATTTGTGTGGAACCACAAAAAACTCTGAGTAGCCAACACAATGTTGAGAAGGAACAGAACCTGAGGCATTGCACTTCCTGATTTTAAATAGCATTACAAATCTATACTGATCAAAACAGTAAAATATTGGCCCCAAAACAGACACAAAGATCAATGGAACAGAAGAAAAAGCCCAGAAATAAACAAATGCATGTATGGTCAGTTAATGTATGGCAAAGTAGCCAAGACTATACAATGAAGAAAATTTTGTGTTTTCAATAAGTGATGCTGGGAATACTGGACAGCCCTATGCAAAAAGAATAAAACTGTCTTATACTATAAACAAAAGTCAATTCAAAATAAATTAAAGGCTTGAATGTAAAACCTGAAATCATAAAATTCTTTTTTTTTTTGTCTTTTCTAGGGCTGCACCCACGACATATGGAGGTTTCCAGGCTAGGGGTCTAATCAGAGCTGTAGCTGCTGGCCTATGCCACAGCCATAGCAACGTGGGATCTGAGCCACGTCTGCAACCTACACCACATCTCACGGCAATGCCGGATCCTTAACCCAGTGAGCTAGGTCAGGGATCGAACCCACAACCTCATGATACCTAGTCAGATTTATTAACCACTTAGCCATGACGGGAACTCCGAACTCCTAAAATTCTTAGAAGAAAACATAGGAAGTAAGCTCCTTAATATTGGTTTAAGAGATGATTTTTCTTTTTTTAGAATAGACACAAAAAGCAAAGAGAACAAAAGCAAAAATAGACAAGTGGGACTACATCAAAATAATAAGCTTCTGCACAACAAAGGAGATCAACAAAATAAAAAAGGCAACCTACTGAATGGGAGAAAACATTTGCAAACCATGTATCTAAAGGGGTTAATATCCAAAATATGCAAGAATTCATATAACTCAACGGCAAAAATTCAACAGTCTGAATAAAAAATGGGCAGGGGAACTGAGTAGACATTTTTCCAAAGAAAACGTATAGATGGCCAACAGACCCATGGAAAAGTGTTCAACGTCACTCATCAGTGGGAAAATGCATATCCAGCCCACAATGAGATATCACCTCACACCTATCAGAATGGTTGTCATCCAAAAGACCACAAATAATGAGTGTTGACGAGGATGTGGAGAAAGGGAATACTTGTACACTGTTGGTGGGAGTGTAAATTGGCACAGCTACTCTGGAAAACCGTATGGAAGTTCTTCAAAAACCTAAACATATGACTACCATATCCAGCAATCCCACTTTTGGGTATATATACAAAGGAAATAAAAATAGGATATAAAAGAGATATCTGTACTGCGACATTTGTTGCAGCATTATTTACAGTGGCCAAAATATGGAAACAAATGCCATTAACAGATAAATGGATAAAGAAGATATGATGTGTGTGTGTGTGCATGTATATATACACAATGAAATATTATTCAGCCATGAGAAGAAAATTCTGCCATTTGAGACAACGTAGATGGACCTTAAGGGAATTATGCCAAGTGAAATAAGCCAGAGAAAGCAAATACTGCACAGTGCCACTTACATATGAAATCTTAAAAAAGAAGGAAAAGTTAAACTCATAGAAACAGAGTAGAAAGTGGTTGCAAGGGGCTGGGAGTTGGGGCAGGGGAAGTAGGGAGAGATTTTATAAAAGTATGCAAGATTTTTAATTCTATGATGAATAAGTTCTGAGGATCTAATGTAAAAATACGGTAACTTAGTTGATAGCACAGTAGTGTGTAATTGGAACTTGTTAAGAGAGTAGAATTTAAATATTCTCACCAAAACAAAAAAGATAAATATGTGAGGAGGTAAATGTGTTAATTAACTATGGGGAGAATTCTTTTACGATGTATACGTATAGCAGTTCATCATGATGTACACTTTAAATGGTTTGTAGTTTTATGTATCAATCATTCCTCAGTAAAGCTGAAGTTTAAAAAAGATGTTTGAGATCATATACGTGAAGTACTTGGAACAGTGCCTGCATGTGGCAAAGTCTCAATAAATGCTGCTATTTTTATTATTAAAATTTTTGTTATTATTTTGGAAAGATACTTCATCAGAATGAGGGAGGATAGGTCTGGAGAAGGAAAGCTAGGGGAATGATTAGGAGCACAATTCAGGGACATCGGTGAGAGGTAGTTCCCCGAACCAGTGTAGCAGAAGTAATCATGGAAAGAGGGACAGCGGATGAGGGCTGACTGGGTGATCCGTAGTGGGGTGAAGGGAAGGAGGAGAGGCAGGTGGTTTCCTTGTGGTTCTGCCTTGGAGGAATAGGTAGAAAGTAAGGTCATCACTAAAGACTGGGAATACAAGAATAGAAAAGCACATTGAAGGACAGACAATTTGGCCAGATGGAAGTGTTCATCAGGCTGCTGATGATACAGGTTTGAAACTCAGGGGAGGGGTCAAGTGCCACAGCTTGTGTCATTCTCTGATCTCTCATGGAGGGGCCAGCTGTCTAGGTGAGAAAAGAAGTGTTACTGACCTTGCCCTCAGTGCCTCCCTTGGCTCCCCTCCGTGGGACTGTGGGAAAGGGCTTCAATTATTTGGTCTGTGGTGTCAAACCTAGACCCGCCTTGTACGCTGTCAAAAGTTATGGATTTGTCTTTAATCAGCAACATGAAATTTTTCAATGCCAAGATCTTGTCAGAGACTTTTAACCTTGAACTCTTTTCTGTACAATACTTAATCAAAAGCTTGAATGGGAAAAATAGTGAATGCCTGAAAGGTATGCTGCTTATAGATACTTTCTTAAATATTTTATCTATCTATCATCTCTCTATCTATCTAACTTTATTAATCTGGCAATCAGGTTTGCTAAGTAGCCTATTTTATCTTGGCTCTTAGTAGGACTGCTTTTATTGAATTGTGATTTGGCATTATGCCATCAGCCTGCTTTGGGAAATGTAAGAAATAGCCGAGGGAACCATGGTTTATTGTTTTATTCACTTTTAATATTGTGGAGAATCAGAGTCTTTCTATTGCATCAAAGGGAGTTTATGAGGACTCTAGGGGGAAAATATCTCTCAGTTATCAATACCATATTTTTTTCCTTGATATGGTGAGTTGGGTAGCTGATGATGTTTCCCTCTGTGCCCTGATCACTGGGAAACTCTGAGTAAAATATATGATCTTGAATGAAGCATCTCATTATTATGGCATGTACCCATGTGTGAATCCTACCTCCAGTTTTATTTTCTTTCTCCTACTTTTATTTTTCCTTAAACACAATTGTTGCAATTTTTCTAGTCTTACTGTAGTGGTAAACTGTCTTCAGTTCTTGTTTGCAGTGAGGAGTGGATATGTGCACTGAAGCATACACACACAGATTCATATATTTTAGTGGCATTAATGATGTGATGTGGACACAGTTAACCTTATTCAAGTGCAGTTGGTTCTTCTGTGTGGAATATAAAACCACTTTGGTGTTTTACTTTGATGGCAAGAATGTATTTAAAAGTTAAATCTGCAGTAAAGTATAGATCTGCCCTTTTGCACATATGCAGACTATAGTAGGAAAAGCTCTGGAGTCAGAAGATTGGATCTCACCTCCCTTAGTCTGTTGTTAGTTGTATGGCCTTAGACGAGCTGTTTCATCTCTTGTGGGTTGTGGATTTCTTGGCAGAGTGAGGATGAAATTATCTGCTGTACCCACCTTACCATTATTGCAAAGATTACATTAGATAATGAGTGAACCTCTGTGAGTTGTAAAAAGCTATAGATAAGATCATTATCCAGGCTTCGATTCCATGTTGATGGCATTTTTAACTTGTCAGAAGAGTGTCCACCTTAGTTTTGAATAGGAGTCACTTAACTCCAGTGCCCATATGAATAAACAAGTTGTGAGAAAGTGAAAACTGTGATTCTTGGCTGTTTCTTGGTCTCAGTTTGGATAGGTTAGTAAGAGAAATCCTTAACCTATCTCTTAATTTTATAGTATGGAAATGCAACTGATGTGTAGCCATAGTATGAGAGAATATAGGAATTTCTAAAACCTGAGGCCAAGAGGAGAGGGCAGACGCTCTGCTCTGGAGGTAGCTACTATTCAGGGCTTGCTGATGGTTTCCAGGCAAGAATGGAGGACAGTATTCACAAATGATTTTTTTTTCAAGAGAATTCAGCAAATTAGATTTTGTCTAGGTTCTCCTAATTTTTAAATTTCTGCAGTTAATTCAAAAATTTTAAAATACATTGAGTGGGTTACACTGTTGAAGGAAAACTGAACTTGAGAGGCAGCCTTTGGGCTATCATGAACTCTGCTCTGGAAAGTTTTCAAAAGTCATCTTGTGTTTGGAGCTGCGTAGACCCAAGGAAGAATGTTTTTGTAAGTTGTATTCTTAGAAAGTAAATGTGCATCTATTTTACCAAGTGTTTAAAGCCCCATCTCTAGTGAATATTCATTAAAACCTAAACTTTGTGTTCTAAATATATTCAGTTTTGTTTCTAAAAGGCACTCTTTATAGTGAATGCATTATAGAGACGTACATTAAAATGCAAGGCTAATATAGTTGTAAAGTACAAAAGTAGCAGTATTTTATCAACAATCAGATATAAATAATGTACACTTTTGCTTAGTGTTGTTGCTTTTTGCCTAGTTGTGGATAATGCAATATTATTAAAAGAAAAAAAAAAGGAGGTAGTTCTGGAGGCTGTATTCCCCTAACAGTAAAGAACTGTTGACTACTCATTTTATTACAGTAGTCTCTATGGATAGAAGATCACAAAATATTGGGAAGAAAATGTAATGCAATTTAATCATCTAGATTATATATAAATAGAATCAATCCTCATTGTTCACAGATTCTGTATTTGCAGATTTGTTTACTTGCTGAAATGTATTTGTAACCTCAAAATCAATACTCATGATACTTTCATGGTTATTCTCAGACATGTTCAGAATAGTGAAAAATATGTTACCTGGCATAAATGTTCCCAGCTGAGGTCCAACAAAGCCATGTTTTGCCTACCTGTTTCAGCTCTCATTTTGTAGGCAAGTGTCCTATTCGTGATCTGTTGAGTACAGTTATTGTTTTCCCCTACATTTCTGAGCTTTTGGTTGGCGATTTCACTGTTTAACATGACCCTGAGCAAAGTGCTGTAGTGCTGCTAGTGTTCCTTAACACAGGAAAACTGTGATGTGCCTTGTGGAGAAAACATGCACGTTAGGTAAGTTGTGTTTGGGAATGAGTTATAGTGCTATTGACCTCCAGTCCAGCATTAATTAATAAACAATATACAATAAATAAATAGTCTTAAACAAAAACATAAGACAAAGTTATACATTGATCGATTGATGAAAATGTGACCAAAGGCTTGTAGGAAGCTAATTCTATATTTTCCCTAGGAAATATTCATTCATCCCTAGGGTCAGTATTCATTAATTCAGTGTTTATAGCAAATTTATAGAACATAACTATTGAGAATAATGAGATTGGACTACATATGAAGATACTGAAATGACTGTTCAATATGTATACAAACTTGTAGGTACGACTTTAGTATTGAAAGAAGTATCTGACAAATTCCATAATAGCTCCATAAACTGTAAATGAGATTTTAGTGTTTGACATATGCATGCTCATATATCATATCATCAATAGATATAAGGGGTGCACGAGCAGTGGGTAGGACTTAGCCCACCTGCGTTTTCGTCGTACCCTTGTTACTGATTAGCTGTGTGATCTTAGGCAAACTATTTTCACTGATTTGGACTTTTTAATCTCTGAGACAATGAGGAGAGTGTAGATTTCCAGTTTTCTCTGGTTTTAAAGTTATATATGTCTATGAGGGTATTAATTTAGCATTCATGGGGTTACCCATGATCTTCAAGGTAGGGGAAGGAGAAAGATTACAAAGATGTGACTATAAAGTGTAGTACCTATAATTAAGGTCACAATCAGAGTTCCCGTTGTGGCTCAGTGGTTAACGAATCCGACTAGCAACCATGAGGTTGCAGGTTCGATCCCTGGCATCGCTAAGTGGGTTAAGGATCCGGCGTTGCCGTGAGCTGTAGTGTAGGTTGCAGACGTGGCTCGGATCCCGCATTGCTGTGGCTGTGGCAAAGGCTGGCAGCTATGGCTCCTGTTAGACCCCTAGCCTGGGAACCTCCATATGCCACGAGTGCAGCCCTAGAAAAGGCAAAAAGACAAAAAAAAAAAAAAAGAAGAAGGTCACAATCAACTTGAGATAACTCAATAAATAAATTGAAACAGTGAAAAACATGAAATGAAGTATAATTAAGAGATAAATTAGATTCCACTGAGTAGTGGTTTTCAACCTGGTTGTCGACAGTAGAGTGTGGTTTATTAGAATTAACTTGTGGGGAGTGGAACTTTTTCATATTAACTACATATAACCCTCCTCTCCAGTTTGTGCTATTCCTCATAATGTGTTCTACCATAGAAAGACTTAGAATCCATGGTAACTAGTGTTGTGTGTGTTGCTAGAAAAGGTTAGCAGTCTACTTGCTGTCGTTCTCAGGGTTTGTCTTTCCCACAGCTCCTCACGGATGCTCACAGATGGTCACACACTGAAAGGGCTGTTCTTTTGCACCCATGTTTTTTTTCCAAGTGCTCCTGGCTCTGCCTTCTCCTGCCAAATCCACAAGTGATTGAGCTGTATGAGGGCCCCTGGCCCTGAAAGGAAGCCTGTTCAGTGGGATGTGTTGCTGCAAAAAGATAAACTGGGCCACTCAGACTTCCGCTCAGCAAGTCTGAACAAGGAAACGGTTATAGACGGAGACAGCTGTGGGAACTGAGGCTGAAAGTCATGATGTAAAGAGAAGTTGATTTGGTCATGATGGATGGTCTCTTGCAAGATGAAGTTATGAGAGAGGGGAGAGAGAGATTGAGAGAGACAGTGATAAGGATAGGCATAGGAATAGAAATAGGAACAGGGAGAGAGAGACAAGAGATGGAGAGAGACAGAGGAGGGAGGAGGAGGAGAAGAGAAGGAGAAAAGAGAAGAGAGAGAGAAGGGATATGGGTAGGAAAGAAATCTGGTTGACGAAGAATTCAGGCAGAGGAATTCCCATTGTGGCTCAGTGGGTTAAGAACCCAACTAGTCTCTGTGAGGATGTGGGTTCGATCCCTGGCCTCACTCAGTGGGTTAAGGATCTGGTGTTGCCGTGGCTGTCATGTAGGCCAGGAGTGCAGATCCAATTTGATCCCTAGCCTGGGAACTTCCATATGCTACAGGTGAGGCTATAAATAAAAAATTCAGACAGAGAAGTAGACACAGAATAACTGATTCACATTATTGGAAAAAATATTCATTGCAATCCCAAAGTTAGTCTACCACATAGTTTTGTGTGTTCTAAGACCAAATATCCTGCATTTCCTGCCCTTCCCACTACCAGGTTGTTCAGCACTTCCTGTGCATGTTTATCCATATAATAACCTTTCTGGTCATATCACCCCCTTGACTGACTCTCTCTTTCTTGGAACCAGAATGTCTAACAAAAGTGAGTAGTGAACCTGGAGTATCAGAATGTTTACTGAACATTAGTAGATATTGGATACTTTCCATTTGTTACATCGATTATAATTGGCAAGAATCTGAGAGACATCCGAGGTTCAGAGGGGTTAAATGACAGTCACATAAGTAAATGTGTCAAAGCCAGGACTAGAAACTGAATTTCCCTGATGCAACTGTCCTTGATTGTTTAAAACTGCCTCCATGGATGTAGAATAGGCTTCCCGATGGGGAGGGTGCTGGTGATGGGGGGGGGTGTACGGTGAAGGAGAGATGGGCCTCTCATATTGTCCAGCAAATGGTATCTGTTGCCTGTTACCAGAAGTAGAAGCCTGAGCACTTAGTGTGGGAGGGACCAAGGAAAACAGCACGGTCAAGCCCTGAATGGAACAGGGCTTTTACTCACATAGGAAGAGGCAGAGCAAGGTCAGCTCCAATACTGGCATCCATCCCGCATGGCCAGCAAGTCCCTCCCCGCAGCTGGCACAGGGCAGTTGAGCTTTTTTATGCTACAGCAGAAGGACACCAGCTCCTTCCCTCAGGGATGCATGTGGCAGTGGGGTTGGCCAGGTGCCATAGGACACACTTGCTTAAGCAGACCAAAGGAGCACACATTGAATGTGAAAGAAGGAAGGATGTTGCCACATAAGATGCTAAGTCCAGCATGAGCTGTGAGGGCTCTTTCCCTTATATAAGGAGTGTTCCAGGCTCAAGGCCCATTCCTGTGCAGCTGGGTAGAGGTGGAAACACTGTGTGCCTAAGACTGCTTTTCTCAATGGAAAGTAAAGACATCACAGAGGGTATGAAGTTGAAATAATAAGTGTGGGGAAAATTGCGTGAAAAGTGAGACATGAGCTGAATATTCCTATTGTTAAATATGGTCCAGATTCATAATTATATAAAGACTCCAAGAGTTAGGCAGGTAAGCGCAGTAGATAGAGAGAGCCAGGCCCCATTTGTGACAACGTTAAATAAAGGTGAGGAAATTCTGCCAAAAAATCAGTCTGAGAGAGAGGTGGAATGTTGCTGCATAAACGATTTTCTGGTGAGGATAACTTCCTCTTTAAAGAGTAGAATTATTTTTCCCTGCTAAATCTCTGTAGACCTTCATTTATGTCTTAAGATTTTTGTATCTGAAGTAGGCTTCTTACATGATCTTCAGTATTATTTTATAAAACTCCTTAATGGGTCATGCTACTTAAGTGATAGTTTTTTATCTTTCTGTCATCAACATCTTTCTAGACTTTGGGTATGACTTGACATTTCAGGAAACATAGATAATAATAAGTGTGCTTCTAAAAGTGTTGATCGTCAATTGGGAACTCTTGAGCTGAAATAGTCCTCTCAGGAATAGCACAGGAAAGCAGCAAATTCTTTGAAACAAAATGAAAAATGAATTGAAAGAGAAAAACAAAACAGAACTCATTGGCACTCATTTGGCATAAAAAACTGCTCATAGCCATTTTTGCTACATTCTTAACCTGAGAAAAACCCTTGTTATTGGTTATGTAGACATAACATTGTTATTTTTAAAAAGGCTTAATTCTAAATTAAATTCTATTTTCTTCAATTTAAGCCTGCACCCTCCAGTTTTATTCTCATGTAGGCACCATTCTACTATTAACAATTTTTCATGTACTTTAAAGCACTGCACACTAAAGAGATTTAATCTTCAGAGATTTATGTATTTTACATGTTTACTTAAATCCCAAAAAGGAAAAACCTACAGAAAGAAAACAGTAAAAAATGAACTTTTCTGTATACCAAATAGCACTTTGTAAAGAAAAACTATAATGGCAATTTTACTGTTGCTGAAACCAGAATTTGATACTTTAAGAGCAAAGAAGCTATGCAAATATAACAACAGAAACAACAAAATAAGGATTTTTTTTTCCTCCTAGGAACAAAAAAGCTAGGAAAAAAGACAGTATTGATGTTTTATCAGAAGTATTTTACATATATTTTATCATTTCCTATACCCTATCTCTGTTGTTTTCAGACTTTCAGATATTTTAATCCATGGTTGTAAAGCCAAGTCTCTGTCTATGTGAAGCACCACAGTGAAACCTTTTTATTGTAAAGATGAGTTTAACTACTTTAAAATGCGGAATTATTTAGTGAAGTTGACAACATAGCCAGCCAATTCTTTTTTTAATAGTAGGTTTGGGGCTTTTTGCTTCAGTTAACTGGGCAGCTACCTATTGTGCAGTTCACTTTGCTCTACACAAAATTTGATTCTTGGTTTATGGGACTATAAACCAAGCATTTGATATAGTATACTCAATCAGGTACCTTGCCAATTTGTTGCAAGTGGAGTCTTATTCTTACAGACCACTCAAAAAAAAGTCTCAATCCAGTTCTCTAAGTAATTGATATAGTTAACAAACACTGAGAACAAATAGGACATTTGGAGTGGGCCTCTACATTTTTCTTAACCACCAAACATTTTGCATTATGAGGAAAAGAGTCTTCGATGTCATTATCATTATTATTTTCTTTTTATGGCTATACCTGTGGCATATGAAAGTTCCCATGCTAGGGACTGAATTGGAGCTGCAGCTGTGGTCTACACCGCAGCCATGGCAGCACTGGATCCAAGCCACATCTTCATTTTACACTGCAGCTTGCAGAAATTCTGGATCCTTAACCCAGTGAGTGAGGCTAGGGACTGAACCCTCATCCTCACGGACACTATGTCGGCTTCTTAACCCGCTGAGATACAGCGGGAACTCCATGGGATTATTATTTTTAAAGGATACCCATTATAGTTCCAAAACAAAGGACACTGGCTTGTCAGGACACTAATCCTATGTCCCATCCTTGCACTTTATGTGACTGTGTTCTGTTTCTTTATCTCACCAGGCTTCATCTATAAAATCATGTTTGGATTAAATCAAATTTAAGCTTAGGGAATTCATACAATAGAGAATAAAGAAACAAATAGTGTGGACCAACACAGGTTTTCCACTGTGTAGTCTGACAAGTGAGCCCGAGGGGTTCTTCCCCTGCAAACCATTATCATTATTGCCATCATCTCACCAAAGACACTATTTTTAACACCAAAAAAGTAGTAACTACACTCTTGGAATAACATAATTTTTCACATTGAACAAATCAAACTTTGTGAAAACTTGGCACATTGCTTTGGCTTTTCTCATTTTGACCTAACTGGTGAATGTACTAGGAAAAAGTGGCAGCAACCTTGGGACCCTTATTTGGAAACTCCTGGTTTAGATTCTTATATATTTCTATCTCTGTCTATTCTGTTTTGTTCCATTAAGCATATATTTACAGGCTAGGGGTAAAAAAGTTCTATGAACAGATTTTGATTTTGGGAGCGGGTGGGGACTCTTTGTGAGGGCTTTTACTCATGATTTCTACAAACCGAAGGTTATTTCCAAAAATGGCTTGAACTGACCTGTCCAGTGAGAAGGAGTGGCTCAGAGGGTGGAGACATGGAGCAGGAACTTTAATTAATGAGAATGAATCTGAGTGGGGGGGGAATCCCTTCCTTATACCCCCTTAATAATATTAGGACTTTTACAGAGGAAATGGGGTGTTGCAGTGAGACCTGAGAGTTGGGCAGTCACAGTGTAACTATTTCCCACATTAATAACTATTGGGTGGGAGAGTGAATGAATAAATAAATGAATGAATGAATGTTCTTTCCCACATCATTAAGTCTTCTTTCTGATTACTATACTTAGGCTAGGTTCATAGTGGTCTAAAATTATTTGTATTTAGGAAATCGTTACAATTTAATGGATCATTTATTAGAAAACCCTGAAGCACCAAACTGACCATAGAGATTTCTTTTCATCATTCAACACGATATTCATAGTGACGTTGTCAGTAGAGGAAATTGTTCTTAGACCACAATTAAGAGATGTTCTGTATCATTTTAGGGGATGATTTATTTAATTTTTTTTCTGTTTGCAGACCTTAACATTTTTTCTTTTTTTCATTTGAAGCTCCTTAAATCCCAGATGAAACTAGCTCTTAGCAGTTGTTCTCTTTTATGGTATTAATTTTAAAAGGGAAAAAGAGATGTAACATAAAATTAACACCTAAGCTATCTGATTACATATCAGACTGGAAATATAAAAGAACTTGCTTTGACTTTCAAAAGATTGTTTTGGGAGTTTGTTCTGCTAAGACTTCTTTTTGCCACTTGTCTCTCACACATTTGCTCCTCAGTTTTCTCACTAGGAGTGTGTGCAGGGCAGGCAGCCCAGTTTCAGTAATTTTCCTTGCTTGGCTTTTACCTAATCAACACCAGTCACTCTGGTTTTTGCATACTGACATGCATTGTAAATGGCCCAGGGGTATCAGAGAAAAAACTTGGCTTACCAGGTTTAAACAATGTCAGATTTTGAATTATATCAACCAAAGCCAAAATATTTAAGTCTGCAGCACCAAGGGTACATTCTGAGTTTGATGCTAGCTTGGTGTACTTTTGTTTTGCTGTGTACTGACATACTAAGATTAGATTTCTACAAAGGCTGGCATCAATAGGGTGGATAAAGTGTTCAGGGACAGTTAAGACAGAAGCGAGTGTTATGGAGACATTGTAAGTAATTGCCAAACTTGGAATTTATTGTTTTGTGTGTGTGGTAGGTCACCTTTCTACAGTTTAATGGTTCACGTTTAAGTTTGATTGACATTCTCTTCATAAACAACATTTGCATTGTCTGTTGGTTTTCTTTTTTAAAACTTTGCATAAATCTAAAGAGATACTCTTGCATTTACCTTTGGATTACTGATGATTTAATTCATCATAGTTTTAGGAAGATAAAATAAGGGAGTGATTTGTTTTTATGATTTGGGGGGGCCTTGGGTGGGGAACATGTAAATCTTCTTGATTCTAGATACTTCTGAGACTTTAGTACATTTCTACCATGTTTAATTTTAGAGAGAAATTATACTATACATGCCTCAAAAGTAGACTGAACCAGAAAAAGATTTGCTAAAATAGTTTAACAAGGCAAGACTCAACTTTACATGGAGTGAAGTAATTTTACATTGAGGAAAAGTTTCTTTGTTACCAAATTCTTAGCCTGTCATACTGTTAGTTTTTAGGTGGCATAACTTCAAGGGATTTTCCTAATTGACATAATCCTATTTGAATAAATAGTTTCTTATTTGTGGTAGCTTCTACTACAATAATCTAGTTTATTTTAACAGCTAAATCACATAAGCTTCTGTATAATGACTTATCCTTCTGTTATCCCCATTTTTGTCTGGTCTCATTTATCTTGATGTCACTGAAAATAGGTCTGTATAAATATACAAAAATAGTTGCAAAGTTTTATAAAGTTCTTATCCATTCATTCCATTACAACCATACTTATGGAGAGTTTGTCATATTCTTAACTTTAGCTAGACTTCAGGTTATATAGTTCATGCTTCCCAGCTCACCATCACCTGATGAAGAGACAGATTAGAAAATCAGTGTTTATCATACATCATCTACTGTGATAAACCAAGAAAAGGGTGTTGTGGGAGTATGAAAGTTATAGTCTTTTTTTTTTTTTTTCTTAATGGATTTTATTTCGCTTATAGGTGTGCATAAATCATCACAAGTCAATTTTACAGATTTTGTATCCCAGACCCCCAGTGCATCCCCCCACCCCCCAGACTGTCTTATTTGAAAAACCAAGGTTTTCCAAAGTCTGTGAGTCATTGTCTGTTCTGTAAAAAGGTTCATTGTGTCTTTTTAGTTTCCACATGTAAGCGGTAGCATTGGGTGTTGCTGTCTAATTGTCT
>PVHT021183617.1:11595954-11614627 GCA_004024745.2 Catagonus wagneri
GTGTTTAACATTATCCCAGAGTTCTCTGAGACTCTGCTCATTTCCTTTCAATCTTTTATCTCTTTTCTCTTCTGCATTAGTGATTTCCACTAATCTGTCCTCCACCTCACCGATTCGTTCTTCTGCCTCCTGTATTCTACTGTTGGCTGCTTCTAAGGAATTTTTTATTTCAGTGATTGTATTTTGCATCTCTTCTTGTTTAATTTTTACAGCTTGTATTTCTCTGCTCAGTGTTTCCTGTAAATTATAAATCTTTGCCTCCAGTCTATTTCCAATGCCTTGCATCATCTTCAGCATCAACAGTCTAAAGTCTCTTTCTGGGAGGCTGATAATCTCCTCATGACTGAGCTGTTTTTCTGGTCTTTTCTCTTTCTCCCTTATCTGAGTTATAGTTTTCTGTCTTTTCATTTTTGTAGGTTTTTGGTGTGGTGACCTTTGTGTCGACAATAGAGTTGTAGCCTCTCTTAGTTCAGGTGTTTGCCTCCCCTGTGGCTAAAGTTGGTATGGAGGGGGCTTGCTGTAGGCTTCCTGATGGGAGGGAGTGATACCTGCTCCCTGGTAGGTGGGGTTGATTCCTCTCCCTCTGATGGATGTGGCTTTGTCTCTGGATGAGATTAGAGGCTGGCTGTGTGCCTGAGGGGTCTTTAGGCAGCCTGTTTACTGATGGGTGGGGCTGAGATCCCACCTGAATTGTTGTTTGGCCTGGGGCTTCTCAGCACTGATGGGAGGGACCAGGTTTTTCCAGAAAAGGTCACCTCCAGAGAAATGCAGGCTGCTGAATGTCCCCGAGAGCTTCACCTCCAATGCCCTTCCCCCACAACAAGGCACAGTCACCCCTGTTTTCCCAGGAGATTCTCCAGGAATTGCAGTCAGGTTCCACCCAGATTCCTCTGGAGACTGCTTTGCCCTGGGACCCAGTGCACGTGAAAGTCTGTGTGTGCCTTTCAAGAGTGGGCTCTCTGTTTCCCCCAGTCCTGTGGAGCTCCTGCACACAAGCCCCACTGGCCTTCAATGCCAGATGCTCCATGGGCTCTTTTTACCTGTGCCCGACCCCCAGGCGTGGGGATTTGACGTGAGGCTCAGAACTCTCAGTCCTGTATCTGAGTCTCTGTGATGCAGTTACTTTCCAGTCTGTGTGGCTTCCCACCCGGGAGGTATGGGGTTGCTTCTATCGTGCAATCGCCCCTCCTACCTCTTGATGTGGTCTCCGCTGTGTCTTCTGGAGCAGAGTATCTTTTTTGGAAGTTTCGAGTCCATTGGGTTGAAGGTTGCTCGGCATTTGGTTGTATTTTTGCTGTTATTTGGGAGAGAAGTTGAGCTCCAGTCCTTCTATTCCACCATCTTAATCCAATCTGTATCCCTTGGGCCTATTTGATTCAGAGAGTTGAGGATTTTTCTCATTTCATTCTCCTCTCCTCAAAGACAGTGACTTTTCTGAAGCTGTTATGTTTT
This sequence comes from Catagonus wagneri, assembly GCA_004024745.2. Classification (NCBI taxonomy): domain Eukaryota; kingdom Metazoa; phylum Chordata; class Mammalia; order Artiodactyla; family Tayassuidae; genus Catagonus; species Catagonus wagneri. The sequence continues at coordinate 11,597,407 of PVHT021183617.1, forward strand.
TCCTGGTATCAGCGGTATTACTCAAAATCAAGTGGAGTCAAAACTCGAAGGCCATATTTTCAAAGAACAGCATTGCCAGACCAACTTGAGTAATCCTCCTCGTGCAGACGCCTCAGTGCCAACCTGGCTCCAACTGACCTGAAAGTTATAGTCTTTTGGATAATTAAAGAATAGTCTTGGTAAAGTTCATCCATTTCAGATAAACCAGTTGGGTTTTATTTGGCCATGCCAATGGCGTGCGGAAGTTCCAGGGATCAGATTGAGCCATAGCAGCGATAATGCCGGCTCCTTAACCACTAGGTCACCAGGGAACTGCAAAGCAGTCCTTAAAAGTTGAAATAGTTGACAGTAAACCCAGCAATTTTAAAACAAGATTTAGGCTACAGAAAAATCCAGTTTTATTTGGAAGCACAAATGAAGTATGTCTAGTACAAATCTTGGGAAATTAGAGAATTACTTTAGTGATAGCAAATGCATTGAACGCATTTTTCTCCTCCAGGTTGATACTGCAGTAGCTTTTTTGTTGAATCTTTGAAATGGGTGGTGTGCCACGTTTTAAAAGCAAGTAAATGGAACACTGATATCTTTGCTTTTTGAGGAAGTTTCTAGTTTGTTCCAGTTTTGTTTTCCTGTTATATTACATCCTGCATTGAGAGGTGGTAGAATCATCTATCTCCATTTTAAAGAAGCATATGTGGTGGAAGTAGGGTATTTTGTTTGATTATTGTTTATCCCATTTGGACAGAGGGATAAAGGTTCTTTTTTGGTTTACACCATGGAATGGTAGCTTACTTGTCCTATGCTAACTCCCTCAAAGAGGAGAAGGATCTCTTGGGGCTCGGTATCTAGAGGAATCACTTGTCTTGGACTCCACCAGTTTCTTATCTTCAAAATTCAAGAACACTGGTACGACAGGAGGGGTGGGAGTGAGGACAACCAAGAGAAACAGAAGGGAAGCAAAGAGATGAAAGCGGCATTCCAAAAAAGATAAATGGCTTAGTTGTCAGTGTAGTGTAATGAAAATGAACTCAGTATAGGCAGTGCCTGTTTCCCTCATCATGACTAGCCCCATACACTGCTTTAAATAAAACATATTTCTTTTATTTCCCATTTCTTGCTTGCTAACTTAAAGATAAATGACTTGCTTGCAAGTGCAGTGAAAAGGAAATAAAATCAGTAACAGGCAGTGTCCAAAATGCCCCAGCTGCTTAACGGTCTGGCCTTGAGCAATACACAGGTTTTATGGAAAACTTTTACTGTTCTGCCATTAAGGAAACAAAAGATACTCTTTCCAACCCCCACCCCCAATTTTCAAAATATAAAAGTGAAGAAGAATAGGAAAACAACATCAAAGCTGAAATAAGTCAAAGCTGCTCAGAACTGCGTGCATGGTTGGTTGATGCAGCCACAATAGTGTTTAACGGTGGGAGTAGCCTCAGAACTGGCATGTGTGCGCAGTGCTCAGCCTCCAAGGCTGCTTTCCCAGCACTGGGAGAGCTCTTAGTCCTGCTCCTGCAGCCAGGGGTCAGCCACTGATAATTAAACCCACGAGGGTTTCTAGGTAGGCAATTGGAAAAGCAATTAAATAGTTTGTGAGCAGCAGTTTGGGGCACTCTGAATGATTGGTAATTAGGCAGCACCGTTACTTCAGTGACTAGATAGTTCAATACACTGGGGCAAGACATGTTAGTGTTAGGAAGTAGAATAAAAGCAGAATTTTTTTTCTGAGCAAAAATCATACCCCAATGAAAATGATAGGGATCATTTAGTATCTCCTCTTGTGCCTAGCAGGTGTAGGCTTACACACCTACTGTTTCTTTAATCATTGGAAGAGTGCTTCTCAAAATTAGTGTGTGACTCATCAGGAGGGTGGGCTTGCTTAAACACAGATTCCTGGACACCACTCCCAGAGTTTCTGGTTCAGGAAGTCCAGGGTGGAGCCTGAGAATTTGCATTTCTAACAAATTCCTGGATGATATCGTTGCTGGCTCCGAGAATTGCATTTTGAGAACCATGGCCTATATAAAGTCCTCTCTAGTAGCGGTCACAGTAGCAAGCTTTGGGCAGTTACTACGTGCAAGGCACTTGGCTAACCCGTTCACATCTATTATCTCATTCTATCTTTATAAACATTGTATTGGTTATCATTTCTCTCATTTAAATGCAAAGCTTTGGGCTCCCACAAGCCAGAGGACTTGGCCAAAGTCATAAATCTAACAGTGATGAAGCCAGGATTCAAACCCAGGTATTGGTCTCTACAGCCCATGCTCTGACCACTATACCGCAGCATGTCCTGGTGTCTTATTTTTATATATAGCTTGATGCAAAATTTTCACTTGTCCTTGTATCCCTAGTAAGGAGTGGGAAAATGACTCTGAAGATGATTAGTATTCTTTATTTACTTAGCAGGGACCATGGAAATACAAGACAGCTCTCTTAGTGCATTTTGCTCTGACAAAAGGACATTTCACTACTTTGTCATCAAAATGACTAATTATCTCTGCTGTGGAGGTGCTCATGTGTCACTGTCCGAATGTCTATTGTCCAAAAAGAACTGTGAGGTGCAAACTTTCTGGAAGGTGGCCGAAGAACCTGGGCAGAACTTTGTGGAAGAGATGGACCTTGAGCTGAAGAGGATGGTGGCCCTAGGTTCATGCTTCTATAAACAGGTTATGGGGCACAAGTTATATACAGGCACTGGGGAGAGCGGCCCCATCTGAGGGAAAGGTGTGTGGAGAAAAGCAGAGGGAGAGGGACGATGAGTGAAATATGGATCAGTCTGATGGCCAGGATATGAGGTGGGCCTACTGTATACAAGAGAAAGGGTGAATTAAGATTAATGCACTCCTTTCCTATATTCTTTTCATCTTTTTAAATTATATCTCTTTCACAACTAATTATTCATTGCCAAGATAGTTACTGAGCATTTCCTATGCGCAGTGGGCCAGGCACTGGTCTAGAGTTAAGCATGAAAAAGCAGGCACTTCACACTTGCTGCGCAATGCTGTAACAGTATCAGCATCCAGAAGAATCTGGGAGCTTGCTGGAAAAGTACAGTCTCAGGCCCAGCCTAGACCTACTGAATCAGAATCTACATTTAAACAAGACTTTCTGACAATGGACATGAACAGTAACCTTTGAGAAGCACTAGGGAGTTCAGTTTGTAACACTTTGCCCTGTTCTCATTCTCTGAAATTACTGTCTGTGAAGGGTAGTCTGATTTAGAAGACGCATTTCCTGGAATGATCAAAGTAAATAACATGTGAAAATGTGAAGGAAATTAAAGCCCTGACTAATGGTCGTTAGGTGCTTGATTAAAGTCTATAGTAATGGAGAGGATGCTCATTACCTTTTTATCTCTTCTTTAGCTCCTAACTCAGAGGGCCAAGTGCTTTGGTGATGCCCTGTGGAGGACTGATGAATTGTTCAAATGGTAGAAAAATGAATCCAAATTAAATCAGAAAATTTAGATTATTTCTGAGTATTTACCAATATGTATTCATGTCTTAGATCTAGAGCCACGATGAAAACTGTCAGGGAAGTTGCTTTTAGCTGATCTGAGGGTTGCCTGAATATGAAAATGTCAAAAATTAAGAGTTTGAAATCGGAGAGAGTGGTAATTTAGGTGAAGATAAGTGAGGTCCAGTTTTAGAAAATAAGGTATGGGGGAGATATTGTGAAGAATTTGTGACAGTGATGGGATTAAAATAATATCCCCACACTGCTGAAGATTTCTTATTCTGTGCGTTAAAAGTAGAAGGGCATGGGTGGAAGGGTCCCAGTGGGTGGAAATTCACAAACCTCAATGATTAGGTATATATTAGGTCAGTAACGCATGCCTCTGCCATTAGTAAATCTTGTTTGATCCTCTTGCTTGTGTAGCCTGAACGTGGAAATACACTTCTGAGGATGGAAATGGGGACAAAAATATCACCACCACCAGACTGAGTCAGTGATTGGGTTTGGGATTGAGGTGAAGTGCTATCTGCCTATATTTTTCCTAGGGGTCAAGAGACTTCCTCTTGGAAATTTTATGACTCAGGAAACTTAGGGTTTTTTTAAATTTATTTTTTGTTTTTGCTTTTTAGATCTGCACCTACGGCATATGGAAATTCCCAGTCTAGTGGGTGAATCAGAGCTACAACTGCCAGCCTACGCCACAGCTCATGGCAATGCTGGATCCCCAAACCACTGAGCAAGGCCAGGGATCTAACCTGCATCCTTATGAATATCAGCCAGATTCATTTCCGCTGCTCCACAATGGGAACTCCTCCCCCCCTTTTTTTAAAGCATTATTACACTGGATAATTCAAATTTAAGTGACAATCCAGGGAAAGAAGTGATGTTTTATGGTCCAGCTACTTGGGGATTAAAATCACTGCTCGGAGTTCCCGTCATGGCTCAGCGGTTAGCAAACCTGACTAGCATCCATGAGGATGCGGGTTTGATTCCTGGCCTTGCTCAGTGGGTTAAGAATCTGGTTGCTGTGAGCTGTGGTGTAGGTTGCAGATGCGGCTCAGATCCTGCCTTGCTGTGGTTTTAGTGTATGTAGGCTGGTAGTTACAGCTCCAATTGGACCCCTACCCTGGGAACCTCCATATGCCGTGGGTGCAGCCCTAAAAAGAAGCCAAAAAAAAAAAAAAATCAACCCTTGATTTTCTCCTTAGTGGAATGGGTATAATTTTAGGCTTATTGTGAATGACTTTCCTAATTACCCTCTCTTCTTTTAATTCTTTTAATGTATAAAGAGAAGAACAGCAGTGGCTTCTATTGCTAGAGCTGTGTTTCAAGGGGCATGGTATAAAATAATAGCATTATAGTGCTCACAAAGAGCAAAAAATCTTTGTGTAATGTATTGTTCAGCAAATCATTCATCATCATAATTGCCATAGTGAACACTTTGCTCATTTGTAGATGTTTTTCATTTCTTGCCAGAAAACTTCTTCAGTAAAAGTGATTTAAAGAGTAGCTATAGGGTTTGATCCTATTCTTCATGATAGAACAGGGACAAGAACAGTGTATTTTCCAAATCCACTCCCACTTGAGTTCTAGTTTATTGTGATTACACATTCTTTAGGAGCTTGCCAATCACAGAGCATTTTCTTTATGTTCTCTTGGGGGCAAATTCCATATTCTGTCAAGAAATTTCAGGGAGTAGACTGTCTTACTCCTGTATAGCCCTTATATGCCATTTTGTATCTATTCTTAGAAGACAGCCTTTGAGCCACAGACGTTAGGTTCAAATGACTCACTGAGCACACATATATGATATTAGAAACTACTTTGGCATTTAGGCATCTGTTATTTCAGGCTTCTTTTATGGTCCAGACAGATAAAGAAGATAGGCATTAAAACAAGCACGTGACTTGGCACCAAGCACCAGACTGCACTTGGGTGTACTTCCATTCTGTAGGTCTTCTCCCTCCTGCCTACCCACCTGGGACACCCACAGTCAGCCACTAGAGTATGAACAGCCGGAGGGCAGGGAGAGTGTCATAACCGTGTAGGCTGGCCGCATAGAATCTAACAGGTAGCATATAAAAATAGACTTTTATCAAATTGAGCCTATGGAATAAAATATGTAGTAAAATGTTTCCCAGAAACTGTGGCAGCAATTCGGAATATTCTGTTTTACATCTCTGATGACCATACTTTTAAGCCAAAAGTTGGAGACAGTTGTTTGATGAGTGGGCAGAATATTTGAAATCAGAGCTGCCTTGAAAAACCCAGGGTATACGATTGCCATACTCTTATGTCTGTTGACAAATAGATTCGTGAGCAATTATTTTTAAAATGCTGAGTGAGCAAGTGGGATAATACATTTAACACATTAAAAAAGGAGTTAAATTTGTAAATTCATTGTGATTTTCCTTAGACATAACCTCATTGACAGTAGCCAAGAATGGAAATAGTTATGCAGAATAGGGGGAAAGCATTTGGAGGGACTCTACAAATGCAGTATTTTTTATTGTTAGGAAAAGTAGGAAAGAGTTTTAACATTTGTTAAGAAGTTACATTTGTTATCTTTTTAAAACCCAGAGGCAGATTTTATTATACTTTCATGTTGGGAAACTGAAGTTCAGAGAGGCTGTTTGACTGAAAAGCCTGCACTGTTTCTGCTCCACACTGTCTTAGGTTAAAAAACACCATAAAATCTTACAGACCAACCCAAGAGAATCAGTAGCTAATAGAATTTCTCCTGATCCTTAAATTATCCATGTTAATTATCTCTGAATGAAAATATCATGAGACTTTCCTGGGTGCTCTTTCCTGATATTTAATTGCAGTAATATCTTCTAGACTCAGCTCAAGGATTGCCCTCTCCAGGAAGCTTGCTTTTTCTGTGCCTCTCAGGTTGGGTGAGGTGCCTATTGCATGTTGTTGTACTGTATGTTAATTATCTCTGTGTGACTGTCTACTCCAAGGGACTCAGAGCTCCTTACTACTCAAAGTGTGGTTCGTGGACCAGCAGCATCAGCATTGCCTTTAAGCATGTTAGAAATGCAGACTCTCAGGCTCTACCCTGGACCTACTAAGTTAGAATCTGCATTTAGGGAAAGCGTTATGTATGCTTGCATACATAAACAGATGCACTTAAGTTGTGAAGTACTGTCCTAGCACCCGCTAAACACTCATTTGAGCAAGTAACTGCGCCAGTAAAATTTTAAAATACGTTGTAGCCCAGTTCCCTGCTGGGGCTTTGGGAGTATGGATGCTCTGAGTTCCTGGAGTGACAGTGTGCTGAGGGAGATCCTATCATTCTGCTCTTCTGAGGCAGATCTGAGGTGCCGGCTGGCTGCAGTGAAATAAGAGTTAGTCATGCTTCTCAGATGGGGCAGACTAGCTGCAGGCACCCACCTGTCTAGCGTTCTGCCCCAGTATATCCCAGGCAACAGCAAAGGGCTCTCAAAACAAACATGTTTTGATGCCAAGAAGAAAGGAAGGGAGACATAAATCCAGAACTTCATTTTTAGACCTCTTTCAGAAATAGTGAATAGTTCTTCTCCTTAATTATTTATGGTGTTACCTTGGTGGTATTTATAGATCATGATCAGGTTCCCTCCTGAAGCTCATTCTCTAGACTGTATAAATTTAGTTTCCCCGAGTGTGTCTCATATGTCTTTTCCTCTGAGCCAAGCCTGAAATGCATTCTATTCCCCCTTTGCTTGCTCTGTGATTTATCTGCATCATTCCTAAACCTCCTGAGTCAGAAGAGTTCCTGCTTAGGGTCTTTGGCTGGTTTAGATTCACTGCTGCTTCCCTGGTTTTACATGCTGTTCCTAATATGCATAACTGCGAATTGCCCTGGGATTAATACCATTTTTTTTATTGTCAGCCCAGTGCAAACGTTTAAATGTAGAAGCATGGACAAATACACTGTTTTCCTGTTGCATGTGCTTAGTTATAGTTGTGTGAAACATCTCAGCAAAGTCAAATCCTCAAATAGATCCCAGAAGAAAAAATTTAACTTGTAGAAATTTTGGGTTTGCAGGAATTTTCTGCTAATTGGAACTTAAAAATATAATTCAGATGACTTTTTGAACAAGAGTCGCAATGCCTACTTGTGTTTTCACATAGAATATTGGAAAGGAATGTGTTTTCTTTTTCTTGGCCAGACTTATTTATTAGATTGATGCCAGCCCTTTCCTCTGAAGCTTTTTATTGCTAGTTTGGGGCTTTATTCTCCCACCACACCTCCGGCAAAAATCCTGTTGTTTTCTAATGAAGGATGGCAGTGATGATTTCTTTTCTTCTTGGCAGTTATGCCCCAAATCCCAATTAATTTTGTACATGGATTGTGACTTCTTCAATTGGGTATTTTCTACTTGTAGCACTTACTTGGTAAATTTTAAATAATTCAAGAACAATGAAGAAATAGATGCTTAATAACTACACCGAACTTTAGAATTTGGAATTATTGAAAGCAAAGCAAAGAATATATCTGAGTATCAATGTGTTAAGATGACAGAAGTACCGGATCAGGGGGAGTCGAAGGGTGTAGGTTCTAGCTTTGGATCTACCGTGTTCTACTTATATGACTTTGCCTAAGTTGCCTGTTTATTGGATGGCTATCTTCTGCTTTGCAGATCTCCAAGGAAGGTTGAGTGAGCCCATGTCACCTGTTTATAGGATGGCTATCTTCTGCTTTTGCAGATCTCTAAGGAGGGATGAGTGGTTGATATATGTGAAGCCCTTGGCAAACAAGGATGTGCTATAAACATATCAAGTAACAGATGATGTTGAAGATGCTGCTTCTTATGGTGATATAACTTATGTCCTATGAGGAAGATGTATTCTAAACAAATTTTGTGAACCTACAGCATCTCTTTAGAATGGGATATTAATGAATGGAGAATACTAATATACATTTTTTTTCCTCTAAGAATGCCATTTTTTTTTTTTTTTTGCTTTTTAGGGTCCCCCTGCAGTATATGGAAATTCTCAGGTTAGGGGTCCAGTCAGAGCTGCAGCTGACAGCCTATACCACAGCCACAACAACGAGGGATCTGAGCTGAATCTGCAACCTGCACCACAGCTCAGGACAGCTCTGGATTCTTAACCTACTGTGCAAGGCTAGAGATTAAACCTGCGTCCTCATGGATACTAGTCGGGTTCATTACCACTTAGCCACAACAGCAACTCAAGGATGCCAAGATTTAATAGTCAACACAGTTTGAGTTCTTTAAAGAGGAAAAAGTCTTCAAATTTTTCTCTTTTAAAGTTAGTATTGCACTTAGGCATAATGGCCAAAACTTGGAGGCAGCTAAGATGTCCTTAAGGAGATGAATGGATAAATAAATTGTAGTATCTCCAGACAATGGAATATTATTCAGTGTTGAAAAGAAATGAGCTATCTAGCCATGAAAAGACATAGAGGAACTGAAATTTATATTACCAGGTGAAAGAAGTCAGTCTGAAAAGGCTACATGCTGTACGATTTCAGCTATATGACACTCTGGAAAAAAAAAACTAGGCAATAAAAGATCAATTGTTGCTAGGGATTGGGGGCTGGACATGAGGAGAGATGAACTGAAAGAGCACAGAGGATTTTTAAGAAAGTGGAAATAGTCTGTATGATATGTAATGATGGCTGTGTATTGTTATACATTTGTCAAAATCCACAGAATATAAAATACTGGGAGTGAACACTAACTAAGGTAAACTATGCCATCGGGTAAAAAATAAATTGACCTGACATAGGAGAAAAAGATCATATTAAATTAAACAAATTCAATCTATCTGTGCTTTCAGTAGAATATTATTTTTGGCCAAACCCATGGCATGTGGAAATTCCCAGGTCAGGGATGGAATCTGTGTCACAGCAGCAACCCACCCTCCTGCAGTGACCACGCCAGATCCTTAACCCATTGCACCACAAGAGAACTCCTGAGTAGAATATTTTTTAAATGAAAATTCAAGAAACAACTTTTCTCCTTTAAGCATTGAATATTGTGCCCTAGTTTATGACAAATTATTATCATCTCACTTTATTTGAACTTCCAGCATGGTTGGATGATTTCCTATTTAAAAGCCCTCCTACTTCATGTCTCTTCATTTTTGGTGACACATTTATAACATTTTTATAAATTTTCACCCTTCTTCTGATCTTATATACTTATATTCAATTCCCACTAATGATTTTTATCTCATATTTTGTTGAAAATTTTAAAGCCATACTTTCAAATTCTCCCCTTCTCCCTTTCACCTCAACATTTTTTTTCTACTTTGAATTGATACTAGCTTCTTTTATTGTTGTCTTAACAAAGGAAGTGTTATTTGTTACCTTCAAGACTATATTTCTCTGTATATGCTTAAACTCTCACTCCTACTATATATGTTATTTCACGGGAGAATGTTCCTTGATGAGGCCATTTAAACTTTTTGGGGTCTTACTTATCTCTCAGGAATGTTGGCCTAGAGCGGATAGGGTACTCCAACTCAGTTTTCTTTTCTCTAACAGGTGTTTACTTCCATAATTGCCAATTTTGCGAGCATCTTCTATTTCTGCTTTATTGCTTTTATTCCCTCTGCCTAAAAACAGACATCATTATGTATTGGTTTGTTTGTCCATCAATTCATAAATCCAAAATGAAATAACTGTTTCAGTGTTTAGGCGTTGCATATTTGCAAATGAAAACACATACTCTGACTGTAGCAGATAATGTGCTCCCCACCCATCCGCCAGCTGCTGAGGATATTTGCTGCTAAAGGATCATAGTTGAGTCCTCCATTGGGAATTGACCTTGGCCACAGGCTTCTTTCCTTCTCATTTAAGGCTTATCTTCCTTGGTAGGTGAGGCAGGGTGACAGTAGGGGTAGAGGCAAATTAAACAATTGGCTCATGTAAAGTTAGCAAGGTCTGCCCCTTGCCTCAATTTGCGACAACTCTAAAGAGCTACCCCAGCCCCAGAGCTTTCCATAGGATGGGCTGAAGCCTCAGGTATAGCTGCCCAGTCCTGCCTTCCCTGCTTCCTTACAGATATGTCTTCTAGGAGTACCTCCCCAAAGGCTTTCTGTATACAACTCTCCCTCTGAGAGCTGGTTTACAGAGAAACCAATCTAAGATGCTTCCTCTCTGGAGGTCACACTTTAGTTAGTATAAGAGATTAACAAGGAAACCAGTCATTAAAGGCAAATATGGTAGGTCAAACAATGAAGCCACTGAGCCATGTGAGAACTTGAAAGAAGGATAAAAGAATATGGGAACACAGGGAATTCCTGTCATTGCTCAGTGTTTAATGAACCCCATCAGTAATCCATGAGGACATGGGTTTGATCCCTGGCCTTGCTCAGTGGGTTAAGGATCTGGCGATGCCGTGAGCTGTGGTGTAGGTTGCAGATGAGGCTCGAATCTGGTGTTGCTGTGGCTGTGGTATAGGCCAGCATCTACAGCTCCAATTCAACCCCTAGCCTGGGAACCTCTATATGCCACAGGTGCAGCCCTAAAAAGCAAAAAAAAAAAAAGATAAAAAGAAAAGAAAGAATATGGGAACACAGAAAACAATACAAAAGTGAGAATTGATGACCTAACACTGTGTGTATGGAAGTGAGCCAGTCAGATGAAAGGGATAAAAACAATCCAGGCAGCCAAATGTTTTTGCTAAGAGAGCTTGATATATTTGGACAATTCTAAATAGAAATGAACTCTACGTAAAATGAGGGGAAAGGTAAATGGAGTGAAAGTCATGAATAGTTGTGTGTAGTGGGCATTTATTGTTTTATACTTGTCCAGCATCCATTTTTCTTTCTTCCAATGTTAACACATTGAGTTGCTCTGAGCAACTGTTTTAGTTCAGTTTAGATTTAGCTGTAAGTAATGGAAATTCCACAAATAATAGTGTCTTAAACTAGAAATATATCTATTTCTCTCTCATATAAAAGGAGTGTGGAGGTAGCCAGTCTGTTGCTGCTATGAAGCTTCATTTGCCAGGGACCCAGCTAATATCAGTTTGCCAGGGATGTCTTCTATTCCCAAAGCCACCTGATGTCCAAGATGGCAGCTGGACCCATCTATTCCTTCAGTATTCCAGCCAGCAGGAAGGAGGAAGGGAATAAAAAGCTATGCCTCCTGTCTTTAAGGCTACTCCCCAGAAGTCCGCTACAACAACTTCCACTTAATGCTCCATTGGCCAGAACTTAGGCACATGGTCACACGATATTTGGGAGAGTAATGCAGTATGTATTTTAAGAGGCTATGCACAATTAAAAATACGATGAAGAGACAGAATATTGCAAATCATTAGCCTTTTCTACAAAAGAAACTGTCACCTCCCATTGGATACAATCTTATTAGATACCAAGGGATGGTCAGATGCCTTAAACCCAGCTAAGCATATGCTCTGTTCATGGTATTTGAATATGAGCTGAGTGACCCAAAGACTAATGTGGTTGATATTCTGAAGAGACTATCCATATGTTCTTACAACCTGGAACCTCCTTTTCTAAACTTGTTTAATCAGTCTTTCCTTTGCTTTGTGAGCCACCCTGTTTCTTTCTTTAATTTCAAAGTTTTTTTTCTATTAAATTGTAAAAAATTTTCCTAACATATTAACCACATTAAAGGATTTAGATGTTATTTTATAGGTGAAAAAGTATACTGATGAGTTGTAAGAAGGATAGAGATGTTATCAGATTTTCGTCTTGGGCAATTTTTTTTTTTTTCCTTAAGCCTTTGGAGTTAGATGAACAGAATAAGTTAAGATTGGAAGCGGGGAGTTTTTAAATTAGTGCATCCATCTAGATGAGAAAGGGCAAGGCGCAGGATTTAGAGATACCAGTAAGGATGGAGTAAGAAAGAGGCAGTATTCAAAAGCTGTTTGGAAGGTAAAGTTAACAGGATTAAAAACTGTGGACAGGAGTTCCCTTGTGGCACAGTGGATTAAGGATCTGGTATTGTCACTGCAGCAGCTCGGGTCGCTACTGTGGTACAGGTTTGATCCCTGGCCTGGGAACTTCCACTGCATGGGCACAGTCCTCCACTCTCCTCCCCTCCACTGCACGCAAAACCCACTATGAACAAGTAATATCCATTAGTAAAAGATGAATCTGAAGTTTGCAAAAACAGTTCTAAAAGAAGCTTCTAAAAGAACCCTGTAATACTCTACTTTACAATGGATAAGCAATGAGGTCCTACTGTGCAGCGCAGGGAACTATATCCAGTCTCTTGGGGTAGACCATGATGGAAGATAGTATGAGAAAAAGATTGTATATAAATGTATGACTGGGTCACTATGCCGTACAGCAGAAATTGACATAGCACTGTAAATCAAAATCAACTGTACTTTAATAAAAATAAAATAAAATAGAAAATCCTGGGCTGGTAAGTTATGGGTATATATTCAGAAGGAGAAAATATTTGAAAAATGTTTTGGAAGAACTTATCTATGGAAGTGGTGAGCTATAAAACAACAGGAAATCATATTAGAAAGGACTGAAACAATTCAAAATCAGTTCTCAAGATTTAAATAAGAAAAGACCTTAACAATTTGCAAATTTCTGTGGTTGTGGAGCTATCTGAAATAAAATTGGAGCTCATTTAGAGAAAGACTTGCCAATAATTGGTATTTGTCTTCCTACATTTTTAGTGTCTTGTTATATTTTGATTCTATTCACTTACTTGCATCATTATACAGTAACCAGAGTTAAAGAAAACTGGGGGTGTAACCTTTTTCTTAGACTGGCAAATACTTGAGAAGTATAGTGTAAGTGAAACAAGTTAAATCTACTGGAGCTAAAGACCTGTTTTAGTTCTCAACGAATCATTTCTTTTTAGAAGTACATACTAAGTTAACCTTCAGTGTTTTGAACTCCTAGAGGACAGAATAGGTTTTCAAGAGGAGAGAAGTTCCCTGTATCTACTGAAAAAGTGTATTCAAAATAATATCTTCGAGTACACTCTGTTTTCTAAGGAATGCGATAATGAATATAATATGGTTGGTGTAAGTTATTGGGATGTGGAATTGGAATACATCTTTTTTATTTTCACTAACTAGTGAAGTAAGCAATTAGTGAATAAGGAGAACACTGTTGAAGTATAATTTATGTATTTTATAAGTAGATTTTGCTGGTACCTCTGAGGAAGAATTAGTTCTATTGTCTTTCTTAATACTAGAAGATGGAATTGGAAATATAAGGAGTAGAACACATTCATTGATTTTCTTTATTCAGTATAGTGGCATGTAATAAGTTGTATAGACGTTTTTTTTCTCTTTTGGAACTCAGCCATTGTAACAACTAGGCTTTGAGAGATCTCTTAGTTTGGGCAGCTGTAACAGAACATCATAGACTGGGTGGCTTAAGCAACAAATATTTATTTCTCACAGTTTGGAGACTTGGGTGTCAAAGATAAACGCACCGGCAGATTTAGCATCTGGTGGGTGAGGGCCTTCTCTTTCATTTGCAGATGGCAGCCTTCTGCTGTGTCCTCACCTGGAGGAGGGAGAGCTCTGGCTCTCTAGTCTTTCTTACAGAGGCCACTAACCCCATCATGGGGACGCCACCCTCACGACCTCATCTAAACCTAAGTACCTCTCAAAGTCTCCACCTCCAAATATCATCGTGTCAGGGGTTAGGATTTTAACATGAATTTTAAGTGGGACAAAAACATGCAGTTCAGAACAAGATATTATTTAATTTCTATGATAATGCTAGTAATCACAGCCAACAGATAGCATTAATCATGTGCCAGGCCATATTCCAAGTGCTTTGCACATAATACTACTAACATCTCATGAGGTGGGTTTTATTACGGTCCCCATTTTGTAGAGGAGCAAACTGAGGAACAATGAGATTATATAACACAGCTAATAACTCTCAGAATCAGGTTTCTTTTTTTTTTTCCTGGCCTTTCGTTGTTTTAGGACTGTAGGAGGTTCCCAGGCTAGGGGTCTAATCAGAGCTACAGCTCCGGCCTACGCCACAGCCACAGAAACGGGGGATCTCAGCCATGTCTGCAACCTACACCACAGCTCACAGCAACGGCGGATCCTTAACCCACTGAGCAGAGCAAGGCCAGCGATTGAACCCACAACCTCGTGGTTCCTAGTTGGATTCATTTCCGCTGAGTCACAACAGGAACTCCAGAATCAGGATTCTAATCCATACACTCTCTAGAGTTTATGTTCTTAATCACTGTGCTATTTAAATAAAATGTATTAGGGATGTGTCAACATGAGTAGGCTAATGAAGAAATCAACAAAAGTCACTTCTCTATATAAGTACTGATTTGCAAATTTAAATATTAAAATTTACATTATTCTGACTATGGTCTAAGTTTTCTTGTCTAAGTTTTCACAGCAGTCTAACTTTTGTTGTCTTAGGTCAGGTATATCTGTCAACACTGGTACCTGTTATTTTACTTTAAATAACCTCCTACTTACTGTTCCAAAAGCTTATCTTGCCAGTGTTAGTTGTTTAAGGTAATTCATATTTGATGATTGGTACTCTTTTTTTTTTCTTATTTATTTATTTATTTTTTGCCACACCTGGGGCATGTGGAAATTCCTGGGCCGGGAACTGAACCTGTGCCACAGCAGTGACATTAATACACTTTCTTGTAGGTTTTGTGAAGCAAAAAAAGGAGGTATGACTAGTATAATTAGGGATATGATATAGAGAGAATTAAGTGATCTGAAGAAAGGGTTAAACTTCCTAAAGTATCTTCTTGATCATTGATTCTAAAAGGTGAGAACCCTTCTCGGGACTGGAGTATCACCGGCTAGTTTGTAACTTGTAATAAATCATTTATATTGTGTTGTTTTCACTGAAAAGATAAATTATGATTGTGACTTTTGTCTGTCTAAACCAAATTTACAATAGGATCGTATTAATCTCCTTTGTATTGATCCTTTTTGTATAATTTGTTTCCATTGGACTCACTACTCCATACAAGATTTGCTAAACGTATGGCCAGATTATATGGGCTACTTTCTTATTATTAATATCTTCATAATCTTTTTATTTGAATTTATTGCAAGTTAAATCCTGACCCAAATATATTATTGCTTCAGTAAGAGATGATAAAGAACTATGAATTCAGTCCTGTCATGTGAACATAAGCTTCTTCAGCCTCAGTTTTCTGCCTTTCTCAAATGAGCGTAATAATAGTACCTCTCTCCTAGAGTTAAAACGTGAGAGGATAAATGAGATAGTCTATGAGCAGTACCACACTGCCTAGCAATTAAGTGCTTAATAAATGTTGCTGCTATAATTATCACATGAATTCTGTGTTTAATCTTTACAACAAGGTGAGATTTATTTATCCTCACTACTGAGAAAACTAAAGCCCAAAGAGCTTAATTAGTACCACTTAGCTAATAGGTAATGGACCAAGCACTGGGGCCTGTAGCATTTCTTTATTCTTGTGCCAGCCCATTGGTTGGGTTCTGGTGATGGGATCATGGAAGCAAAGGGGCCTCCCATGCAAGTGGGTGACACGAGCAAGGGCTTGTTGGTAAGAACATGGTGTGGGGGTGTGGAGAATAGCAGGCAGTTGGTGTCTAAAAGGCAAAAAGATCAGAGAGTGGTATGGATTCTGGACTGCTTCTAATACATGCAGAACTGGGTTGGAGTACAGGTGGAAGCCACGCCCAGGTCCCTGTACAGAGCTCTGACCAGCTGCGGTCCTTCTGTCTTTACACTCCTGGCTTGGTCAAGCAATAAGAAGGGCACTGTGCCGATGTGTGAAAACCCCTGCCTGCAGGTTGTCTCTACAGGTGTACACCCCAGGTAGCAAGGTCCACTCTTGGGAGAAAAGATCAAAGAGTGGTCCAGTGTTGGCCTTGGAAATGAATTCTGGCCTAGTGGCATGTAAACGTGTAACTGCCTTTCTGCGTATAGTTCCTACATGCATGGCGGTTGACATTTTTATTTATATTAATGAGTAAGATGAAGGTGAAACAATGAAGCGGAACTTCACTCTCTCCTCAATGACATGGGTGACTTCTTTGCTAACTTATATAATAGTTTTTGAATACTAGGCAAATGTTTCTGTACTTTTTTTATGCCTGTGTGTAATGGCTACAGACACAACGCATTTCTAAGTTTAACCTGTATTATTAACATTTTCCCTGCAACTTCCTTATGCGTAGAGAATTGAGAAAACTATAAATCAAGTCTTGATTAATAGTATTTACTGATTTTTTTTTTGTGGTATAAATACTGTTACCATGGCCACTTTCAGGCTAGTAACATGATGTCACTGAATGCAGGTTAAGAGATGCACAGGGACCTACCGTTTTATAGTATTTCTATCATTCAGATACAATACACATAAATAATTTCAAGTTCATATATAATAGCAAAATAATTAGGAAGTGAGGATTTTTAATGCTTACTAAACAATAATAATAGTAAATATGACTAATAAATGTTTACTTTGTTTTCAATATAATGTCTAAAGTTTATGTAATTCGTTTTTAAATAATTGGCCATATTTATTTAACCTCCAGCTTGCAAAATTTCTGAAACTTTGGCTGTGGACTTTTTTTTTTCTTAATGGATTTTATTTCACTTATAGGTGTACATAAATCATCACAAGTCAATTTTACAGATTTTGTATCCCAGACCCCCAGTGCATCCCCCCACCCCCCAGACTGTCTTATTTGAAAAACCAAGGTTTTCCAAAGTCTGTGAGTCATTGTCTGTTCTGTAAAAAGGTTCATTGTGTCTTTTTAGTTTCCACATGTAAGCGGTAGCATTGGGTGTTGCTGTCTAATTGTCT
>PVHT021183617.1:11621017-11656653 GCA_004024745.2 Catagonus wagneri
CATTTGGTTGTAGTTTTGCTGTTATTTGGGAGAGAAGTTGAGCTCTAGTCCTTCTATTTTGCCATCTTAATCCTGAAATCTGGCTGTGGACTTTTGTGAATTAGTAGGGGCCACTTCCACAACACCGCTGTCTGAGCTGTTTGGATATGGAATTCTGGATTCTTGGGTATTAGGAGTAATGTCTGTTGTCTGTGGGGTTGGGGGATAGGTGAGCCCCACTTTATCACACCCCTTGGGCTCCAAGAATTCTTCATCCCTTTGGAAGAGACTCAGATGAAGAAGAGGAAGAGAGAGGTACTCTCAAGTATGGGGCCAGTGTAGGAGCCCAGGTGCTTCACATTGAAAGACACTTGAGGCCAGATCACAGGATGCCTCCTCATCACGCTTTCTGTGCTTTTCAAATAGTGATGAGTGTTCTTCAGTTGAAGCTATAGAATTAGCATAAATTCTTGGTACAGCATTGCTTTTACTCAGATGTATGAGAGTAAAAGCCATTATTTTTCTATTAAAATAAGAATGGATCTATCACAGTGTAGTAATGTAAAATCTGAATTTAGTTTTCAAAGAAAATGGCACACAGAACAGAAATTTCATGCTTGAGGTTGTCTGTTTCTCTGGATACCTCTAGATGCTTCTGTCATTTTCCTCTCTGTTATAGGTCATTCAGTGGACTTTGAGACCCGAACTGCTCCAGAAAACCCGTTATCTGGGTTGTTTGAGTATCAGAGTCTGTTTTTTTTTGTTTTGTTTTTTATATTTCCCCAACAAAGAATTGATGGATAAGCATAAAGGGATCTAAGTTTTGCAAGACCTGTGAGGGTTGTGAAGTAGAGATCTTTACTTAAGTCTGCCTTTAATGGCTGAGCAAATTAACTCCTCATAAAAGCATCCTGCCAGGAGGGTGGAAATGCAGGCTGAAATCTATCTGGCACATCCTTACCAAGTGCAGTACCTTTGCCCAGATAAAATCATTGGGTGTGTCTGCCCCTGTGTTATACTTTTGTCTAATTTTTCCTCTAAGAGGAAAATGTTTATGTTAATTCATCCTTGAGGAGGGAGTGCCATTTTGCAATATGTCTTCCTTGAGATGGCTTCTCTTTTCTCAAGCACATCGATGCCCTTTGTGCTAGAGTGTGTTTCTTTTTTCTTTGTATGGCTGCACCTGTGGCATATGGAAGTTCCTGGGCCAGGAGCTGAATCAGAGCTACAGCTGTGGCCTGTGTCACAGCTATTTCAACACTGGATCTGAGCCGCATCTGTGACCTATGGCACACCTTGCAGCAATGCCAAATCCCCAACCCACTGAGCAAGGCCAGGGATTGAACCTACACCTTGCGGAGACAACATTGAGTCCTTAACCTGCTGAGTCACAAGGGGGAACTCATGTGAGACACTCCTGTGGCTCAGGTTTATTGCTGAATGTCTAGTACCTAACTTAGAGCCTGGTATGTAGGAGGTACTGACTAAATAATTATTGAATAAATGAATGAGTAGGTGCGGTGTGACTGTGAAATTCATATTTCAAATATATCTCTCTTGGCAAGCTGTGTAGAAGATGATGTATTTGTTTGCTAGGGCTGCTGTAACAGAATACCACAAACTGAATATCTTAAACAACAGAAATGTATTGTCTCACTGTTCTGGAAGCTAGAAGTCTGAGTTTAATACGTAAGTAGTAGGTCTCCTCTGAGGTGCTAGGGAAGAATCAGTGTTAAGCCTCTCTCTTGGCTTCTAGTAGTTCCTTGGTGTGTGGCAGCTTAGCTCTGGTCTCACGTGGCATTCTCTATGTTTGCATGTCTGTGTCCAAACTTCCTCTTTTTCTAGGAACATCAGTCGTATTGGATTGGGGGCCCACCTATTCCAATGTAACCTCATCTTAGTTAATTACTTCTGTGATGGCCTTATTTCCAGATAAGGTCACATTGTGGGTTTAAGACATAAACATGAATTTTTGAAAGCTATAAACCCATAACTCACGGGTTCAGAGGAACAAAACTTGAAGCAAGAATCAAGTCTAAGATAAGAGGTAATGCAGTTCTGGAATTGAGTCATAAGGTTGGAGTAGAAACAAAGGATTTTTCCATTCAGAAATCAGGAATGTATTTATTCAAAGACGAAATCATTAGGTCATTGTTTTTGTTGAATACAGTATGTTATTTTTTTGCTACGTAACAAATTATATCAAAAATTTGGTAGCGTAAAACAGCAGTACTTGTTATCTCACAGTTTCTATGGGTTAACAATTGGACACAATTTAACTGGGTCCTCTGGCTCAGGGTTTCTCATGAGGCTGTCATCAAGGTGCTGGCAGAGGTTATAGTCATCACAAGGCTTGATTGGGGAGGAACTCTTTTAAGTTACTGCCACAGTTGGGGTGGGTGGGTATTCAGTTCCTCATGGGTTGTGGACTAAATTCTTCTGCCAGTTTTTTGCTGGCAGTGGCTGGAGGATGCTCTCAGTCCTCCTTCATTTGAGCCTCTCCATCTAAGCAGCTCACGACATGAGAATTAGCTTCATGAAAGTGAGCAAGCTAGAAGAGCCAGGTAGAGTGCAAGACAGAAATCACAGTCTTTTGTAACCTAGTCTTGGAACTGACATCACATTATATTTGTCATATCTGCTGTATTTGCCGTATGTGCTGCCAGGGGCATCCTGTTGCCAGGTCTAACTAATACCCGAGAGGAAGTGATTATACCAGGGTATGCATATCAGTGGGCAGGGACCACTGGAGATCATCTTACAAGAGGTCACCTACTCTTATGTTTATTGTTTGTGTGAGTAAAGATTTAAGGAGTTGAGAAACTTTTTTAAAAGTTTCTTTGTGTCAGTCATCTTGGAATATATTTCTTTAATCCCATTAAAGCAGTAGAGAGTCTCTGTTTGGTGGTTTAATTCTTCATGTGTGTATGCTATGCCACCTCTCTTCTGCGCAACCCTGGACTGCTGGCGAAATAATTACTCTGATCCTTGACAATGGCATTGATCTTTCCAAACTGGGAGTCCTGCTATGGGAATAATTCTTTAATGGATGCAGTTCTTTTCCTCTTTTGGTGTGTAATATTTTTTAAAAGATTATTACAGAAGCCATTATACATCCTAGAAAATGTAAGTGTACTTAGAGGGTCAAGTCTGTCTTTTTGTCCTGCTCTTCCTTTTAGAGAGGCTAAGACTTCTTTTCTAGATTAGATGTTGTTTGGAGTAATTCTACAATGGAACAAAAACTTGGAACACTTCACATTAAATTTGGGGTAATGTGATACTTTTTTAAACTAAAAAAAAAAAATCATTGAAGTGCACTTCAATCAACATGGTTTCTTTTGGGATCTATACACCCAGAGAAATATATTGTACTTTGATGGATATGTTCAACCAAAATATAATATCAATCATAAACTTTCTAGAATTTTTCTTGACTTTAAATCATTTATTTTTATATTTGTTTTGAGTTGAAAACATTTTGTTTAGTAGAGGTCTTTTTTGCTAATAGATTTTTTTCCAGTAGGATATGGTATATGGAAAGTTTGATTTTTGTTGCCCTATTTCATGGTTAATGGATTTTGCTTTTTCAAGCTGAATTGTATGTCTTTCCCCTCTGACATGTTTAGCTTCAGGGAATGTAGTACCCTCTAGCCCATTAATATTAGCAATTGTCAATGATGTAATCCTGTTTCATTTCCACTGTGGTTTTTATACCAAAGTTATGATTCCTCATACATAAAGTTGAGTTTAGCTAAGCATGCATTTTTACCATTTTCTCCTATGAATATCTTTGCATTCCTAAAAATGCTAACCATATATATCAGAAATTCATTTGCTCATACAAATATTCTGCAATCAAAATGAAACTACATAGTTTTATTTCTAATCTGCCTGCCTTTTATTTATTTTATTGGCCTTATTAGACAAATAGGTGTTCTTTGTGTTTCTGAAATTTCTAAGCATTATATGACAATCTTGAAAGGAATAGCACCAGAAATGCTGTTACTAGAGTGGCTTTATTTGATGGCTGGGAACAATGAATGCAAACCTGGTTCATTATTTCTTTTCTCTGTTTTACTTTTAATAAGAGAATTTCCTTAAAATTTAATTGTCATGCTCTTGGCCTCTTCAGCTCTTTTTGGCTTTTAAAAAAATGTATAGCCTTACAGGGTCCTGAGTAGTAGACCCTGCTTACTTTAACAGATGTCTATCAATATCTGGTTATTGTTGAAGGTGGTAATTTGTGACTATAACTAATTGCATATGCACTTTGGGTCAAAGCAGGCCAAGCTGTGTGGCCTAGGGATTGACTCTGGTGTAGTAAAAAAGGGCACTTTTAAGTGGACTTTGAACTGAGGAAAACTGGGCCTGTTATTTCCTGATACATGATTATAAATGAGTCACTTCTTTGAACCTTAGTTTCCTCATCTGTAAAATGGGAATAGCTATCAAGCATTTCTCATGCAGGGAGCTAGTTATAAACTAGACTGTGTTTATTCTTACACAAATCTAAAAGGTAATAGAAACAGATAATATATTCAAGTCCTTGTTACCATCCTTTTTATTCAGTTGGTAGTATATCCCATTTTCCATACACCATGTACTTTGTTCTTTGGAACAAAAGCTTATTCCTTCATTGAATCTACTAAACACACACATGTAAATATCACTTTACACCTTCTTTTCCCATGTATTCTTGCTGAATTTACCTAGTTCTTTGAATTTATTATTGATTGCTCTATGACTTCCTCAATCTTGCTTCTTTCACTATGTTAGGAGACAGAAGATCATTGGCAAAGCCTTTACCTCTTAAATATCCCTCCTTTGGTTATGGCTGGAAAAAAGCAGGAAATATAATAGTGATAACAGCAGTGACAGTGAGAATAGCTCCCATACAAATCTCTGCGCCAAGCACTACATATATTATATTACAACATATACTACATCATGTAACACAGAACACAATTTTTTTTTTTGTCTTTTTGTCGTTTTAGGGCTGCACCTGTGGTATATGGAGGTTCCCAGGATAGGGGTCAGATCGGAGCTGTAGCTGCTGGCCTATGCCACAACCACAGCAATGGCAGATCCGAGACATGTCTGTGATCTACAGCACAGCTCACAGCAATACTGAATCTTTAACCCACTGAGCGAGGCAAAGGATCGAGCTTGCGACCTCATGGTTCCTAGTTGGATTCATTTCCGCTGCACCACGATGGGAACTCCAAAACACAACGTATTTGATTGTAGTCTTTTTTAATAGGAAAAAGAGGCTTATGTAGGTTAAATAACTTGTCCAAGGCCATATAGCTGTTAAGTGGCAGAGTATCATACTGACACCAAAGTCCATGGTTTTAACCAGTGCTAGCCTGTGCTGATGTGTGGGTCCAGAATTCCAGCAGGTGGTTGATATGGCTAGTTCTGTTTGGCTAGGTTTTGAACTTCCAGGTACAAAATTCTCTTACTGAAATTGCTTAGGAGAATTGAGGTTTGATATGAAAAAGGAAGGAGAGATGTATTCTAAAAATCCAAGATGTGTGTGTATTTAGAATAAGGGAATGGATGTTAACACATAAATCTGATGGTCCAGTTGGGAGAGAACATGGCAAAACCTCACATCATCCTTAGGGGTTATGGCTTAGCAAGGGAGACAAACGAATTTAGAGTCACACAAAAGTGAAATTAAGGGCAAGATCATGGTCAGTGTCACTATGAGAGTGTGTAATAAAAGAATCAGAACCTAGCCAAGTAGAACTAGCTGTTTGCATACCATACACTGTGAACTTGAAGGAAAAATTGTTTCAAAGCCTTTAAATAGGTTTGAATTTCTGTCATACATACCTTGTTCAACTAATAGAAGAACCAGAGGAAAAGGTTAGAATTTTTTTCTAAATTTCAACTGTTTTTTCAGATAAAATATTTCATAAACTGGAACAAATCCTTAGAAAGGAATGAAGCCCTGGGAAGTAGGCATCCTATGTGTGATAATCAGACATGCTGAGGAAGCAAGCAACGTTAACAGCAATGAAAATAACTTATGTCCCACGGGGTTAAATAGGATCATACATTGGTCTGGAAAATTAGTTCTGCTATGTTACAGAAGTATGGATTACAGAATATCTACAGCTAAAACTGTTCTTTATTGTAAATGCCGCCAGAACTATTTCTTTAATGGATGCATGAAAAATTCTGCCTATGTGTTCAAAGAGTTGCAAGAGTGTAGTTCCTGTTTAACTTGCAGAAATGTGACCAACTTGGCAACCATAACAGAGAAAGCAGTACAATGCCTAGAAAGATTCTTGGAGAAATTATGAAAGAGGCTTTTGTTGCACCTGTCCTTTCCTATCTCGTCTTATTGATTTTACCTCTTCAATATCTCTAGAGTCCTGGCATCTCTTTTCATCTCCATCACTACCACCTCATTTCAAGTTACGAATGTCTCTCACCTGGACTATAGAAACATTTTTTTATAATTGGTTTCCATTCTTATTGTTCCCTGAATTCATTCTCTACACTGGAACCTCCCTTCTTAAAGCCCATCAATAGCTTTCCATTTGACTTAAAAGACTCAACACCTAAGATAGCCAAGTAGCCGGGCACTTTCTGGACACCCCTCTTTTATCCTGTGTTTATCTTGCATCTTCTTTATACTCTCCAGCCCAGTCGTAGGTATGGACTTAATGCATTCTCTTACACCAGAGTTTTGAACATGCTGTTCCTTTCACTAGTTTAACTCATCCTCTCCCTGCAGATGTTGGCTCAGGCAAACTTCCTCTGATCTTTCAAACTAGGTCAGATTCTTTAATTATGGACTTTCATAATAACATTAACCATGATCGTCTCCTTCAGAGTAATTCTACTGTTGTGTGATTTAAAAGTTGTCTCCCCTGCTGTGTGATAACCACGAGGGATGTTGTGAGTTTTTGCTCATAATTGTAACTCCCAGAATCTAATGATGTTTATGAAACATAAACTAAGCAACGTTAACTGCAATGAAAATAACTTACGTTGTGGCTGTGGCGTAGGCCAGCAGCCTGTAGCTCCAATTTGACCCCTAGCCTGAGAACTTCCATATGCCGCAGGTGCAGTCCTCGTATCCACCGTGGAATCAGAGAAAAGAGATTTGGCCAACTTTTTCTTAATTGTATCTATTTTACCTATTTAGGATGTTATTCATATTGGAACCAGTTCCAATATGTTCACTGGGATGTCTTCTCTGTTAATGGGTGAATTCTTGTCTATATCACCTAAACTTTCCAGTAAAAAAAAAAAAAGAAATGGAGTTCCCATTGTTGTTCAGTGGTGATGAACTTGAGTAGTATCATGAGGATGCAGGTTCCATCCCTGGCCTTGCTCAGTGGGTTAAGAATCCAGCATTGCTGTGAGCTTTGGTGTATTTGGCAGATGCAGCTCAGATCCCACCTTGCCGTGGCTGTAGTGTAGGCCCACAGCTGTAGCTCCAATTGGACCCCTAGTCTTGGAACTTCCATATACTGCAGGTACAGCCCTAAAAAGTGAACAAAACAAAATGAAATAAAACAAAAAACCTACAGCAGCATCAGGTGTCTGAAGGCCATCCAGGTGGCATGTGGAAGTGGTGGTGACTAGTCCTTATTCCATTTCTTATTTAGCTGTGATCTATTCCCCACTCTTTCATTTTTATATAAATTGCATGCTTTCAAGATGGAGACAATTACTTTTTTTACTGATATTTTTGCATCTCTGCTTAAAAATAAGATATAGTAATTATAGACTGCCTATGTAGATCTGAGCTAATCAGTTTGTTATCAATTTGTGTGTTGATTTGAGTTGTTATGAAAATGACCACAAACTTCAGGGTTCTCCATGAAGAGTTTTGTTTAATAGTAATTCTCCTCAGATGTTTATTGCTGCTCCATTTTGACATTTTCTAGGATTTTCTGTGTGTTTTTATAAACAATTATTAAGAATTTTACAAAAAGAGGCCCTTTAAGAGTGATAAATTATTCCTTGGTAATTTTTTTTTTTTGTCTTTTGAGGGCCACACCTGCTGCATATGGAAGTTCCGAGGCTAGGGGTCCAGTTGGAGCTGCAGCTGCTGGCCTACAGCACAGCCACAGCAATGTGGTATCTGAGCCGTGACCTACAGTACAGCTCACAACACTGGATCCTTAACCCACTGAGCGAGGTCAGGGATCGAACCTGCATCCTAATGGATACTAGGCAGGTTCGTAACCCGCTGAGCCACAATGAGAACTCCTGTTCCTTTGGAAATCTTACAGAAAACTCTTTTGCAAGTCCATTTTAAGGTTTATTCTAGTTGAATACTGAGTTTAAAACTGAGAGAAAGTACTTGCCTCTGAGAAGATTGGACAGAATCTATAGCTCTTAATACTGTCTTTCTACTTTTCTAAAAAATTGCCCAATAAAAACCACAAATAGAATTAAGTTTTTCACTGTGGATCTAGGATGTTTCCTCCTGCAATTGTGGATATATGTGTTGTTGACTTAGAAAAATGGAATATAAATTAAATTATATTTAAAATTTATTGCCATATTAAAAGTACATTGAAATTCAATATTTTGTTCACAAAAATGACCCAGCAAGGCAGTGAACAGAAAGAGCAAATGGTTAGAATTCTTTAAGACAAAACCGGCATGTTTAATCTCAGATCACTCTGGAATTCCTGTCGTGGCACAGTGGTTAATGAATCCGAGTAGGAACCATGAGGTTGCGGGTTCAATCCCTGGCCTCGCTCAGCGGGTTAAGGATCCGGTGTTGCCGTGAGCTGTGGTGTATGTTGCAGACGCGGCTCGGATCCTGCGTTGCTGTGGCTGTGGCGCAGGCCAGCAGCTACAGCTTTGATTAGACCCTTAGCCTGGGAATCTCCATATGCCTCAGGTGTGGCCCTAAAATGACAAAAGTCCCCCCCCAATATATATATATATATATATATATATATATATATATATATATATATGTAAATATATATATATATATATATATGATCACTCATTCACTTATTCATTTAAAAACATTTTCAGGGGATTGATATCCAATGTATAGAAGAAGCTCATGTAAACCAGAAAGGAGTAGATAGGAAATATAGAAGAAAAACTGGTAAAAAAAATATAAATGTGCAATTTACAGAAGAGGACACATCAATGAGACTGTTTTAGTAAATAATTATAAAAATAGCCAAAATTTATTGAGCACTTATTTGTACCATTTTTTTTTCTTGGTGCTTAATTTTCAACCATTTAAATCCATATAATGGAAGTTTATCATCATCCCTACTTTACAGAGGAAGCAACTGAGTCACATATTTATAATTACTCGAGTACTAAGTGGAAATTTGGCTTCTGAGCTGTCATACAGATACTTGGTCTTACTAGTTATCAGAAAAATATGTATTAAAGTAATAACAAAATGATACCTTAAAACAACTGTATCTCCAGAGATGTGAAAATCAGGTAATATAAAATGCTAGTGAGGATTGGAAGATGAGGGGAGCCCTCTTCCACTGCCTCTGGGAGTCCAAGCTGGTGTGGCTATTTCAGGGGGCAGAAGTAGTTCGTAGGGAAACTGTGTGCTAACCCTGATGTCCTGGCTTCTTCTCATGGGCCTGGGCCAGAGAGAAGGTATCAAGTCTCTGCACATGGAAACATGCTCTAGGATGCTTACTGCATTGATGTTGGAGATGTGGGAGTTGAAAGTACCATGGGAGTCCTTTTCTAGGGAATTGGATTCCTTGGTAGATTTATAGGATGGCATAATATAGAATGCCTGGGAGAAATTAACTAGATTTTATATTTAAAAGCATGGATAGATTTCAAAATTAGTTAAAATGAACCAACAGTGAAAGTTAAAAAAAAAAGAGTGGGATTATAACATAATACCATTTATTAAAAAAAATAAACACACATATAATACTGTGTGTTTTCCTGGATATACTTACATGTAAAAACAGGTGTGGAGGTGAACAGAAAGTGCATAGGAATAGTTACCAAGGAGAGTGGAATGCTCTTGGAAATACAGAATAAAGGGGAAAAATAAAGAAAAATCAAATCTAGAACAGAAAAAGGAAACCTTCTCATATCGCTGATGAAAGCATGACATGACGTAAGCTAAATGTGGGCCAAAAATCTCATCTGCTTTATTGGTCCATACCTTGAGTTGCAGTCAGTATCTGAAGTATAGCAAGTGCTCAGGTAAGTAAAATGAGAGTAAAGAATGAATGTCTAAATTAAGAAGAATGGTCAGCTTACTTCCATGTGCCTGGGAGCCAATCAAAAGTAGAATCCCTCTACTAATTTCTTATTTTATAATTAAATACATTATATAAAGGCCCTAAGTCAGTTGCTGGAGATATGAGTGAATCAAACACATTTTCTATCCTCTAGGGTCTCATAATATATTTGGGGGGACTGAGTGGGAAACTATTAATATAAAATCAAGTGTGATAAGTAATAGCAATTTACAGATTAGAGTGGAAGCACAGAGGAGGAATGCCTCATCCCTTTATTCATTCATTCATTCATTCATTTGACCACTACTGATTTGAGTTCCTGCTTTGTGCCAATTCCTCTCTTAGATGTGAGGCTGCAATGATGAGCTTTCACGAAACTGTTATTCTCCCATGGAGACTGACATTTGTCAAATAGCTGCATCAAAAAATTGAAAGTGCAGAATTGCTATTGTGCCAAGTGTTCTGAGAACTTATGAAAGAAAAAAGGAATGAAACAAAACATTCATCTAGTTTTGGACTCCAAGGATAGTTTCCTTGGAGAAGGGCTGGGAAAATTGAAAGATTATTGAAAGTTAATTAGATAGTGGTCAGAGGTGTGGTGGAGAGTGGATACTGGGGACAGTGTCAAGATTAAATGAACAGTTGATGCATAGCTGCTTAAAGGCTAATCATGTAGACATCCTAGACCTTCTTCCTTAGAGAAAACAAAGATCTGAAGATGCAGGTGACATCAGCAAATGTGCTTTCTAAAAAGAACTTTCTGGTTATATTGTGAATGTAACTGAATGTAAAGGGGAAGGACAGGAAGTGAGAAGTTTCGAAGTTATTACAGTGGTTCAGGAGAGAGATGGGATCACTTGATTTGGATGGCAGTGGATATGGAGAGAAGTGGTGGATTAAAAATCTATTAAGAAGATAAATTAAAAGGGCTTGGTGATGGATTGGACTTGGGATTGTGTGGTGAGGTAGAGAGGAAATCAAAAGTGATCTGAGCATGTCATATGAAATCTCTTATAACTGGAGTCTAAAACACTTCATTTAACATCTCAACAGAAAAGAAAATCACGAACTTGGGGAACAGACTTGTGGTTGCCAAGGGGGCGGGGGAGGGGTGGGGGAGGGGTGGGAGGGAATGGGGATAACTACTGCTTTAATGATGGAATAGCAAGGAGCTCCAACTGTATTGCATGGGGAACCATATCTAATTACATGTGACAAATCCATATATGTACATGTAATCGGGTCACCACGCGGTACAGTTGGAAAATCTGACAGAAATCTGTAAACCAGCTATAATGCAAAAAAAAAAAAAAAAGTGATCCGAGCAGGATAAGGAAAAACAAACCGTATCAGAAACATTGAACTAAAACTGCAAAGCACCAAACTCAAGGATAAAAGTTTGGACGAACCTGGAGATTTTTCTGTAAGATATGTAATGACATCATATTTATGTTAAAAACAAAACATAGCTTTGGAGTTATATGTAGTGTGGATGAAATGATGTCTGTGATTTCCTTTAAAATACTTTAGTGAAAAAAGAAAAAATACACAGATGAAGTAAATTCTTAATGATTGTTGAATCTAGGGGAAGGTAATACAGGGGTTTGTTATACTCTTAGCTCTGCTTCTTTCTGAATATGTAAAACTATTAATTTTCAAAAAAGCAACCAGAGAGAAAGAAAAGCAGATTTCTCATCAGTGAAAAAAAGCCCCCTAGATAATGTGAAACATACTTTCAAAATGTTGAGAAAAAGTTAAAGTTATGACCTAACTTGTCTTCCAAAGTCTGATAAATTATTAATTATGAGTGAAGGCAAAGTATAGACATTTTCAGACAAAGAAGGACTGGAAGAGTTTTCTGTTTACAGACCATTGTGAAAAGAATGACTGTAAGATGTACCCTAGGAAGAAGAAAATTTAACTTAGAAAGAAAGAAGCAATGGTGAAGCAGGGGTTGGTAAACCTGTTGGTAAATTTAAATAAACAACACCTGTTAATAAAAATGACTAGCTTTGATGATGTAAAAAGTGACCAATAACAATAGTGTAATAGGAAAGTGAAATTTCATAACAGCTAACATATATACTAGCCACTTCTCTAGGCCCTTTCCAGGTAGTGGCTAATTTAATTCTCACAATTCTCAAGTAATTATGATGAACATTTTTAGTAATAACATTATTTTTCTGATGGAGGGACTGATGCGGAGTAATGGTTAGTAACTTACCTATTAAATGTTAGTAAAAGATAGAGCTAGGATCCAGATCCAGGTAGACTTGCCCCAGACCTGGTCACTTGACAGCACACCATACTGAATGTGAAGTATATTCAGTCTTTCTTCTTGAGGCATGTAGAGTTATGGATTAACATTAGAATGTATAAAGTCATTGTACATTGACATTTAATTGCATCCACTGAAGGAGTACAAATACAATCTACAGTTTTGAATTGACAAGAAGGTTAAAATAGAACAGAGAAAAAATTTTAGATCTAATACAAAGCAGGAAAGGAGAAAATAGAAGCAAAGCGAAAGCAAGACAGGTAAAAGACACTGAAAAATAGAACAGGATCAGAATCTGTCTACAGCTAAATCTATATGTGTGTTGACACTAAAATTGCCTATTAAAAATGTAGAATGAGTAGAGTATTTTTGTTTTGTTTTGTTTTAAATAAATTGAATAAGAAATTGAGGAGTCCCCACTGTGGCTCATTTGGAAGCAAATCTGACTAGTATCTATGAGGACGCAGGCTGGATCCCTAGCCTCACTCAGTGGGTTAAGGATCCATTGTTGCCGTGAGCTCTGGTGTAGGTCACAGATGCAGCTCAGATCCCGCATTGCTGTGGCTGTGGCATAGAGGCCAGTGGCCACAGCTCCTATTTGATTGCTAGCCTGGGAACCTCCATATGCCGCAGGTGCGGCCCTAAAAAGACCAAAAAAAAAAAAAAAAGAAAGAAATTGATAAAGAAGTTATGATGTGATTCTGTGCTTAACAGGAGATGCATCTTAAATATAAAGCCCACAATTCTGAATATAAAAGGAAGGGTAAAGCCAATGTTATTTGGTGAAATACATTTTAAAACATTAATATTATTGAGGCTGAAATTATAAAAGGATTTCACCTGGAAAACATGAACCTAATAATATTGATTCAAACTATGTGAGGCAGAAATTGGCAGAACTACAGATGGACAATAAAATCGATGGATGCAACTAAACTATGCTTAGAAGGAATTTAGAGCCTTAAAGAATCTGGTATAAAATATCATATTTAAAACATGATTTAAAATTCACCAGCTGATTATTTTATCAAAGTGTTTGGAGAAATAACAGAGCATAATGAAAGAAGTAAGAAAATACTAAGGATAAGATTAAAAATTAATGAAATAAAAAATGAAGACAGAAGGCTTAATAAGTCCATAAGAGAATTCTTTGAAAGACTGTTAGACATACTTCTGATAATCTTAAGAGCAAAACAAAAGTACAAATATTTCTGGAATTGAAATAACTCTAGATGAAGGAGAGATTTTAAGAATAGAGAATATTATGAGGAATTTATTTTTCATGCTTTTAAAACTTAGATGAAATACATGATTTTAAGGAAAATATAAATTACCAATAACCATAGAGATAACGAGTTGCTAATCAAAAATCTGTCCTCTCACACATAGAAGCACCAGGTTTGCACAAATTTATAGCTGTGTTTTAGTTAAAAAAAAAACTATCTAGGAGTGGTTAAATCTTCTCTTAAACAAACAAAAATCTTCCCAATGCATCTAAGTAGAATTCCGCCCCCCGCCCCCCACCTCCCACACACTGCTTCAGGAAACTCCAGGAAAGCAAACAGTTAAGGCTAGACAGCTTAATATCATCATTCACTAACATGAACAGAATGGAACACAGTGGGGAAAAATAAAGAAAAACATTATCTGAAGAGTTGTGATGGAAGCATTAGAAAAATCCAGCACTGTTCATGATATAACTCTTGGCAGACAATGAATAGAAGGAAATTTCCTTATCTGGCAGCAAGAATTACTGTTGGTAGTGAAACAGCAGAAGAATTCCAAATAAAGTAAAAAATAAGATAAGGATGCTTCCTTTCATGCTTTTTAAAAAATTTGGCCTTGTTCTAGAAATCCTGACTGAGACCAACGAACACAAAATAATCCAGAAAAACTTTTAGAATTATTTCAGACAGTTGGCCAGTTTCAAAGTCATTTTACTAAAATCAAATAAATGGCTAATATCAGAAATAATAGATTAGAAACATGATTTTTCACATCCCATTCATAGTAACACAAGCCATAAGTATCTAAAAGTGATTCTACTAGAAGACATGCAAGGCTTAATTAAGGAAATTGTTAAAGACTGAAATAATCAAGAAATATTCCATGGGCATGGATTTTAAGATCTAACATTTGAAGGTGTTAAACTGACATGCAAATTGAGGGCAATATTAGTGAAATCTCCAACAGGATTTTGTGTGTAAGTATGGAAAATGATCCTAAAATTCATATAGAATAATATGGAAGTTTTGAAAAAAATAAGGAAAAGTACTGTTTTTATTAGACCTCATAATTTATTATATAGTTTTAGTGATTCCAGAATGTGTTACTGGCACAGTGATAGACATACTGACCAACAGAAAATGATGGAGATCTAAGTATGTACAAGAACTTGGTATGTGGTGAGGGGCATTATAAATCAGTAGAGGGGATTTTTTCTTCAGTTACTTCTGATATTTTTTAACTATGCAAAACACTGCAAGTCCATTGACGCAATACACTCACTTCTTTTCATGCCCCTCCCTCCTACTCTAGAATTACCAGGGCCGTGAAGTGGAGCCTTCAGTGTATTTCCAATTCGTGTTATAATTGTCCTTCATTTTAATGGACATAATCAATTCTCTTCAAAGGAGTTGTACCAATTTACGTCCCATCAGCAATGTATGTTAGTCCCTGCTTCCCCACATCCGACTTGGTGGCTCAGTTGGTTAAGGATCTGGTGTTGCCACTGCTGTGGCTTGGGTTCAATCCCTGGCCTGTGAGCTTCTGCATGCCACTGGTATGGGGGAAAAAAAAGCGGAAGGGCAAAATTCTTCAATGAATAATACTGAAACAATTGATCATCCACAGAGAAAAAAATAAAATGAGATCACTATTTTACATTATTCATGTATATATATTCTGCATGGGTTAAAGTTCTGACTTTGAAAAGCAAAAGTTTAAAATTTTTAGGAGAAAATATAGGAAAAATTTCTTTTTGACCTTAAGGCAATGAAAGAGTTCTTTAAAGAGACCCAGAAAACCTAAGCCCTAAAGGGAACATAGGATATTTGACTACTTTCAAAGTAAAACATTCTGTTTGATCCGGGACATAATGTACAAGACTAGCACAGACTTGGAGAAGATTTTCCCAAATCATACACTGGCAAATGACCACTGTCCAGAATATAGAAAGGACTACGAAAAATCCTGAGAAAAAAAGATCACTGATCCAATGGAAGAACAGGCAAAGGGGACCAGGGCAGTGTGCAGAAGAGGAAAATATAAGCCAATATGCACGTGAAATGGTGCTTAACGTCACCATTATCAGGATGATGCAAATTACAGCTAACAAGGAGACACCATTTTGCAGCCATTGATGAACTAGCATTGGTGAGGATGTGGGGAAGCAGGGACTAACATACATTGCTGATGGGACGTAAACTGGTGCAACTCCTTTGAAGAGAATTGATAATGTCCATTGAAATGAAGGACAATTATAACACGAATTGGAAATACACTGAAGGCTCCACTTCACAGCCCTGGTAATTCTAGAGTAGGAGGGAGGGGCATGAAAAGAAGTTAGTGTATTGCGTCAATGGACTTGCAGTGTTTTGCATAGTTAAAAAATATCAGAAGCAACTGAAGAAAAACATATCTACATTATTTAAGTCTGGGTGTTCCTATTGTGGCTCAGTGGGTTAAGAACCCATGAGGATGCGGGTTTGATCCTTGGCCTCTCTCAGTGGGTTGAAGGATTTGGTGTTACCTCAAGCAGTGATGTAGGTCACAGAGGTGGCTCGGATCTGGTGTTGCTATGGCTATGGTGTAGGCCTGCAGCTGCAGCTCCTATTCAACCCTTCGCCTGGGAATTTCCATATGCTGCAGGTGTAGCTGTAAAAACAAAAACAAAAAATATTATTTAAATCTGTCGGGAATAAAAGAATAATGCACTTTTATACTGTACTTTTATGTATGATTTCTATATGATTGGGATATTTTGAAATTTCTTTAAAGAAAGTTGACTGGAGAGGCTTGAGGACTAAAATGATGATTTTTAGGACATCGATAAGTAGCACTTCCTGGAATGCATTCTTCCCAGAAATCTGTATCCACATTGCTCACATCCTTGCTTATTGTATATCTTTACTCAAATAACCACCTTCTCTGTGAGGCTTTTCCTGGTCTTTGATTTATTTTCATGTTAAATACTTATTACTGTTGAACATGCTATATTTTATTTGTATTTATTTATTTGTACTTACTATTTATACTGTACTAATTGTATTATTTATATTATTTGTGAGTTTATAGTATTTATTTGTATTATGCATCTTTCCTACCAGAATATAAGCTCTCCATGGTAGGGGTGTCTATCTGTTTGATTTACTTCTGTATCCCCAGCACTTACAAGAGTGCCTGGCACAGAGTAGACTCTCAGTAAATATTTATTAAATGAGTGAATGGACAAGGAATTCTGAGTCCTGACCCCTACGTAGTGGAAGTTGCCTGCATCGTTGAAAGATCCAGGGAGAGGACTGGGGTAGGCGGGATGCTGTTTGAACTGGATGGTGCTGAGTTGAAGGGGAAGGTGGAACACGGAAAAGCGAGGTCAGCAGATTGCTGGAAATCAGGGAATAAAAAGACAGATGGGCCAAACCAAATTGGAACTGAATCCAAATGAGCCCTGAGCTGCTGTATTTACAGATAGATGTACTTGACTGTCAGTCTTGCTGAAGAAATTTGACCAGGCATGAAACGAATAGCTTAATAAGGACATTCTCTACATTTATTCTCTCTCACTTATAAAGAAAGAAAACAACTGCAATTCAGTTTACTACAAAAGATATACTCTATCTCAGAGAGGGATTAAATGCTACTGTTTTATCTATGGGCCATGACAGTATTAAACAACTTTTACTGGTTTCCAAACATTGGATCTGACTCATCTGTTGTTTATCGTTTACTGTTCAGGGGAAAGAAAGATTAGTTGTTAGAGTTAAAAATAATAACAGTCATGTTGAGTGTATCTTCGTTGAAGACTCTGATGTTGAAAGAGATTTAAGGAATAAGGATATATATGTTTTCCTATGTGTTAGGCTTTTGCTAAATATTTCTTTCCAGACTTGAGGTTTGCTTCCTGTGGCGCTGAATGAACAAAATGTCCTCAGTGACTCTAGGCCAGTAGTTCTTCAACTTTAGTGTATATATAATTCAATTGGTAAGTCTGTTAAAATGAAGATTTTCAGGCCCTGCTGAGAGAGATGATTCAGAATTTCTGCAGTGTGTAGACCCAGGAATCTGAATTTTAAGCAGTTACTCCAGGTGATTCTGATGCAAAACATAATGAGACAACACTTGGAAAAATATTGCTGTGGATGATTTCTTTACCCAGTTATTTCACTTTTCGTGTGTATGCATGCCAATTATATGCAATAATGTATTGTGTGCTTGGAAATAATATGTGTAAGTAAAACAGGTGTGCCAACATTAGCTGTTTGAAAGCTGTAAATAATTATATCTACAACAGAAAGAGGGGCACACAGAAAAATACAAAATATGCTCCTACAAGAAGTGAAAATCTAACACAAAATTATGTGTTAGTTGGCATAACGATTACCAAGTTGTATTAGTGCCTATTGCTGCTGTAATATATTACCGGAAACTTAGTGGTTTAATGCCACACAAGTTTATTCTCTTACTGTTCCAGTGGTTAGAAATCTGAAATGAGTTTTACAGGGTTAAAATCAAGGTGTTGGCAAAGCTGATTTCCTCTGGAGTCTTCAGGGAATGGGGTGATGTGATCCTTGTCTTTCCAGCTTCTAGAGATGCATTTCTTTTTTCATTTGTTTTCTTTTTCTGTTTTAGCTGCACCCGTGGCATGGAGAAGTTCCCCGGTCAGGGATCAAACCTGTACCACAGCAGTGACATCTCTAGTTCCTTAACCCACTGTTCTTCTAGGGAACTCTGAGATGCATTTCTTGCCTTCAGTAGCTTATGGCCTCTTTCTCCTTCTTTTAAATTTCTCTCTGCTTCTGTCATCCTACTGCACATTCTCTTTTTCTGTAGTCAGAACTCCTGCTTCTCTCTTAGTAGGACATTAGTGTTAACATCTAAGGCCCACTTGAGTAATCCAGGATAATCCCCTCATGTCAAAATTCTTAATTTTATCACAGAGACCCTTTTGGTCACATTCACAGGTTCTAAGGATTAGGATATGGTGCCTGTGGAGGCTGTTATTCATACCACATATAAATTAGAAAAATGGGAAACAGCTGCGTGCATATGGCAAAACCCTGCCCTTTCCTTGAAATAAGCTGAACTTATAAGCACCATAGTGAACTAATAAATACTGTGCTTAGAAAATAAATGTGAAAAGATTTACAAGAAGAGACTGTACAGGTTGCCACAGTGCTAATTTCCTTGCCTGCAGCAAAATGCAGTTGGAAGATGTAATCAATCTATTATAACAGCATTTTAGTACTCAAGTAGACAAGGACCTTCAAAGTTTATTGCCATTTTATGACAGTCAGCAACACATTGTCAGTCCCTATTGGGTGAAAGGCACTGTATTAGACACAGGTAGGAGTCAAAAGAGAGATTGAAAAGATGAACCCAAGGCTTAAGGAATTTACAGTCTCAGAGAAAGATGAGACAAAAACACTTTAAATGTAGAGAGCCTATGAACCCATAGACTAAAGGCCACTGGTCCCAAAGAAACCCCATAGTATGTAGCCAGCTGTCTCAGGATGCTTCGAAGTGTGTTTTCATAAATCCTTAGTAAAATTCTAGGAAGAGGGAAGGGGGCAAACACAAGCAGGGACAGCCTATAAGAGCAGCTTTACCCATGAGGGTACTTGGATTTTTCCTATGACAGTATTTGATACGAAGTAGAATTTAGGCCCCGTTAAAGATGTTTAAGTAACTGTTCTCAGAATACCTATCACATGGATCTGTGGATTGGATTCCAAAGTGAAGGGGCCCTGATACTGGTTTCTAAAGTATGCGCTTGTTAGAATGGTAGCTGTTTGGAGTTCCCAAGTGGCTGAGTGGTTAAGGATTTGGCATTGTCACTCACTGCTCTGGTGCAGGTTCAATCCCAGGCCTAGGAGAAAAAAAGAATGGTAGGTTTTGAGATATTTGTGGATTTGCTATCACCATGTGCTTCATTCTTTGTCCTGGGATTTTACTACCTATCCATTCCCAATTCTAAATGTTCCTCCTCAGAATGAGTTATTTGACTCTGGTGGTGGAGACTGCTTATTCCTGCTGTTTTCCTTATAAAAGCTATAGGACTATTTTTTTTTTTGCTTGTGGTATTAGGTTTTCCCGCTCCTTAGACCCTGTCTGCATATGTCTTAAATCCTGAATAGTCTCTCAGGGTCATTTTGGGTCATGTTCTGCTGCAGACTCAGAAGTGGCTCTCAGTTCCTCAAAGCAGCGCACCCAGCACCCTTCCCTGGTGATGTCGAAATGCTTCACAGTTTCTGCCTCCTGGGCCTGTACCACCGGCCCCATCCAGCTCCTTCCCCAGACCCCTGGCTGCCTCCTCTTTGTGTTTATTTGCTCTCACTTCTGGGTCTGGTTCTTTGTTTCTGTCGGAGTTTGTGTGTATTTATTTTTCTTTTTATACACGCACACTCCCAAAGTTATCTGCCCAATTCAAAATAAGACTAACACTCTTGGGCTTTTAGCTTCTTGTTTACAACATCCTTTCCTCTTCATATCAATATATTTGTCTTCTACTTTGTGCCCAAAGCACCTGCTCCCTTCCCCCTGTCTTGTTCTGTTTTAGTGATTTGTATGAACCCCCAAATCAAATTATTTTCACAGAGGTGAATTAATTCAGTTTTAACGACAGAGACTTTAGTGACAACACATCATTGTTTTGCAGTTATTAAAGAAAGGGACTGATTTTTCAGGTAGGCAAAAGGAAAAGTAAATTTGTTATTTTATTAGAGTGAAATTTTAAAGCCATGAAATAATTTCTGTATCTTCCAGAGTGCTTAATGTACTCTTGCAGTGTGAAATTCTCTCAGAGAATAATTCTGGCAAGCCAGAAGGTTTATTTAACTTAACGTACCAAACTACAAACGTCAAATCAGAGGAAATGTTATTCAGGTCTTTGTTTAACAGGTGTGCTACTGTTGTAAATGGGTTTTTTTGTCGTTTGCTGTATGGTGTAACTACATACTGTTTTACATAATTATATAGCAACTACCACAGTTCATTTTTAACAACAAATAATTAAAAGAGTCTAGAAGAAAGGCTCTAGAGAGATTTAGTTTCACTGTCCTTAAAAATGACTCAGTGACTGTAGAAAACCTTCTTTTCAAAATTCTTCATCTGCAAAATCAGAATTCACTGGTAACTCCATACTGACTCTGCAGGTATTTTGTAAAGATAAATAAGAAAATCTACGATGTATTTTAAATTATGAGAAGAAAGTATCCAAAATTATTCAGTATAAAATTTTGCAGTATTCTTGACAATTTGCGTGTGTTTACTTATTTGCATTATATTACAGTTGTGTATATGTTTTTACTTTTCCTTTGAAATTCTAAATATGATGAGAGGTTGAACATTATATATGAGAATTTGAATAGCTGTTTGCATCTCTTTACTTCCATGGCAGCTATCTCTGCTCTGATGAATCCTCATCTCTACAGAGAGGACTTGGAAGAGCCGTTATAAGTTAGGTCCACCTCGATTTCTCAATGATCAGACTTGGTTGCTGTATCTTCCCGCTGGACCCTAAGCTTCTCGAAAGAAGAGACCATGTCTCTTGCTTACCTTTGGACACTCAGTACATGACCAATAATAGATGCTCATTAAGGAGTAACTGACTAAATAAATACCCCATTGGTGAAGTGATTAAATGGTCTTTGATGTTCTTGTACTAAATTGCACAGCTATCAAAGTCAATTTGAATTTAAAGTTTCCTTCCATTATGATCCCTTTCCAAAGAATAGTCTATCCTAATAATTGAAAATATCTGACATCAGTGCTACCTCTCCTACCCCTGTGAGCACAGATGGCTTTTCATAGGTTACAGTACTTTCTCCTACAAGTGCAGATGAGGTCCCAGAATTCCTCCTAATGTCCTTGAAGAAGCCACTTTGGATTGTCAGAATAGTTGAAACATAATTGCCTTCTCTGTTATTGTGAGATGACTAACAGGATTGATGATATTTGCCTTTAGTATTTTCACACTTCTATGATTAAAATACAGTTGACCCTTGAACAATAAGGCGATTATGGGTGCTGACCCGTTGCACAATCTAGAATCCAAATGTAAATTTTGACTCTCCACAGCTTAACTACTAACTGCCTCCTGTTGAAGCCTTAATGATAATATAAACAGTTAACCATATACTTTGTATGTTATATGTATAGCAACATACATTGCTTTTTTTTTTTTTTTGCTGTTTCTAGACTGTGGTTCATCTTTTTTCAAAATTTTCAAATCTCCAAAATTTTTTCCAATGTATTTATTGAAAAAAATCCACATGTAGGTGGATCTGTGAATTCAAGCCCATGTTGTTCATGGGTCAACTGTACTTAAAGTCCTAAGATGAAACAAACGTACTTTAAATATAGAGGATCCATGAAACTACAGTGTAAAGGCAACTGGGTCAAACAAACCCTCCCTAGGAATGCTTATTTTGGGCATTTAAGTTTTCTATGGGATCAAAGTTTTGTAGATCTTAAAATTTAGCTCACTGTTACTGTGTATTACCATAGCAGTGGGGCCATAGAATATTTTTCCAAAGTAAGCTTCTTCTATTTCATTTTGGCTGGTTACTAAAGTTGTGTCTGTTTAATCAGTACCAAGTTCATGAGCAGTTCAGGGGGAAAAAAAAAGAGGAAAACTCAGGGGTAAAGGATGCAGAATGACAGCTGATCAGTTTGTATATATCTTCAAGGAAAGTGAAAAGTGTCGGGGAAAGCTATGTGAAGATAAAAACAGAACCTTTTTGTTATTTTTTTTCTCAAAATAAGTCGTGACAAGATGAGAACAATTTAGGCTACTTAGTATGATGCACTGCATCTCTCAGGGTTAATATGATATATAGATAATGATACATATTATCCATGGAAGGAGCTTTGAGCTGAGATCCAGAGAAGTTAAAGTTTCACAAGTTGACTGTAGCTAGTGAGAAAGCTGAGTCTCACATCCCTGTATGCCAGTTTCTAGTGTAATGTCCTTTCCACAGGGCTCAATGGGCAGTTTGGTTTATATTTGTTGTAGTAAGAAGCTATGCAGAGGGAGAGATAAAGCCTGGTTACCAATTTACATTTTCAGAGCTGGGCTCTTATCTTGGAATGTCAGAAAAGCAAATGAGTAGGTGTAATAAAATTATATTTCATTGGTCTTGAGTGATAACTGTGTTTTTGAAGATTTAGTTTCTATATTATGATTAAGTAGAACCCAGTTACTCTAAAGCGAGGAAACAACTATAATTTTTTTCATAGTGTAAAAGTGAATTACTGCACAGCCAACTCTTGATTAACCCCACAGGAATTATCCAGTTAGTGAAATATTTTGGACTTTCTTCCCATCCTTCACTTGGTCTCACTTGTTCTAACTGGGCCCTGGGGTGAGACAGGTGCAGATAAGGTGAATGATGGTTCATAGGTAAGAATGTGACTGCAACTGGCTTTGCTTGGTAACTAAAGGACTTGTTCGATAGATTGTTAAGACCAGTTGAATAAATCTATCCAATTCTCTGCATCCCTGCTGCCATATCTCAGTCCAAACCACCATCATCTTTCACTACAATGGTCTAACTCATTTCCTTTTATTTGTTCCTTGTCCCTCCTAATCTATCATCTATACTGCAGTTTGTGTCATTGATTAAAATTTAATTCTGATTATGTCATTCTGTGGCTTAAATCTTTGACTTGCCTATGCCTATAGCAGTGAATTCATATTCTAGCATTTCGTTTACTGGCCCTTCTTTAATTTGGTTTAAAGTTTCTCTTTACTTCTCCAGTCTTACCTGTCACTATAGATCTCTTCACTTTTCTAATTTTGTCTCTCCTGGATGTCAACAAATGGCTCCTGTAGCTCAGTTCCCCTGGCATAGGTCACTGATGTACTCTTTCTGAAAGGCAAAAACAATTTTATCACTTTCTGGCTTAACATCCCCCAGTGAATTACCACCAGTATTATAATTAAGTTCTATCATTTAACATTGCCTTTAAAATCACTTATCATTTGGTTAACACTGTTGCCTTAGCACATCGTGTTCCTTTGATCTGGGATAGCCTCCTCCACTTGGTAGTTTACTACATCCAGTTTATCCTTTTTATCCAGCTTATCCTTAACTTAGCTGAAACATCTCCTTGCCTGAGAATTCCACAGTTTTATCCAAAAGCCATTATTATATTTACATACCTCTGGAATTCATTCATTCTTTTCATTCATTCATCAAAGCTTTATTGACTGCTCACTCTGTACCAGGCACTGGGGAGGCAAACTGAACAAAATACTTTGACCTACAAAAGTGGTGCTTTTATATGGTTGGAACTAATACCTAAAAATCTTTGCCCTTATGCAACTTATATTCTTGGGGAAAAAAAAGGCAGCAAGAAGCAAAATGAATAAGTAAAGCATATCTTTTGTTAAATGGTAATAAATGTATGAGAAACGATAAAAAAGCAAGGATGGAGAATAGAGTCCTGGGGTGGGAGGGAAGATGTCTCAGAGCAAAAAAGATATTTGGGAAAGTATTTAAAGGAAGGGAGAATGAGCTGGGGAGATACCTAGGTAAAAACTCAAAAGCCTTGACTAGACATTTATAGGGATTTGGGAGTTCTTGTAAAAACATGGGCTTTTACTCTGAGATGGGAAGACATTGGAGGAAGAAGAGTGACATGATTTAACATTCATTTTAATAGGAACATTTTGGTTGCTGTGTAGAGAATAGGCTGAGTAGAGTAGGGGACAAGACATCAGTTGGAAATTTGAGCATTTGGATTCTGGATATATATATATATAT
This sequence comes from Catagonus wagneri, assembly GCA_004024745.2. NCBI lineage: Eukaryota > Metazoa > Chordata > Mammalia > Artiodactyla > Tayassuidae > Catagonus > Catagonus wagneri. The sequence continues at coordinate 11,645,488 of PVHT021183617.1, forward strand.
ATATATATATATATATATAAATTTGAGCATTTGGATTTTTAGACATATATGTTTATATATATCCATTTATATTTATATTCATATATATTTATATCCATATATATTTATGTATATATGTATATTTTGAAGTTATTTTAATTTTATCTACAAATTATTATTATTATTTTGCTTTTTAAGGCCTCACCTATGGCACATGGAGGTTCCCAGGCTAGGGGTTGAATCGGAGCTACAGTTGCCAGCCTACACCACAGTCATAGCAATGCAAGATCTGAGCTGCGTTGTGACCTACACCACAGCTCACAGCAACGCTGGATCCTTAACCCACCAAACAAGGCCAGGGATTGAACTCACATCCTCATCTATTCTAGTCGGGTTCATAACCACTGAGCCAGATGGGAATGCCTCCAAAATTTTTTAAACATTAAAACATTTAATTCTTTAATCAAGAGTGAGTTCAACTAATAATTGGTATGATATAGAAAACAAAGCAAATATTTCTTTTTTAAAAAATTTTATTTTGAGGAGTTCCCCTGTGGCTGTAGTGTAGGCCAGCAGGTATAGCTCCAATTTGACTCCTAGCCTGGAAATTTCCCTATGATGTGGGTGTGGCCCTAAAAAGACAAACAAAAAAAAAGCAATTATTTTAATTAGAGTGTAATTGATTTACAGTATTGTGTCAATTTCTGTATAGCATAGTGACACTGTCATATATGCATATTCACTCTTTTTCTCATACTGTTTTCCATCATGTTCTATCCCACAACACTATATTTAGTTCTCTGTGCTGAACAGCAGGGCCTCATTGCTTATGTAAATAGGTGACATATTTTTAAGGTAGATCCAAAAGGTTTTGAAGACCAACTGAACAAGGGAGTGTGAGAGAAAGAGGGAAAAATAAGGATGGTATTGAAGTGTTGGGCTTGAGCAGCTAGATGGAAAGACTTCAGGAGGGGCATGTGTGTGTATTTGAGAGAGAAAGAGAAAGAGAAAGAAAAAAAAAGAAAGGAAGGAAGGGAGAGGGGCATCAGGTGTTTGGATTTCAGACATGTTAAGTTTGAGATGCTTATTAGATATCCAAGTAAAAATATCCAGTTGGCAGTTGGAAGTCTGGAATTATGGGGTAGGTCTTCAGCATCTAATATTTATAACCACAAGACTTTATGTTATCACCAAGGGATTGAGTGTAGACAGGAAAATGAAGATGTCTGTGGATTGGGACCTGGGACCATCCAACATTAGGAAGTGAGGGCGAAGAGGGAGAGGATGACGATGAATTAGCTAGGAGACTGAGAAGGAGCTGTCCACCAGGTAGAAGGAAAGCAAGACAGAAACCAAGTGAAGAAGGTATTTGACAGAGGGCGAATGACCAACTGTGTTAACTGCTGTGTTGAAGCCTGGGAGGCAATGCTTGGATTTGGCATCCTGGGGCCATTTATGATGCCGATGAAAGAAATTTTAGTAGAGTAGTGGAAAGGCAGTAGTGGAAAGGCTTGTTGCAGTGAATTCAGGGGAGACTGGGAGTATACATGGGCAGCCACCCTATTTATACCTATGGTCTCAGGGTGTTTAGTGCTCCTTGTCATTCTCAATTTGTTCTAGTTTGCATGTTAATTTATACATTAATCCTAACTCTTTCAAGCACCATTGCTGGAAACCAAAGCTGGAGGAACTGTGGTCAACAAAGATTTTTTTTAAACCTAGGAAACAATGCAGGGTATTTGCTGAGGAAAATGATTCAAGATGGAGGCATAAATTGATGATACGGGAAATAAAGGGAAGAATGTAGAGAATTATGTCTGAAAAGGCAGGAGGAGATAGAATGTGGTCTTGGATAGGAGTGCAGGCCTTTGTAATGGGAGTTCTTCCCATAACATTATAGGAGTTCATCCTTCGTAATGGGAGGGAAGGCAGAATGCAGTTACATTTCTCATATTGTACTTGGCTGTTGATTTATTTGTTTGTTTCCCCACATATTGTGAACCTCTCAAGAGCAGTAAGAGTAAATGTTTTGTTTATTTTGTGGCAGAAGTTTTTATTGTTCTGTTCTCTAGTATAATGCCTGGCACACGGCAGACATGCAATAAATGTTCGAATGAACAAATGAAGCACTGTACTAAGCATGTGGATGTTTTATCTTCTCACTCAGATTGGCTCATTTCCATCAAATCTTGACAACCAGATTGATTTAATTGTTCTTCTCTTATCTGGGCCTACAGATAGCTTGACTAACTGGTAGAGTTGATTGTTAGGAGAGTTGTGTTTCTACTAAAATCACTGATGCTTCCTAAGAGTAAAATCAGTGACCTTTTGCTATGTTATTTCGCAGTGGTCCTGGCTATGGTTTTAACTTGAATTTACCTTACCTTACCTTACCTTACCTATTCACTTACCTTAAACCTTCTGAAAACTATCCATTCTCCTCACAATTCATTTGGCACTCATAGATTACCATTCATATGGTGTGTGTTATTATTTGTTATTATGAGCTAATTTACCTAATAAATAAGAAGCTCTTTGAGAATGGGGATTACTATCTTTATTGTTCTTTGTTCCCAATAATGCTTTGTACCATCTTTGGTTAGAGAACATGTCTTCTTCATCACTAAGGTAAAAATACTTAGTCTAGGCCCTGGTGCAAAGCAGATGCCACATAAAGATTTGTTGAATAAGTGAGTTCAAGAATGAATGATTCTTGTCTGTGCTGTATGCTGCCGGTGCACAGACCAGATCGTCTTTCCTGTTTGGTGTGTTTATTACCCAGCTTTCACTGTTTTGCTTCTAATGGCTCACACCCGAGCTCTCCTCCAAAGGCTTATCCTTGCACCACTGGAGCTGCATCATCCAGATGCACCAAGAACAGGAAGTGCCTGGGATTTATTGTCTTTCCCTGGGTAACCAAGATCCAATGAGTGAGGCTCAAGAATATGGAAGCCCTCTTGCCTCAAGGCAGCACAAACTCACCAGTGCAATTTACACTCTATAGCTCCCTGTAGGATTAGACTGAGGCCAGAACTTCACCTTTGTTTGGCTTTTTATGCTCCTTTATATTGCTTTCCCTGTTCCCCTGTAGGTTTCTCCTTGAGAACACTTCCTGCATAAATCACATGTACACCCATACTTTCATTAGGGTTTTCTTTTTGGGAACTGAAGACCTTGCACGTTTTTAAGTAGTTGATATCAGGGTAGGGGATCATAAACACTGTCTGAGAATGTTAGGTTCTGCTACTATGAGTGGTGTCTCCTGGTAGTTTTTGGTTTTATACTCCTGCCAGCCAAAACCGTGGGTGACTCTGAGCTACATTTGATATTTCATTTGGTTGTCAGTTGGGAAGTCATTTCACAATTTCAGCTGATAATTGTAATTGAATTTAGTAAATATCTTATTGAATTACAGACCTTCCTAAGAGCCTCAGAATGTCTTTTCTTTGACTTTCTACCATTTTTGATTATACATCATCTCTGTTCTCTGTCTTACAGCAAGGATAATAGAGAGTTAATTGTATAATCAATTTCTATATGATTGAGTGCAGCCTCCTTTTGTCTTCCTGCTGATATAAATATCCATTTCCACATATCAAGTAAACCATTTACTTTTTTTAGGGATTTTGCAAAGAGCACAAACTCCTTTATCTGTAAAATGGGATTGGAAGTAATGTGTTTTAGAACTGAAAAGCACTTTAGCAACCAGCTGGTGGCCAACATTTTCATTTTATAAATGAGAACATTTGAGACCCAAAGAGGTTAAGTAATTTGTTCAGTCTCCCCCAGCTTGGTTAGTGACAAAGCAGGACTAAAACTCAACTCCCAGGCTGTGGCCTTCTCCACTGTTCCACAAAATATATATTTCTTATTCACAGAATTGATATGAGGATTAGAGACCACATCTGTGAAAAATAGATTTAGCCTTTGGAAAGAAAGATGCTGGATAGCTTTACGAAAGCTTTAAGAAAACTAATCTCATTTTAACCTTTTCTGTACAAGTGTTAGTTTTGTTCAGTTTTATGTTATTTGCCTCAGGCTCCTTTTTCACCAAAGACTAGATAATATACAATGCTTGATTTGAAAATCAATATTAAGTATCTGGATTTTGTTAGAAATACGAATTCCTTCAGCTGGTTCTGAAGCTGGGAACAATTGTAGACAGATTTCCAGGATGGCAGTCATTTCTGTACATGAAGTTTTCTGCTTTGCATATTGGGAATAGTTGGATAGTTGGTTCCAAAGAAAAGAAGAAGCATAAATTTTGTTTCTATTTAGCCTGGTAATACTTCCAAAGCTTGATGCAATGTATCTTTAAAAAACCATGAATTTTCTCTCCCAACGAGCTACCGTATCCTGCCTGCTTTCAACACAGGGAACCATTATACTAATCCACCATACCTTCATATCTCTAGCAAGCACATGTAAGTGATAACTTTGAATATTTATTTTGATGCAAGGTGTATAAATCTTCTCTATGCCATCTTGTAAAGCTGGGAAATTGTGACTTGCTCAAGTCAGTTACTTTAATTGTTCAAGTTTGCTTCTTTCAGCCACAGCTTGCTTTGATATACGAACAAGAGGGCTGCTTAATTTTTGTAGTATTCAAAGTGATTTGTGTAGATTCATCTATGCAGAGAAGGTAAAACCTGAGTATCAAAAGGCTAAAGTGACTTTTATATATATTTTTAATTAGGTACGATTATATGCAAGACCTGATGCGATCAGAAGAGGATCTGGGGACTACGCTCTCCATATAACAAAGAGATTAATAGAGTTTTATGAAGACTACTTTAAAGTGCCCTATTCCTTGCCAAAACTAGGTAAGAATTTTCTTGGTTATTTTGTTGGAAGTTCTCCTTGAAGGTGGGATTTCTTCTTTATGCATTTCTTTGAGGCGTCCAGAAGCATGAAAATTCCAAGGGTTATATTTTTAGAGAAGATGAGCACAGAAAATAGTTTCTTCTGAAGAGGTATAAAATACAATTCAGTGTTTCCGAAGTCTTGACAAAAAGTGCTCATAGGAATTAAGAAAGGCATTATGTAAGTTTGAGATTCCAAGAGATAACCCAAATAGCTATAATTTGTTGAATAAGTCCTGTGGAGGGTGTGCTTGCCAACATCTCGTTTAATCCTCACAACTGCTCTGTGGGTAGGTACTGTTAGAACATTTTCCACAGAAGGGTATTGAGACCTGGGAGCCTTCCATTTACTCAGAAAGTCAATAAAGGAAGGGTGTGGGATTGCAAGCTAGGTCTCGGTGACTCCCAGTACTATTCAGTAGTTTATCCTAAGAAGGGCCTCACTGTTTAGTTTCTGTTTCTTAATTTTCAGATGTCAGACCTGAACATATTAATTCTCCCTCAGATTATTTTTGTTCAATCATATTTTGAATACACAGATATCATAAATAGAATAAAAATGAAAGAAGGGAAATTGCAGTGATGGAGGTTATGTTCACCATCAATATGTTTACATTTCTTCCTTTTACAAGGGGAGTAGGTTCAAGAATTATTTGTTGAATGAATAAATGAGTGAATTTTGTTATCCTAATTTGAATGAAGCTGCTGCTTTTGCAAGGAGTGAACTATGACTTTCCAGGAAATTAGAAATGGTATATTAGCCTTAGAAATGCTCAAGTTACTTTTTTCTTCTCAGAAAGCCTGTTTTGAGATATTACATCACAACAATTTTTTATTCCCCTCCCCCTCCTCCTTTATCCGTTTTCCTTCACAAGAGCATTTTTGATGGGCATCCATATAAAAGTTATTGCTCATTCACAAAAATAAAGTACTTACTGATCAAAAGTATTAGCATTTGGTCCACAGGTTCCCCTCTCTGGAGACGGGCCTACTTCACTAAAGTGCCTGCCTGCTGTGTAGCTTTATTGGTCTTAGAATCATTCAGTGATTCAGAAAGTAGGTGGAATAGATGATATTGTTATCAGTGTGTATAGCATACAGTTTTAATGAGTGATATTATAAAATCCTGAGGCCTCTTGAAACATATGCTTTTAGAGTCCCTAAGATTTTATTCTAAATTTTACAAGAATTATGTCAAATAGGGTCTATGTTTTGCTTTGTCCTGGCTTCTTTCTTTTCTTCTCTGTATCAACCTCCCTGTTAGAATCTGTTACACTGAAATCTCCCTGGTAGGCACCCAAGGCAGAAAGGAAGACCTGACCTCATTTGTGTGTGTGTGTGTGTGGGGGGGGTGACACTATTCTCTATTCCAGGTAAAACAGGCTAGCACTTCCCAGCTTGACCCTAATGTAAAATTCACGAGTGCTTATGTTGCACGTTCAGCAAGAGAAATAAAATGTGGATCTTTGTCCCCTTCAGACCAATAATTAGTAGAAGAACTCAATTTATAACTTCAGGGCATTCCATGTAACTGTCAGCTTGTAGCAGGAAGCATTCCTGTTCCTCTCTCTCACTCACAAGTGAACCATACAGACTTTCATCTGCAGAAAAGAGCTTTGTTCACTGTTACTATTACTTGTTAAGCTACCTTATGGTGTATGTAATTGAATGATTTGACTTAGCCCAGCACACTCCTTTTTATGTATCTAGGGCAGTTACCACAGGCCCTGCACTTTGTAAAATGTCTCTTAAAACTCTTATTATATTATTATTATCTTATAGATACTTTGATCTATATGCTAATGGATTTATAAGTATGCTTTCTAAATACTCTTTACATAAATGCACAGAAGCATTTTTACAAATCCCTACGTTTTTTTGTGTGTATTACAAATTATATTTTAAATGAATTCTGTGGAAACTAACTCAGTCTTTGTAGATAATGAATGTAGATTTCTTAGGTGTCAGCTGCATCTGCCTTGATTTTTCAGATCTTTTTAAGGTGGTTTCTAAGATACCTATTCTACTTCTCCCTTCCTCCTTCCTTTCCTTCCTCTCCCCTCCCTCCCTCCCTTCCCTCCTTCTTTCCCTTATTTTTTTGTGACTAGGTTGAATACACCGTAGGGCAATGGTTCTCCACAGTGGGATGATTTTGCGCCTCAGAAGCACTTGGCAATATCTGGGAACATTTTCGTTTTTCCTAACTTAATGGGGACTTGTGGAGTATGCACTACTGACATTTAGCGGGTAAAGAGAGAGAGAGGACAGGGACACTGCTAAACATCCTGCAATGCACAGGACAGCCTCCCACAGCAAAGAGTTATCTAGCCCAAAATGTCAGTAATGCTGAGATGGAGAGACCCTGTTGTAGAGGAAAAGTACAGAGGCATAAAGACAGTTAAGAGGCTATGGCAAAATGCAGGAAGCATCTGACAGTTGCTTGGGCAGGGATGTTAAGAGTGAGGTAGCCGGTGGTCCAATTCTAGATATATATTGAAAGCACAGACGACAAATTTGCTCATGAATTGGATGTGGGGAAAAGAGAGGTACTATGAGTGATTCCAAGGGTTTGAGCCTAAGGACTAGAAGGATGGAACTGCCATTTGCCGAGACAGAAGGATTGTGGAAAGAGATAATTTTAAAGACTGATGTATCTATTAAACATTCAGGTGGCAGCTTGATGTATGTAAGAAATTCAGGCAGACAGCTGAATTTATAAATTTGGAGTTTGGTTGAGAAATACAGCTAGGATAACGCATTTGCCAGCGTACTATGATGTATAAAGCCATGAGGCTGGATGGGATCACCAAGGCTGTGTAAGCAGATAGGAAAGACAACTCTCTACCAGTTGGCCGGACTCTACTGCACCTTGGCAGGGGATGTGCGCATGTGTGAACGTCAGGACATTACTTTGCAAAGCCCATCCCCAGCCAACTCTAAAAATGTAATACTGAATCCTTCTTTTCTTAAAAATCACTTTGCTGTCCTATCATAAACTCAGCGATATCTTCTCTCTTCTCAAGTTCATTTCTAATGTTGAATTTCTAACTTTCTCTGCCACTGTATCATCTCAAGCTAGCTCACCTCTAAGGATTTGAGTTTCCACTGCAAATAGTTTATCAGAGTCGTTCCTTATGAGGAATTCTGATTTTTTACTGTTGGAATGATAATTGATTCTCCTTGCTGCACAAGGATATTCCTCTAACATTTTTTAAGCCCAGATAGGCAGGCAGTGTATGCTGTGTAAGGATGTGTTTCTAAAATCTTTCTATTAAGTAATTAAAACTAGTATGAGGTTTGTAGAGATTTTCTCTTTCTTGCTGTTAAGTTATAATGTGAGGGTTTGGGATGGAAATGCTGTCAAATTGAGTTGTGATGATTTTTGTACACCTATAATCGTAATAAAATTCCTTAAGTAATGGGAAACAAAAACAAAAGGAAACAAAACAAAAAGTTATAATGTGAGGTATAGAGTCTACCACTATACAATCCAGTGAAGCTTTCCATAGCTATGTGCCCTCTTTTCTTGAGAACTATGAGACATGGAGGTTTACTTTTAAAAAGAATTTGTTGTAGACATGTAAAGCATTGTTATCTTTCCTCTTATCCTCAAAACATATTGACCACAACTACAAAAACAAATGGGTTTGTGTTTACTAAATGTGAGTCACTTTTAAGCGCTTTGGACATTCTAGCGCATTTAGCCTTTATTACAGCCTTTCAAAGTAGTGGCTGTTATTTTCTTGTTTTCCAGGTAAGGAAATTTAGGCACTAAGTGAATAAGTAATGAACTCAGATCACACAGCAGGACTTAGTGGATTTATAGTTCCAACCCAGTCTCTGGCTCCAGGGTCTTGAGATTTCAGTAAAATAGATTCCAGAAATTTTGAGAGAAAGTAAAATATGGGTCACGTTTCTAAACTAGGTCATCTGATTTCTAGAAGAATAAAATAGTTATTTTAGTTAATTTCATATTGATGAAATATATGGTCTTTACAGAAAATATGTTAAAAAATAAAGAAGCACATGCCTTACAACTCATAATTTCATCAATCAGAAGATATATTAGGGTATTTAAAATTTTTTTTTTTAGGATAGATCTTTTTAAGTCAATTAGGTGGCAGATAAAGTGACAGATTTGTGTTGGAGTATTGTGTTATTCATCCTGTTTGGATTCCAGTTAATTATGGCAATAGTTTTCAGTTCTTTTGCTGCTACTTTGTAATGTGTAAATCAATAAGTTTTGTAAAAGGAGTTTGCCTGATTGCTTCCTTTTTAGGACACCATGCTTTTATGAAGAATACATTACTTCCCTGGCATAGTACTCTGATTGTAGAGGGAGCACAGGTATTTTGTAACAAGAATTTCTGGCTTCCAGGAGGTTGTGATTTTGTTAAGGAGAGAATATGATATTTACAGGAATGAATGGATTAGAGACTCACACAATATGGAATATAATCAAACTCCAAAATTTCATAGGGAAAAAACTTAGTACCATGTTCAGAATATGGGATCATCACACAGTCTGTAGGCATGAAATTCACATAAAAGAAGCCTTATCTTAATACTTGAGTCTTGAAAAAAGAAACAAATTTAATCTGAGATGGAGAAGAAAGGGAGGTCATTTTGAGAATTGTATAGTAGAGGAAGCCATGGATACTCTGGGTTCTCTATCATGTTGGTGGAGTCTACTTATTTTTCTATGATGGAAAAGATAAGCTACGGTATAAATTTCCCTATTGAAGTTCATGAATAAGAGAGGCTACCTTTAAATCATTAAATTTTTTTATTTAAGCTGTAACAAATACATTCATTTCTTCATTGTGATGACAATGAGGGAGGCAATTGTGACAATGATGATTTGCTATAAGTTAAGTAGTAAAGCTTTATAGTTATTTCCTTCTTAAAATATTTGTATTGACTTTTATACATTTCACTATCTGCGGTTCTGGATCTTTTTTCTTTAAGTAGTGGGTATATTTGTTGTTTTTAATTTGATGTGATGATCATGTAATACTGTTCTCATTTTATACATCTCATACTTGGGTTATTGAGACTTAATTTTTTAAAATTATGACTTTTCTTAACCTCTGTTGGATTAGGTAAATATTGAGTACTATATATTTGTTCTGTTGATAGCTTCAAGTAATACTTCTTTTTAAAATTATTTTTATTTTTTTATTATAGTTGGTTTACAGTGTTCTCTCAATTTTCTACTGTACAACAAAGTGACCTAGTCTCACACACACATATATACATTCTTTTTCTTACATTATCCTCAATCATGTTCCATTGCAAGTGACTAGATATAGTTCCCTGTGCTATACATCAGGATCTCATTTCTTCTCCACTCCAAATACAATAGTTTGCATCTATTAACCCCAAGCCCCCAGTCCATCCCACTCCCTCCTCCTCCCCCTTGGCAACCACAAGTCTGTTCTCCAAGTCCATGAATTTCTTTCTGAGGACTTTTAAAATGAAGGCCATAAAGTAACACTGCTTTTTAAAATAACATCTCTAGAAGCTCTTTACAGAGTCTGGTCTAATTATGTTTAATGTCTGTTCACTCACAAGATGCTTCCTTGAGCCAGAATTCCTAAAAATATTGAATGTATGGAGCTATTTAATGACATGGCTTCTTGGTGGAGACTAACATAAAGGTCTGTGTGTGGGTTAATGTTACTAGTACATTTTTAGGGAATCAGAATCAGATGAGGCCACTCTTTGCCTTCTAGTTTACCAGGTACTATAGAGAGATAAATTTCTTCTAATGACTATCTGTTCCCCCTCTTCAGAATCGAATGAATATCGTTTCCCAATTTTATGAAGGTAATTTATTCCTGAAAAACTGTTTGTGTGGTGATTTTCTCATCAGTCCAAAGAACTGTTATCATGTATTTTAATGGAAAATATTTTTTATATGTTCCTAACCTCCACTCTGACAATCATTTGTGCTGAAACAACACCAAAACCTATTAAAATGGACAGAGTTATTTTGATATTTAACAGCTATTTTAACACAACTTAACAAGGCATTTTCCCCCTTCATTAATTACTCTATAATATGGCCATTTAATTGTTCTTGTTAAGCTGTTTTGCAGCTATTACATGCTGTATACTTCCAAGATTGTACTAACAAACAAAAATATATATATGATGCTCAGTGTTTATGATATTTAATTACTAATGCAAAAAAGAAACAGAATAGTAAAGGAGAAAAAAATCAATGAAAACAATGCATTTTAGTGGGAATGATACATGAGATTATTACTGCTATAAACTAGCAAACCATAGGTACACTGGGTAGAGGATTTAATGCAACACA
>PVHT021183617.1:11657653-11772067 GCA_004024745.2 Catagonus wagneri
AAGACCAAGACATTGCATTTACTCTTATGCATATTTTTACTAATTAAATCAGGGTTTTTGTGAAGGATTGTTTATCCTGAAAATAAATGCAATTTTAGAAAGTGCTTAACTTAATCAGGGCTTCTTTATAGAGGCCTCCAAGGCATTGTTTTACATATTCCAACAGAGGTGTTTGGCCCTTACAGCTTTGCTATTAAGCTAAGAAATAACTACTTTCAGCATTTTCCTATGTAGTCATTGCTCAAAACTTGTGTTATAGGCTCTGTTTTCTTTCCTATTATTGTGGGTCAAGTTGGTCCAGTAACAGATGCCTCCTCCTTTGGTGCACCTGACCTCATCCTCTCTCAAGAACGTACTGTCAGCAGTTCTCTTTTCTCTTTCCTGGATCTTCAGTTCTCCTTCTTTATTGGGTCTTTCCTCATCAGCATTAAACATATGGTGCTCTTTCTCTCAGCCTAACCACACGCATGCACACTCATTCCGACTCCTACACCATTTCTCTCCTTTATATCACAGCTAAACTGCTTGAAAGGGTTGTCTGTCTCCACTGACTCTAATTTCTCGCTTTCCCTTGTCTCCCGAGTGCACTCTACATCAGGCTTTCGCCCCCAACACTGTACTGAAACTGCTCTTGTCAAGTTCAATAATGCTTCCACATTGCTAAATCCAATGGCCAATTCTCTGTCTTCATCTTGAGCTGTCAACAGAATCTGACACAGTGTTCTCTCCAACTCCTTGAAACCCTTTTTTCACTTGTCTTTCAGGCTGATACATTTTCCCATTTGGGGGGTTTGTTTTCTTCCAACTCACCACTGAACATTCTTTCTAAGTCTATTTTTCCTCCTCTTTTCCTCTTTAGCTGCTTAATACTGGAGTGCCCCAGGACTCTGGTTTTGAATCTCTTCTCTGCTGTTAATATTGGCGATGACCTCATCTAGCCTCTTGTCTTTAAATGCCATCTGCTGATGCTGGATTCCCAAATTTCCATCTCCAATATGATTCTTGCTCAACTCCAAACTTCTACATTCTACTGTTTGACATGTACACTTGGATGTCTAATGAATATCTCAAATTAACACATTCAAATTAGCTTCAGATCTTAAATCACTATCTTGCTCCTTTCATGGTTTTCCCCATCTCAGCAAAGGGGAGTTTTGTCACTTCAGAAGTTGATCAGGTAAAAAAATTCCTTGGACTTATAGTCTTTTTTCCTCTCATATTACACATTTAAACCATCAACAAATTCTTTTGATTCTGTGTTCTAAATATATTTGAAGTCAGATCACTTCTCACCACTTCCATAGCTACTACTACTCTCATTCCTGCTACCATAGTTTCTTGCCTGGGTCAACCTCAATGAAATGTGAAGTAAAAGTGGAATGAGAACGTGAGATATTTGAATTTACTGAGTTCTTGGGACGGATGTTGTACTTATCTGGTGATGTTGTTCCCTGATTAAACATTCCAGTGGCTTCCCATTAGTAATAGAATCCAGAATTCTTCTTTTGGCTTTCAAGACTCTCGAGGATCTGTCTGCTTGTTGCTACTCTAACCTCATCTGCCACATCTCTCCTACTCAATCTGTTTGTTTCAGCTGCAGTGACTTCCCTTTTTTTTTTTCTCCAACGTATCAAGCATGCTCTTGGACATTTGCAATTATTCTTCCCTCAGCCCAGACACTTTTCCTTCAGAGGGGTGGATGGCTGAAATACCACCTTTCCCAGTGAAGTCTTCTTGGATCCTCCTACTAAATTGCAACCTACTAATCATATCTCATTCATCTCTCTTTCCTGATTTTACTTTTCTTCAGAGACTTTATATTATTTTCCCTAACATGCATTTTATTTATGCTTTATTTTATTATCTCCTAGCTACCTCTCCTCTTTCACCAAATGTAACTGTTCTGTGGGAACAGACATTTTTATCTGTTTGTTGACTGCTATTCTTTCTGCCTGGAATTGTGCTTGGCCCAAGGTAAGTAATTAATAAATTATAATTGAACGAATTAAAAATTTCCAACTTCTTCCTCTTTTACTCATCTTCACCACATCAGAGAGGGAAAAGAGGCCATGCTTTAGCTACTTCATGAATGAAATACAAATGATTTCTTTTTAACAGAATAAAAAATAATGATGTACATTTAAACTATCAAGGAAACTTTTTTTGGTAAATACAAGTGAAAGAAGAGAAAGATAAATTAGCTATAGTTGTAGCCACTTTCCCATTTGGATTTATGTCAAGTTGTTGCTGAAAAATGGGTGAGTTGATACCTAGAAGTACTGAGCTTGGTTTATTATCCTGGCAACTCTAGACTGAGGCTATTAAGAGACTATACTTTGCACTTGGGATGATTATGCAATCTGAAAATGAAATAAGTACCTTGTTTTCTATCATCAACTCTTTTTCCTCTTCTTTGAAATGAAAATAACATTTATTCATGGATTTGACAACATTGTTGAATATGTACTATATACTAGACACTGTTCTATTATGCACCGAAGAATCAGCAGGTAACCAAAGAGACAACAATCTCCATCTTCTGTGGGATTATTTTTTTAATAGGGGAGAGAGACAAACAGTAAAATAAATGTATAATGTTAGAAAGTGAGAACTGTTCTGGAGAAAGTAAAGCAGAGAAGCAAGTGTTGGAAATGTTGGTAGGGGGAAGGCATTGGGAACCCTAGAGAAGAGGGTATCTGACTTGTTGAAGAATGAGTGTGCCTGAAGCAGAGTGAGTGAGACTGAGAGGAGGATGAGATGAAGTCTGAGAGGTCACTGCCAAGTGGTGAGGATCTTGTTGGTTATCCACTGAACGATATGAACTTTTAGTTTGAGCAAAGGCATTACTTTAGTGTCTTGGGCTGCCATAGCAAAATACCGTAGACTGGGTGGCTTGAACACCGGAAATTAATATGCTCACAGTCTTGGAGGCTGGAAGTCTGAGATCAGGATGCCAGTATGGTTGAGTTCTGGTGAGAGCTTTCAGCTTTGCAGATATCCACCTTCTTGCTGTGTTTTCACATAGCAGAGAGAGACAAAGTGAGCTCTCTGGTGCTTATTCTTAGGAGAATACTAGTCCCATCACCATCATGGGAGTCCCATTCTGTTGACCTCTCTTAAACCTGATTACCTCCTTCCTAAAGGCCCTCTCTCCAAATACCATCACATTGGGAGGGATTCAATGTATGAATTTTGGGGGATGCAATTCAGTCCATAGAGGCATGATATGGCATGACATATTCGTAATGGATCACTTTGGCTGTTTCAAGAACAGATTGTTGAGGGAGGGGAGCCAAGCCCAAAGCAGAGAGAAGCTATTACATTAATCCCAGAAATGATGCTACATTGGACCAGAGTCATAGCAGTGGACATGGTAAGAAGTGGGCAGATTCTGAATTTTTTCTTTTTTTTTTGTCTTTTTGCCTTTATATAGAGCCGCACCCGCGGCATATGGAGGTTCCCAGGCTAGGGGTCTAACAGGAGCTACAGCTGCGGGCCTTCACCACAGCCACAGCAATGCTGGATCTGAGCCGCGTCTGCAACCTACAGCACAGCTCATGGCAATGCCGGATCCTTAACCCACTGAGTAAAGCCAGGGATTGAACCTGCAATCTCATGGTTCTTAGTCGAATTCGTTAACCACTGAGCCATGAAGGGAACTTCAGATTCTGAATATTTTTGAAAGGAGGATCAACAAAATTTACTCCTCTACAATGGGACTTCAAATGAAGTTTGACGTCAGTTCTTTTCAACTATGGTTTAGAAAATTGTAACAAGCTTGAAAAACTTCAAGCTTTCTTCCCACACCCCCTTACTGTGGCATACTTTTTCTGTGTTGCTACATTGGAAGGGGAGAATCTTTTTATGCCTCCTATTTGGTTTCTTTTTGGTCATTTGAAATTAACATAGCAAAATAAATAATTTGTATTTTCTGTATTTTCTAGATAGAGCAACTATATTTAGAACAAAATAATGCTTGCAATAGTCCTCTTCTGAGAGTGAGTTGCTTCCTTCACTGGCCATTGGTCAATCTGGAATTAATTATAGCCAAACAGCAATCCAAAGCCCTAGAGAAAAGGAGGAACATTTCATTAAAGGCTAGGCTGGGGATTACTGCTGACAGAAACACTGCCAGTCAGGCAGTTTTAAAAGAAAGGTGACTGTTGCCATAAACTTTAGAGCTAAAATAAAGTATATTGAGATCAGGTTTTTCCAAATAGCTTCATCTCAAGAAACTGAGACTGAAGGATAGTTATGTAAATTAAGGTTAAGCATCTAAAAGTCAACTAAGGTAAAATGCTTGTAGGAGAGACAGAGTTGAAATACATTTTTTTTCTTTTCTTTGTTCCAGTGTGACTGTGGCAGTGTTCCTTATCCAATTCAGAACTTTTCAGATGTTTCCATGTAAAGATTTGCAGTGATTACATATTGATTTTTTATCATTTCTAAGGTTTAGGCATTCTAAGTGATAATCATAATCAGGGCATTCCCTTGCCTTTGGAATTAAGGTTTTTGATCTTATCAGATAATGAAGTGTAATAAACATCCTTGTTGTAAACCATAGAATATCTTCTTAGGATTTTGTCTTTGAGAAGATGTGCTATTGTAACCTGAGTGAGGTGGCTATATTTTGTTCACTGTCTTATCAAGTATAGGAGATAGATCCTCAGCAAACCATATAAAATTCAACTTGGATGGATATTGGAAGGCTATTAAAGTAAAAAGAATGTTAGAAAAAATTGCTAGCTATTATAAAAGTGATCATTTGAGAATGAAGTATTATCATAAAATCACCTATTTTAAAAAGTTTTACAATTATGACTTTATTTACCATGGCACTGGGAAATTTAAGATTGAGACTAAAATTTTTTGAGAGATTTCAAATGGAAAATGGACTCTTGGTCCATCTTTTGGGTCTTAAAAATTTTCATTCCCTTCTTTGAGAACTTTGATACTGCTGCTTATGGACTTTGAAATGTAAAACACACTCCAGTGTAAAACAAACCTTAGCCTGAAAAGAAGGTTGCAATATACAAGCAGAGCAAATCCAATATGGTAGTTTTAAATGAAGCCTTTAGGGCATTTCTTAAGCTTTTTAAAGGGTAATTTTGAAAGAGAGGGTGAGTCTCAAGTGCCATTTTTCAGTTGGAGGAATTTCAATGGTTTATAACTTAGATTTATTCTTTATTGGCTTTATTTTTTTTTCTTGTGGATTCTACCTTCATATGGGAAATCATGAATGACCTAGAGTGTGTCTTCAATAGTATAAAATAGGATGGTTTTTAGCTTTTAAATTGTTTAGCAACTCATTTTATTTTACCGACTGAAAAATATTCACTAAGCTGTAAAATAATTGGTAGGTTGATAATGTTTAGGATCATTTAGCTTCTTAAGTACATTGAGATATATCCTGTCAATTTTTATTAATGTTAATAAAGTCAGCTGGTAAATGGTATGAAAATTGATGAGCTAAATTTCTCTAGTGGACAGAACCAATACTCCCTGTCTGCAGTAGAAATTTGGGCATACCCCAAATCAAAATTTCTTTGTTTCATTTTTTTTGCTTTTTAGGGCCACACCTGAGGCATATGGAAGTTCCCAGTCTAGGGGTCGAATCGGAGCTGCAGCTGCCAGCCTAACCACAGCCACAACAACTAGAGATCCCAGCCATATCTGCAACCTACACCACAGCTCATGACAATGCCAGGTCCTTAACGCATTGAGTGAGGCTAGGGATCGAACCCGTGTCCTCATGGATACTAGTTGGGTTTGTTACTGCTGATCCATGATGGGAATTTCCCAGATCATATCTTCTTAACACCTATTGCCGTGGACTGAATTGTATCTCCCTCAAATTCATTTATTGAAGCTTTAATATTCTTTGTGACTGAATTTGAAGAGAAGCAGTAATTAAGAGGTATTTGAAGTTAAATGAGGTCATAAAGGTAGAGTCCTAATCCATTAGGTGGATGGTTTTATAAGAAGAGGAAGCGAGCAAGATCTCTATCTTCCATGTGAGGACACTTGAGAAGATGGTATCTATAAGCTGAGAAGAGAGGAAGAGAGCTATCATCAGAACCTAACCATACTGGCAACCTAAGCTCAGAGTTCTAGCTTCTAGAACCATGAGAGAACAGATTTTGTTAAGTTACCCAGTCTATGGTGTTTTGTTATGGCAGCCCAAACTGACTAAGACTTCCGTGCACGGGCTTGAGTCATTTTCAATGCCATTGGTTTAGATTTGCAGTGGAGATGACAATGAGGATGAGGCCAAAATAAAGATGATAGTAACCATTTGAATTATTGAGGCCTTCCTATTACCATTTTGTTTTGCTTGAATTGGTTTGATTACTGAAGAAGAAATTATTGCTTTACCTTTTAAAATATCTGTTGCTTTGGTACACCTCTCCCTCTCATCTGTAGTGAAAATGCCTATGATTAGAAAGAAGTTTAATCATGTAAAGAAAGCTCTATAATCAATATCATAGTGGTGAGCAAACTTTCTCTGTAAAGGGTCAGACAGAAAATATTTTCAGCCTTGTGAACCATGCCATCTTAGTTGCAGCTTTTCAACTTTGCCGTTATAGCAAGAAATCAGCACCCGTAGACATCATATACATGAATCAACATGGATATGTTCCAATAAGATTTTATTTTCGGAAACAGATGGCTGTCCAGATTTGGCCCATAGGCTATAGTTTGCTGAATCCTGTGTTACTTGATAACCTCTTTGTTCAACAATAAAAAAATTACAAATTCCTCAAACCAACAGACCAACAGACTTATTAGGAATTTGTTTTTTTCCTACATTTTTTATAAATGCTTAAGAATCAAAGTGAGGAGTTCCGGTAGTGGCTCAGTGGTTAATGAACCCAACTAGTAGCCATGAGGACTCAGGTTCAACCCCTGGCCTTGCTCATTGGGTTAAGGATCCAGTGTTGCTTTGAGCTGTGTTGTGGGTCACAGACTCGGCTTGGGTCCCGCATTGCTGTGGCTGTGATGTAGGCCGGTAGCTACAGCTCCAATTCAGTTTTTAGTCTGGGAACCTCTGTATGCCGAGGGTGAGGCCCTAAAAAGATAAATAGACAAAAAAATTAATCAAATTGAACTGGTACATTTAAAATAATTAATATATACAAAATCTGTACATTGATGGAATTTACATTTGTATTAATAATATATACTACATTATTTATATACTATTTATCAATTTATTACTATATGCATTTGAAATTGAAATATTCATTTGTATGCAATTTATATATGCTGATTACATATTCACATTTTATGTATTACATATCATATCTTACATTACATATTTACATGAAGATATTATATCACATACCTTTATATAATTTATTTTATATTGTCACTGAAAATGAATAATGTCTGGAAACCTTGGTTTTATTGGGATTAAGTTGTCCATTTTACTCTGCAACCTCTAATATTATTTCAAATTAAGAAAGGAGATAGTAGAGAACAACTGAGATTAAAGAGAGATGTGAGATAACTGTCTTAGAGGATAGGAGGGCAGGATGATATCAGAAATACAGTATGATTGCTGCCCAGCATAGGGGTCCACTTGACTGCCTGGTCATAAATTTAAGGTGAATGCCATTAGCATGTCAGTGCAACCACAGGATAGGCATAGAGCAGTGCTTAACCAGCATGGGGGTTTTGCCAGGTGAGAATGATGGAAAGTAGACCAAAGGAGTTGAAGATAGCAGAAAGGGAATAATTAAATGATTACAATGGTACGTCATATCATCTAACCTGGGTAAAATGGGGACCTAGGATCTGAGAGGGGGAATGACCATAAAAATGTATAAGATTAAGGGTTTGGGGATCCCAGGAAGAAAGTGGGTGAAGTATTGTTGGAGCTTAAAAAGAGACAGAACAAGGCTGTGAAGATAGGATGCTACAAATGAGGAATGGAATGATTGACATGAAGACATTCCCAGATGGTACAGTTTACTGGAAATGACAATGTCCAGGGTATGACCGCATGCTGGATGTGGTCGATGGAAAAGAACACTAGAAATGAGCTCAAGGCCTGTCAAGGGTTTTGATGGATTATCAGTGTGGACATTGAAACATCCAGGAAAGATGAACCAAGAGTGATGGAAAGGAAGTCAGTGTTTTAGGATCATTAATGAGGCATCATTGAATGAAATGCAATGCCTGAGAGGAAATAGCAGATGAATTTAGGAAGCAGGTGGCATCATATGCATCTACTCAGGAAACTGGCATGTTTAGGAAGGTGGCAGAGAAGCTGCTTAATCTATCAGTAGCTTTAAACAATAAGTATCACACTTCCAGGCTTGTGTGTGGTGGGGATGTGAAAGAAAAATCACCCCCATTTGAGAGCATATCCTTCAAGACATAGCCAAGTTTCAATTAGAGTTAAAAAGGAAATAGAACATTCAGAAAAGAAATTAAGGAGATAGAGAATTTGTTAATGACACACACACAGAGTTCCAAAGTGCAGAGTCAAAGAGCTTGGAGAGGATGAGTATTTGATTTGGATTAGGGAATATACACATATAAATGTGGCAAAGACGCAAGATGATAAGAAATACCCTGAATGCTTGGGATGATGATGGTATGGAGATGAATAGACTTGACCATCTATTAAGAAAGGCTAATAATCAAATCTAATTATGACTTTCTTCTTTGTTCAGTCCCCCGTCCCCCAGGCAGTGTGTTATGGCTAAGAAAAGGAAGGGTTGTGTTGGGAGACGAGAAGAGTGAGTCATGTCACAGATGCACCTGCTCTGTGGATCTCCTTTAAATCCTATTGAAAGCGGAATGTTAGAATCTATCTGACCTGGGCTAGGAGTCAAATTTCTCAGTGTTTAGAATTTGAGAGCTCAGGAAGTATTCTTAACGCATTTATTAGACTCTGGTGATTATTAACATATTTAAATAAAGCACATTAAGGGACATTTAAGTCTATGCAATTAATTGCCCAAACTAGTATTTCTTAGACTTTGTCACCTTCAGTACCCAAATGGGTAGTGTGAACCTAAGCAGTCATATGATCCAGGTGAATTACTAATTGTCATTCCAACCCCTTCATTCTCTACCAGTGAAGCATTGCAGAAAGCAAATGTAAGGGAATTGTATTGATATATTAACCTTGATTCCACTGTGTTTTTAAAGCAAAGACTTATTAATAGTAAGCTTTAATGTTTTCATGAAATTTGTAGTAATATCTTTGCAGTACTTGTGACATACTTCACATCTGAGCTCAGTAATCTGAGATTCACTGCCTAGGCTCAGTATTAAAAAAAAAAATGTCAACTGTAACACAACATTATATTGTTCAAAATAAATCAACTGCTGTCTGAGAAAGAGGATCAGTACATTTCCTTTTTTGTGATCATTTATTTGTAGTTTTTTTTCATCTTATCTTCGGTGACTGATATGTTTGACAACAGATATACAAAATCTGACACTGTCGGAGCAGATCTTCAATTTTGCTATTTGCTAAGTTTAAAAATGTGACAGATTCTGAAATGTGGGATGTGTTCCCTGAGACTGACTGTTTGGTTAAGCACTCTCCTTCCAAACCTTCTCCTTGTTCCACTTCCTTTCTCAGGAATAACTGCATCCCAACGTGAGGGCCACCTTCCTGCAGCTCACGTTCTGAAACCAAGAACTACTGCATAGGCATGAGGCTTGGTGAACTGAGTACTTTGAGAAAAGGCATTGTATCCATAAAAATAGTGTCTGTTATTATTAGGTACATAGATCTGAGGTTTAAATCCAGTTGTCTAGTTCCAAAGTCTTTGTTGTTGTCTCATCTGGTTCATAGGCACACCCCGGACATTGTCATTTCCAATAACTCTACCTTCTGGAAATGTCTTCTTGTCAAGCATTCCACTCCTTGCTTGCAGTCTCCCTGTCTTCACAGCCTTGTTCTGCCACTTCTTTGGCTCCAGCAGTACTTTAAACTCCTCCCTGAAATCCCCAAGTCATTAATTGTACACATGTTCACTGCCATTCTTCATCTCATATCCTAGGTTCCATTTTACCCAGGTTAGATGATATGATCCACAACTGTAATCATTTAATCATTCCCTACCTGATATCTTCAACTCCTTTGGCCTTTTACCCAT
The DNA here is from genome assembly GCA_004024745.2 of Catagonus wagneri. Lineage (NCBI taxonomy): Eukaryota > Metazoa > Chordata > Mammalia > Artiodactyla > Tayassuidae > Catagonus > Catagonus wagneri. The sequence goes on from PVHT021183617.1 coordinate 11,667,775, forward strand.
CATTCTCAGCTGGCAAAACCCCCACCCTAGTGAAACACTGCTCTGTACCTCTTCTGCACCTGCACTGACTCAGTCAAGATATTCACTTTAAATTTATGACCGTATAGTTAAGTGGGCCTGTATGTTGTGCAGCAATCATACTGTATTTCTGTTATCATCTTGCTCTCCCAGCATCCCGTTCTGCTCTCCCATGGTCTTGATCCTATACCTTCTGTCTGCTTTTACATCTTTGCTCTTGAAATTATCATTTCTGTCTTGCATCATCAGATTCTCCGCTCCCCGACCCCAGCTAAATTATATTGAAACAAACAGGCTTTAATATACCCCATCTTAAATGAACAAACAATAGTCCTTGACCTTGATTTCCCCTCTAGCTATGATTTTTCTGTTCCTGTTTATAACTAAACTCTCCAGAGTGTTTTTTGTGTAGTTTCTGTTCCTCGTCTCCCTTATCCTTTGAACCAATTTTAATCAGGCTTTGAGTGTCACCAGTGACTCTAAGGTTGTGTCTCATGGTCAGTTGAGGGTCTTTTATTTTCTTTTAAAATGTTCTTCCCTTAGCCCCTGGAATGTTACACTAGCTTCATCCTACTTTTCTGGCTATTTTTTTTTTTTTTGTCAGACTCCTTTCCTGGATTCTCCTTTTCTCAATGTCCACATATTTAATATTCTGAGAATGGAAACTTCACTCTTTTTATTCTTGGTTGAGTATCTCCCTGTTGATCTTATTCAGTCTCGTGGCTTTAGGGCCGTATGTTTGCTGATGACTCACATGTTTGTGTCTTCATCTCTGACCTGCTATGAGCTCTAAGTTATTTGACATTTGTGTGAAATGTTTCTGTCTTGAGGATTATTTGGGGCTGGGGCTTGAGGATTTTTGTTTTTAATTAGTGCTTTTTATTTTATTTTTAAATCTTATTGAAGTATAGGTGATTTACAAGGTTTGTGATGTCGAGCAAATGTGAACATCCCTGCCAGAGAATTCTTGATTCCCACCAAACCTTCTCCTTCTTCTGTCTTCTTCACCTTAACAAATGGCAACCCCAGGTACTAGGATACTCAGGTAAAATATTGAAGAGTCAATATTCTGTCTTCTGTATAGGCTTTATGCCGTTCATCAGCGTGTCTTGTAGGCTTCTACCTTCAACATATGTCCTGTGTTTTACTAATTCTCCCTATTCCCACTGCTACTACCTGGTCCGAGTCACCGTCTTCTTTCTCTTGGATTATTGAACCAGTCTCTAAATTACTCTCTGTCTCGCAACTTTTCTACAACTTCCCCTGCTGCTCAGTTCTGTTATGTAAACAACCACCACGAGTGAGCTTTTAAAAATATGGATCACATTTACATCACCCTCTCCCTGTGTGATCAGCCTCCCCAAGATGGCGGTCCGCTTGCTCTCTGTACACCCCTGCTTGACAAATCCCTGCTTCACCTACACCCTATTCATAGGACTGACCTTCCCTTTTAAATCATAGAGCCTAATCAATAAAAGCCTGTGTACGTGATCTAAACCCCAACTCATGACTGTTCTGATCTTCAGATCAAAAAGGCTCCAATATAATAGGTTATTAAAGGGAAGATATCTGCCCAGTGAAAGTCATTACCCAAGAAGCAGAGAGGGACCTGCTCCTCTGCTGGTTTCCCTAATGACTGATGGGTCAACCTGATATCAGTTCCCCCTATAATTGGTAGCCTCCCTCCCTTGCCCTCCCCCCATAGTGAAGGCTGTTGCCATGTCCTGCCTGCAGTCTGCCATCCATGGTGGGGTGTCATTCCAGGACCTTTTTGCTTCAGACATGTAAGATCCCTCTGCCTGTTAAACCATTGGTATCTCTGTTGCTGACCCTGGGCTCTTTTTTTTTTTTGGTTTTGAGGCTGGACAGTATAGACTTACAGGCCTGTGGGGTGCAGGCAACACTCCCTTTGCTGCTTCCTTATATCAAGTTTAGAAGGGGTCCTTATATCAGCCTATGGGGCCCTCCTTGATCTGACTCCTAGTTACCTTTCTGACAGAACCCATCATTGCGTTTGTGTTTATTCCTCTCTACTAATATGTTTTTTATTCTTACTTGAATACACCACTCTCATTTTCCCCTGAGAAACATTGAATTTTTGCTCCTTCAGTCTGAAATGCTTTTCACTAGAGACGTATTTTGGGAATATATTCAAATGCCACCTCCTAAGAGCTTATCAAAATTAACTACTTATTAGACCCTCTCCTTGTTCTTTTTTATTTTTCTTTCTAACATGTATATGCCATCATATTATATATTTTGCCTTTTATATAACGATGTCTATTTATTCAGTTGGAAATTTCATAAGGGCAGGGATTTTTATCTTAACCATGTATGGTTTCTCAATGCCTGATGTAGGGGAATAAAACTTGCCACACCAAAATATTTCTCTTTGTCTTGAGGATTATTTGGGGCTGGTGCTTGAGGATTTTTTTGTTTGTTTGTTTTGTTTTTAATTGCAGTTTTTTATTTTTAAGTTTTATTGAAGTATAGGTGATTTACAAGGTTGTGGTAATTTCTGCTGAACAACAAGATGATTCAATCATACATATACACATATTCACTCTCTTTCAGATTCTTTTCCCACATAGTTTATCACAGAATATTGGGTAGAGTTCTCTGTATTACGCAGCAGATCCCAACTGGCCTGTCATTCAATATATCTCAGTGTGCATATGCCAATCCCAACCCCCCAGTCCGTCCTTCTCAGCACCCCCACCTCTCCCCTTTGATAATCATGAGTTTTTCAAAGTTTGTTAGTCTGTTTCTGTTCTGCAAATAAGTTCAATTGTATCCTTTTTTTTTTTTAGATTCCACATATCAGTGATATGATATGATGTCTTTCACTGTCTGACTAACTTCATTTAGTATGGTAGTTTCTAGGTCCATTCATGTTGTTGCAAATGGCATTATTTCATTCTTTTTAATGGCTGAGTAATATTCTATTCTAGATATGTAGCACATCTTCTTTATCCACTCCTCTGTTGATGGTCATTTAGGTTGCTTCCGTGCCTTGGCTATTCTAAATAGTGCTGCAGTGAACATTGGGGTACATATATCTTTTCAAATTATGGTTTTCTCTGGATAGATGCCCAAGAGTGGGATTGCTAGATCATATGGTAGTTCTATAATTTGTTTTTTGAGGAACCTCCATACTGTTTTCCTTATTGGTTATACAAATTTACATTCCCAGCAACAGTGTAAGAGGGTTCCCTTTTGGGGGATTGTTTTTGAGAAACAAAAGACCCAGGAAGAGCTTTTGCCACCTCCTCTTAACTGCCTAAAAGAATTTAGATAAAGGGCCTGTTCTAAGAAGAAGAACTATCACCACAGATAATGAAAGTATAACATGAACTGGGTATGGTAGACTGGGGGAAACTTATCAAGGCTTGTTTGATCAAAGTCTTCTCTGGGTCCCATTGCCTCTGTGTGGCCCAGCAAACATTCATTTACCAAACATATTCTCTTTTTCATCTTCCTATAACTTGTCTTTCTTTCTTTTTGAAGTCCTGAACCCCTACTTTCCTTCTCTTAGATGGCATATAAGTTTCAATTGTCTAACTTGTCCTTGGGCCCCATATTCTTATGGAACCCCTGGATGAATGTAATTAAATTGTATATTCTCCTGTTAATCTGTTTCATACTATTTTGTATCTTAGACCAGCCAGAAGAACCTAGAAGGGTAGATGAAAATATTTTTCTCCCCTATCTTGACATACAACAGATGCTCAATAATTATTATTATTACTTTTTTTTGTCCTTTTTGCCTTATCTAGGGCCGCACCTGCGGCATATGGAGGTTCCCAGGCTAGGAGTCTAACAGGAGCTGTAGCTGCCGGCCTTCGCCACAGCCACAACAACGCGGGATCCGAACCGCGTCTGCAATCTACACCACAGCTCACGGCAACGCCGGATCCTTAACCCACTGAGCAAGGCCAGGGATCGAACCCGCAACCTCATGGTTCCTAGTCAGATTCGTTAACCACTGAGCCACGAAAGGAGCTCCGAGATGCTCAATAATTATGTATTGGATATGCAAATTATTGAAATATCAGTGTTTTATTATAAATTACCCATAATTCACTGTTTTTTTCTTTCTCTAAGTTTGGACAACTTCTCAATTATCTTAAGTCAGCAGAACCTAATTTTAAAAGTTTCATCTTATTTTGAGCACCAATATAGACAAAAAATGCAAGCATAGCTTTTCTTGCTAATGGAGTGGGAGGTTGGTGGTGTATTTCTCACACTCCCCCTTTTTTTTAAGAGTTGCAAATTGAAGTATTGTATACTTAATAGAAACATTTTTACTAGTCCAGGCTTGAGCTGTTTCCAACTTAACAGAAAAATTAAACTCCAAGTATTACCTGAAGGGCAATATTGGAAAAATCTTCACAGAGCAGCTGAGGAGAATCTCCTATATATTAGATCATGAAATTGAGTTTTCAAGAGAAGAATGTCTAATTCTTACTAAGAAACCATTTTATCCAGCAAGGGGGTCAAGTTTCAATTTCTGGAATAATCCTATGTGGAACTTGATAATTTTTTTGCTTATTTAATAACAATAGTAACAACAGCAATAATAAACCACTCCATTGCTGCTTAATAAAATATAGGAAATGGGAATGATTTATTATATTATTCATGTAAGAATATAAATGCCAAATCTGTGAATCACATTTCTCACCAACCAGCAGATTTTTATCACAGAAACTACTATAGTTCTTGGCAAAAGCTAAAATTTGCATGTGGGAAGTTCAAATTAAACCCAGTTCATAACTGACAAGACATATAAACTGCAAAAATAACTTCCTTTTACTGGATTTTAGATGACTCCTGCACAAGTTTAAGTTTAAAAAACTATTCTTTTCTTTTTATTCTCTTTTAAAGTATAGTTGTTATTATGACTTTAAAAAACAAACTACTTTTTTTCTTAGAAAAAGTAAACTTTCAATGATAAATGACTGAAAAATTTCTAGGCTCTTTATTGCCTCTGTATCTTAATTGTCTGTGGTCTATTTTAAAACTTAGATAAGTAAGCTATCAAGAGAGGAAATTGGAGTGCAATTGCTAGGGATGGAGTAGACACAGGTAGTTGTAGAAGTCCCAATAAAGGATATAGATGGAGAGGGAAATTCAGGGGATTTGGAGGGATCACTCTAAGTTAATAAATTGCTCAAAAAAGCCATCACAACCAGGCGGGCTTGCTTGACTAGTGGAAGTTCGAGAATTGCCTCAGGTCATTGGGTAGGGGGTGGGGTGAGGTCTGCATTCAGATTCAGACCAAGGGCAGGAATTTGAGGACCGCCCTTCTGCTGATTTGAATACACACAGTTCAGGACATCAAGGAGAAGCTAGTACTCCAGAAAGGAAGAGGCAGTTTATTCTGACCCCCCACCCCCCTGGCAGATAAAACTGTAGCCCACCAGATTCTGGGGCAGAGCTTCCATGCTTGCCCGTGTGTACCTCTCTCAAGCATCCTGTCTTAACAAATCTATTTCTTGCCTATCACTTTGTCTCTCACTGAATTCCTTCTGCCTGGAGACATGAAGAACCTAAACATTGGTGAGTCCAGACACAGGATGAGTGATTCTAATTTAAAACGGTGGGTTTAAGTCCCAATCTGGGTTTAGGCTGGGTTTGGGTCGCAGCACTTGGGTTCAAGTCCCAGTCTGTGTTGTGGCTAGTTTCAGGCCATTGGTACTGTCAGTTTCACAATGATTTCAGTTTTAATTTCTCTCTACCACTAACTCATTAATCTTGGACAAAAATCTCTCTGGACCTCTGTTTTTGAATCTAATAAATGTGAATCTTACTGTTTGTCAATTTGATTTTTTGTTGTTAGTGTTGTTACCGTATTGACAGATGAATATCAAGCCTTTTAGTCGGAAAATGACTTATTTGGTAAATATAGTTTAGATACCAATGGAAGTATTAAATTCTGCCATTCAGTTAAAATGTGTCTTCCTGTGTATTAGTTAAATGAGTCATTTTAAATAATGAAAATTGGCTTTTGAGGACACTATAACAGAAAGTATTCTGAAAGGCGTTCAGGTTTGTTGGTGTTAAAGTCATTTCCTGGCTTTTGAGAGGTTTTTCCATGGCAGTGTAGAAAACTAGGCATTGGAGTTAACTGCTATTGGTATGAGTAATTCATTTTTTTTTTCAAAGGAGAGGTATATCATAGACTACACATACATTTATTTAATATGGAGGTATAAGCAAAATCAGATTTCACATACTGAAAAATAAAAATTATCAGGGTAAATGAGTTATGCACTAGCAGCTATGTACCACAGGATCTTCCACTAAACAAATATTGCATATTCTCAAACCTTAGGAGAGTGAGGATTTGGCAGAGATACTTGTAAAAAAATGTCTTTCCAGTTATTACCATATATTTATAAAGTACCTTAAAAGTAAGCCACAGCTCTAGCTTGTAGAGACAATTTTAAATAAGCAATATCAGGACTGGATTATAGATTACATATATTTTGTTAAATCACGTTTGAGTTCACCATATATTGTATGCTATTCAGATTTGAGGGAAAAACCATCTTAATTAAGGAAGCAATGATTACTGAAACATTTTGCATGTTGAGGAATGCTCTCTTGAATCGTACCTAGAGCATTTTATGTCTTTGCTTGAAGAAAGTAATTTTCAATTAAAGGAGAACATTAATGGAGTTAAAATATTTCTATCTTGAATTATTATATTAAGTACACAGTAAAGATAATCTGAGAATAGGCATATTTTAAGCTATAAAATGTTTTAGGAAGGTCTACTCAGTCATTTTCTCCTTTTTTAAAATGTATAACACTTATTCAGCTTAATTTCATTAAAAATGACATATCCTAGGGAGAAAAACATTCAGAGAGTACATCTTAGCCATTTTAAAGTTTTTATTTTTAAGTGATTTTTTGGCTTTGGGAGGGATTTATCTTTTTTTTTTCTGTCTTCTTGTCTTTTTAGGGCTGCTTCTGTGGCATATGGAGGTTCCCAGGCTAGGGGTCCAATCAGAGCTGTAGCTGCCGGCCAGTGCCACAGCCACAGCAACTTGGGATCCGAGATGCATCTGGGACCTACAGAATAACTCATGGCAATGCCGGATCCTTAACACACTGAGCTAGGCCAGGGATTGAACCTGTGTCCTCATGGATACTAGTCGGATTCGTTAACCACTGAGCTGAACTCCAGATTTATCTTTTTTAAAAGACTGACCTCCATAACAGTAATCAATTTTCCAATGTATCATTATTAAATTAATTCATAACTAATTACATAGCTAATACTAAGGACAACCACAGTGATAGCTGATACTTACCAAGGTCTTACTGTATACATGGCATTTGCTAAGCATTTTTACATCCATTTTCTCATTGAATCTGATATCCTTATGGTGTTAGTATTATCATTATTCTTATTTTACAGAAGGGAAAACTGAGCCTTGAAAAGGTTAATAGCTAGAGTGACTGTGATATTGTGATTTATAATAAGAAATATGTATTTGGTCCTTTGTCTCCTTCTAGCACAAAGCTTCTAAAACCCTTGGGATTCCCTGAGTGTTGAGAGCAGAGTTAAAGTGTCTTTTGTTATGTTAATGAGACGGCAGCTTGTTGGAACCTTTGGATGGGGACTGGTTGCCAAAACAAACAAGGGAGTGATTAGAAGGTTAGAACTTTCATTCCTACCCCCTGACCTTTGAGGGGAAGGGAGAAGGCCTGAATCAATTACTCCCATGGTCAGTAATTTAATCAGTCATGCCTATATAATGAAGCTTCCTTAAAACCCACCAAGGACACAGTTTGGAGACTTCTGGGTTGGTGAGCACGTAGAGATGCAGGAGAGTGGTCCATGCAGGCGAGGCACTGAAGCTCTGTGCCCTTTGCCCATGCCTTGCCCTCTGTATCTCTTCCATCTGGCTGTTTCTGAGTTATATAATTTTATAATAAACCCATAATTCTCTGAGTTCTGTGGGCCACTCTAGCAAATTAGTCAAACTTGAGGAGGGGCGTCCTTGGAACCTAGCCAGCTGGCCAGAGGTGGAGATAACAGTGTGCATTTGGGATTGACATGTCTGGTGGGGGCAATCTTGTAAGTCTGAACCCTTAACCTGTAGAATCTGCTGCTCTCTCTAGGGTAGATAGTGTCAGAATTAAGTTAAATTGAAGGACACCCAGCTAGTACCCTAGAGAACTGTATCTTGGTGTGGGAATCTCCTTGAATTGGTACCAGAACCTATTTAGTCACATTCAAAGCAAGTGGAAACATAGGGTTTTGCCCCCAAATGGCGTGCTCCAGAGACTGCAGCTGCCCATCACACTTGGAAATTTGGGTTATCCTTTCAACTGGCAAGTGACAGTTTAAATATAAGGAAAGTGATCAACATCATATTAACAACAGATTTTATAAAATCAGTAGGAATATCTTCAGTAAGAAATTTTTCAATCTGTAGTGAGTGTCATTTAAAAATCTCTTTGAACCATTGTACGTATTAAAATTGACAAATGCCTCAAAGTTCAGTTAGAAGACTAAAAGTAGATGAGCAAGAATGGACCATGAACATTGGGAAAGAGAGTAGAAATGGCTGGGGCCAAGAAGTGCTTTCCTTTCTAGATGTAGAGGAAAAGCTGCCAAGTGGAATTGTTGGCCTGAGATAAGTAAAATTTTTTTTCACTTTGTTTCAGTAATTTGGTTAAAATGGTTACATTTACTTATTTTCTTGACTGAATACTATTATACTTTTCTCTTATTGAGATTTCCCTCTAGCTTCCCAAATAAATCTGTGTTTTATTTTTTTGCTAGGCTATGGTAACCATATCACAAACTGTGTGGCTTAAATAAAAGACATTGTCTTACAGCTCTGGAGACTAGGCAAGTGTGCTTCCTTCTGAGGGCTGTAAGGGAGAATCTGTGCCTCGCTCCCAGCTTCTGCTGGTTTGCTGACAGTCTGTGGTGTTCCTTGGTTTTCAGAAGCATCATCCTGATCACTGCCTTTTATGTTCACATGACATTTCCCACATGTGCATGTCTCCCTTTTGCATGGGTCTGTCTCTGTACAGATTTCCTCTTATTTAGGGCATCAGTCTTATTGGATTAGGGCTCCCCTAATAGCTTCATCTTGAGTTGATTATCAGCAAAGAACCCATTTCCAAATAAGTTCATGTTCATAGGTACTGGGGGCTAGGACTTCCAGGTACTTCAGGGTACACAATGTATCCTATAACACTATCCCATTCTAGTTTTGATGATACTATGTTTCCTCTAGAGGATCCCCATTGACTTATATTTAGCAGGACACACTTTCCTTCTTCCTAAGGTGAAAGCTGGATAGTCCACCTGAGGAGACCGACTGATTCAGTGGCAGGGTGGAGTTCAAGATGCCTACACTCTGCTTTGTAGCTGAGCAACAGTTGTAAGCAGATAATTGCTTCCTCACTCATCTCCCTCTGCTTCATCCAACCTCATTATTTTGCCAGTTTTCACCTTTTCATGTGGTGGTTCTGGTATAAGAGCATGTACTCAATTCACTTTAGTCCAGAAACAGCTGGTGCCTATGGTGGGGGAACAGAGGCAAGTAATATGTCATCACCTCAAATCATGCTCAGACATGCTTGCACACAGACCCATATACACCAACCTCTCTCAGGAAGCTGAAAATCTAGTGGTATAGACAAAAACACATGATACAGTATGTGGCAAGACCAAGATAAAAGTTTGTTTTATAGACAATATTTTATAATAATTTTAATTGGAGTGTAACCTTTAAAAACTGAATCACTATATTGTATACCTTTAATGTATGTAATATTGTACAACTACTGTACTTCAATTAAAAAGAAACAATCACAGCGCCAAGTCTTTAAAAAAAATGTGGCTATTTTGTCCATGGCATAAACTTTCACAACTATGATTAAAAATGTTTAGATTGTTATGAGAGCACAGAAGGGAGGGCACTTCTCTGAAGTGATGATGATTGAGCTAAATCTTGAAGAATGAAGGGGAAATGAAGTACAGGAAGGACTTTTAGGTAGACAAAATAATAAAAGCAGACTGCATTATCCTGTTTTCAGCCTTCTTTTCATACAGTGCACCTTTACACTGTTTGCTATGTAGCAAGCTCTGTTTTAAGTGCTTAACATAGATTTCTTTCATTTCATTCTGACACCAGCCTGGTGAGACAAATCCTTAACTGAGGCTCAGAGAGATTAAAAACTTGCCCAGGGTCACTGAAGTTCAGTCCCAAGTTTCAGAACCTAAATTTTCATACTTGCCTTCAAGGGAAAATGGTTTTAAACAGGGGCCTAGAGTGGATTCCTGGATTGGACGCAGGAGTAAGATAGACCACATCCAAAGATGGCAGAGTTTCAAGCTGAAGGTAATCCAGATTCTGGAAAGAAGCCAACATTGAAATTCAACTAGGAAATCCAAGTCAGACTTGCATCTGCAGAAGACAGTTAGAAAAGCAGAACCCAAGAGAACAGAAAGCGAGTTTATGGGAACAGACAGATCCGATCCTGGGTCTTGGAGTGAAGTGAAGGAGGTAGGGAGGTCCTAATGAAGGTGTCTTTAGCAGGCATTTCTGATTTTGACCGTGGCTACCCAAAGGAAGATATTAAGGAGAAGCTGACTCTCACTTAAGGTCTGTGCTATTCATAGCTAAGTAGGATGCACACAAACATGTGTGTTTCTATAGTATCTGAACTCAGTGTGTTTTGCTATTTAGGTGCCATACTACTGGGTTAAGGCTTGGCTCTGCCATTTCTTAGACCATGGACAGATTAGTTATTCTCTCATTGCCTCTGTTTTCTCATCTCTAAAATAAGAATAACAATAGCACCTACATGAAAAACACATAGATCAGTGCCTTGTATATAATAACTTCTCAGTGGTAACTATCTGTTTTGATTACCTATATTAGTTTTGATTAGCAAGGAGATTGTAATGAGGGAGACAAATCTAAGTAAAGATATTTACAGTAGAATCTTTATGGTCATTTGCTGAGTGCCCACTATGTTTAAGGCATATACTTGGAGGTTTTAGAATTTGTTCCAGACAGAACACTGTAAATCAGCTATAACAGAAAAAATTAAAATCATAATAAAACAACAACTTAGAAGACTAAAAAAAATGTACAATTTAAAACACCAGCTGTAAAAAAAAAAAAAAAGAAGTTGTTTCATCTAATACTTAAGGTAGGACTAGTTCTTTTTACAGAAGGCAATATTGAGACAAAGAGAATAATTCATGGATATAGGTTGTAGAACACTATTCCAGGACACTGGAAAGACTGTATTTGGTGCTGGGTATGGGGAAAGGTCATGGTATGCCTCATGGAGGAAATAATGTTTAATTTTTTGTCTATTGACTTGTAAAATATTGCATGTAACTTATCTGTTTTATTCATATAAAGTGAACTTTATGGAGATCACAACTCTAGTTACTGTGTTTGAGATATCTCTTCCATGATTTGATTTGGTTCTCTGTGCATTGGTAAATCTCATCTCTAATACTTGGTTAATTCCTAATTATACTTTCCCCCAAGGTCATCTCTCATCTTAAGCATATCTCATTGAAGTCTATAGTTGTTTTTCTTTTTCTCTATTGCATCTGTTCTCTGTATGCTTGGACCACAGCAGGGAAAATAAAAAAAAAAAAAAACTAAACAAAAAAGTCACTTGGCTAATTTACAGAGGTTTTATGCAGATTAATTGAAAGCCTCACACAAAGTCCTTTGTGATGTTTCTAAAAGGGTGAATGCTTGGTCAGTGTAAAGGAAAGCATAACATTTCATGAGGATTATATCTGCAAGGAAGTTGGCAGTCTTGCATTCAGGAAACAGTTACTGAGGCCAACATTTTTGGAGTATAAACATCAAATAGATGGTCAGTGCCCCTGTCTTTAATTCATATCATTACTACCTTTGTGTGAACCTTTGCTTTCTAAGACTTGCCAACTGCAACAGCTCTTTCTTGGTCTCATTAATGCCTCTCAATATTCAAACATTTCTTTGCTCACTGGCCCATAGGACTTTTACTTTTCTTTTGCTTAAAAAAAACAAAAGGCTTAAATAAGTAACTTGGCTGCTTTACTAGAAAGCATTCAGGGATACAGGATTCTGAAAGCTTCTGTATAAAATAATGTGTAATATTATTTCAAATACTGTGTTTACAGAGCTCATACTGCTGAGGATTAAAGGAATGTGCTGTGACAAATCTGATTCTGAGTAGGATTGCCTTCCCCAAAATAGATCAGTTGCATTCAAGTAGAACTTTTGATTTATGAGAATTAGGTCTTCCTAGGGCATTGTATAGTGCTCTGTATAATGACAACAGATTATTGTTTCCACTGAGACTCCCAGCGGAAGTCCAGCAAAGACTTCTTGGCTTATGATATCATTGCTTCTGAGCTGGGGTCAGGATATTCAGGCTCTCCTCATGTGAGAGGCACACAGCTTTTAAAGGAAATAGGATTTTTACTGGTAGGTGTTGGTTGCCCTATTAAGAAATGAATGGAAGTTTACCTGGTTGTTTTTGTTGTGGGTGAATTTTTCTTCTCCTGAAGGAAACTTTTAAGTATCTACTTCTTCTAAGTATTATTAAAATAGATTTTGCTGTTTTAGAAAGCCTTAAAGCTCTCCCTCCTGCTTCTTCTTTGTGAGATACGTATCTATTGCTTCCTTTTTTTTTTTAGCAGAGTTTGATTTTTTTTTGTTCATTAGCAATTTTGAATTACTTGACTATATCATGTAATTACTTGTTTTAAAAAATTATTAAATGATGTGAATAGGTATTAGACTTCACACTAGAAGCATCACATAGATAGATCCTGGCTAAATGTGAGGTTAATAATTTCCAAAACAGGAGTTCCCTTCGTGGCTCAGCAGATACTAATCCGACTAGGATCCATGAGGTTGCGGGTTCGATCCTTGGCCTCACACAGTGGGTTAAGGATACGGCATTGCCGTGAGCTGTGGTGTAGGTTGCAGATGCGGCTCGGATCCTGCATTGCTGTGGCTCTGGTGTAGGCAGGTGGCTACAGCTCTGATTCGACCCCTAGCCTGGGAAGCTCCACATGCCGTGGGTACAGCCCTAAAACGACAAAAGGCAAAAAAAAAAAAAAAATTCCAAAACAAACTTTGATAGTTTGTTTTTGATTATGAAACAGTGATTTCAAAGTGTACAGAATGCCCCACTTTTGACTGAGCTATTATTAAAACCATATATAGAAGGATACCAAGTAGGAGAAGGGCAGTTCATTTTTCATGCAGAATTTATAGAGAATGAATAAGTTACCCCATGACTCTTGGATCCCTCATCAAGATGGAGAACTTAAAGAGAAAGGATTGGAGGGATGAAATGCTAAAGAAATTTCTTTTTAGAAAGCTATGGCCCTGTTGTGAGTCTCCATTCTAATGCTTTCAGTAGAATGATTTTCTGTACCCTCCCCTTCAAAGCTAGTTGGGGAAGACTTAGTGAGGCAATTTATAACTCCAAACGTGTTTCCTACAGTTGGAAGTCATAGAGGACCTTACGTCTTCTTACATGTGAGAAAAACTAAGGCAGATTTAATACTGAGGTCTGACTACTGCCTGAGAAATTTGGAGCTGATAAAATTTGACAGGTTGCTTTTTAACAAATCTAAGAAAGTGCTGATGTGTTTTGATTGACTTGTATTTCCAGAGTTTGTCAGACACATTTCCCATAGACTAAATTTGGACTACACAGGAGAAAACTGTGTGGAATCACCTGATGATTTATGCAATGGTTATCTTCCAAAAAAAAAAAAGTTTGGAAATGTACCATCAATAGCCAGGGCTTAAGGAAGGCATCTTATCATGAATAGAATCACATGTTCCCTGCAGGAATCATCCTCTAAGCCCACAAAGTACCTCATAAAAGTCAGCTCTCATTATTTGCCAGGTTCAGAGAGTGCAAAGTCAACCATCTAAGTGAGTACATTTTTGTTCCCTTAACTCTTGTACCTTAGTCCCTTGACTCATTCTCTTGATTGCCACACACAACTTTAATCCTGGAGATAGGCTAATTAGCAGCCAGTGAAAGGGGAAGAAATTGCATAGAGAGGAGTACAATAGAGTAGAATTGCAAAGGGATCAAATGGGAAAGAAATGGAGTAGAGAGTAGAGTAGAATAGCAAAGAGGAACCTTTCAGTACAGCAGACCTCAGACCAAATCAGGCTAGAGCTAATGAGGGTGTGTAGAAGAAAGTGAAACAATTTAATGCTAATTGAGGTTTAAAATCTATTGTTGGATATTCAAAGCATGAGACCTATTGCAGTTTTAATCCAGGGCAAGGAAGATTCATTACACTGACTAAAGCATAAAGTGAAGGTGGGAGAAAAATATAACTTGTGTTTTGTTTGCAGTGAATATGTACCTGTTAAAAAACATCAATGAAGTGTATGAATAATTTTAAATAAAGATAAATTCTGGTACTTCCCTTTTTGTAAACATGATGAGATAGATTATTTGGGCCAATCTTTGCAGTGGAATAAGAACAACTAAAATACTCCATAAAATAGGAAAAAAATTAAAGCACCAAAGATCTAAAAAGAGAGTAAAGATCAATCACATTAAAATATAAATAAAAGCTGGAACTTTAAAGTTAAGAGAATCATTAAATCCCTCTTTTCTCTGAGGATGTTTGCCAAATGAGTTAAACACAAGTAAAAATGGGATAGGGTGAATAGAAAATAAACCCAGGGTCCACTTTAGGTGGAGAGTTTAATAGATAGCATGCCTCTTGTAGAGTTAGGAATGCCAAGGAATATGGGAGGATTAAATATTAAACTGGCCTCATTCTTCCAGTACCATAAATCTGTAAGGAAGATCATCTTGATGCTGACCAGAGCAGAAGAGGGAGCTGTCAGAGAAGTTATAATCACAATCTGTTTTTCATGTGTATTTGAAACACAAATTTACGTAGGTTGATGGTTCCCCTCGAAATTTCAGTTCTATTAAATTGCTTCTGACCTGGGGGTTACCTTAGGGACCTGGCAGAAGTAAATTAAAAGCTCTATTGCAGAAAGTTATCTTCATCCTAGCCTCAAAGAGTGTCTATAAATATTTTTTTAAGGAAAATGACTCAATGCCATGTAATAGCAGTACAAACCAATCACACTAGGAAATAGCAAGAATCAGATAACAAGATACAAAACAAAAACAAATGTGCAGATATTTTAGATATTATAATTACAGTCACAAATTATAAAAAAATCATGCTAACAACGTTCAAAAAATATATTTGAAGTTAGAGCATTCTAAATACACCCTAGCATATTTGAAAAGAAAAGAAATATATGTTTTAGAAAAGAGAAATCCAATAATTGATATTAAAAACTCAGTGAATCAGAATAATTATCCAGAAGATCAGTCAGAACAGCTCTATAGAATTTAATGTGAAGAGTCAAAGAACTATATATGTAATATACATGAAATATATATATATATATATTATATATATATATATGAGACATTACAATTCCTAGAGGAGGGAAAGTCTAGCATGTGATGTATAATATATATCTAATTGGAGTTCTAGAAGAAAAGGAGAGGAAGAAAGAGAAAATATCTAAGGAGACATTGCTGTGATTTTTCAGAACAGAATGATACAATCTATGGATTCAAAATGCTTAATAAAGCTAAAGAATGATAAGTAGAAAGGAATACAAACCTGAATATTTCATGTTTAGTGCACCAAATAAAGTTCAGATCTTAAAAGCAGCCAGAAATTTAAAAAAATGATTATCTTCAAAATGGTACCCATTAGACTGACAGCTAATTTCTTAATAGTAGCAATGAATTCAGAAGAAAGTGGTATGATCATTATTGTTCTGAAAGGAAAATACCCAGAGAATTGCTTACCCAGAGCACTCTAAACATACCCTAGCCTATATGAAAAGGAAATAAATATATGATTTAGAAAATGTCATTTCTAATGTCAGTGAATGAAAGACATTTTTCAGGCAGACGAATACTGAGTTTGTCATTAACAGATACTGTTTAATGGAAATGCAAAAAAACCCCCAAAAAAACCCAACCAAAAAACTTGTGTAGACCTTATTAATGTCAAAAGATTTTGCTGCTCTTTCTAATATGGATCTTATCCAATGTTATAAGATTTGATCATATTGCTTTATTAGCTGATTCAGTGTGAGTGAAAGTGACATGTAACACTTCTGAGAAGAAATTTTAAAACTTTTGTCCTGAATAGGAGTTGCTCCTTTAGCATTGATCCTGAGATGAAAAGTATATTGAGCATAGTCGTAGTTGATTTGCCATAGGCATAAATGTGAGAGAAAAATAAACCTTTGTTGTTGAAAGGCAGTGAGATTTTAGAGTCATTTGTTACAGCAGCATAATTTGGGCTAAATTTTGATATAGATGTCATTCAGGCTGAAGGATAATAATCCCATACAGAATGTCTGGAAGACAAGAGAAATGACAAGAAAAAAAATGGTAAATCTCTAGGCAAACATAAAGCAATATTACTTATTAAAAATAATAATAAAATATATCATGAAATTTAAAATAGAAATAAAGTACCTGCTAATGATAACATATCTCTTGGGAGAGGAATAAATGTAGTAAAATTGCTCTAAAGTCTTTGTCTTATCCAGGAAGAAGGCAGAAATTAAAGAACTATAAGTCAATCCCAAAACAGTGATTACAAGTTGATTTCCTGAAAAGAATAATAAAATTTTCAAGTGTACGCTGAGATTAATCCAGGAATAAAAATGGGAATATACAGATAATCAAAATACAGAATAAATAAGAGTGTCATCACAGATAACGTATATGTTAAAAGTAATGTGAGATTTTTATTAATATTTTATGCTACTAGTTTTGACAGTTTGGTAAAACAGACAAATTCCTAGAAAAAATAAACTTAGTAGGGTTGACCAAAAAATAGAAATATATTAATAGTTCTTTACATTTTTTTTGGTTTTGTTTTTTGTCATTTTTAGGGCCACACCTACGGTATGTGGAGGTTCCCAGTCTAGTGGTCTAATTGGAGCTACAGCTACTGGCCTCCGCTACAGCCACAGCAACGCCAGATCTGAGCTGCATCTGCAACCTACACCACAGCTCATGGCAACGCCGGATCCTTAACCCACTGAGCAAGGCCAGGGATTGAACCTGCAACCTCATGATTCCTAGTTGGATTTCTTTCTGCTGCGCCACGATGGGAAGTCCTATCTACTAAATAAATCAAATATGCTAAAAATTCCTACAAAGAAAACCCTGGAACTGCTGACTTTGCTGTTGAATTCTATTGTACTCTAGCAAATAGTAAGAAAAGGGAATAGCACCAATCTTACAAAAGTTCTTAAATTCACTAGAAAAGCCGAAATGCTTCCAAATCATTCTTTGAGGTCAGAATAACTTTAAAGTCAGAACCTGACATGGGCATTATAAAAGGGAAAGTTACAAATATTACTCATCTGTGAACATAAATGCAAAAATCCTAAACAAAATAAGTAGCAGTTATAAAATACAGCATTGCAAATTGAGTTTATTCTAGAAATGTGAATTTGGTTCAACATTTGAAGATCAATCAATATGACCAAGGACAATAAAGAATACAGAAGAGAAAATATATTATTTCAATAAGTGGGGAAAATATTTAACCAAAGTCAGCATCTAATTAATGACAAAAATTCTTAGCAATCTAGGATCAGCATTTTTAATATGATGAAAAGTCATATGCAAACATTGGGTAGCAGAATAGAACTTAGTGATCAAACACTGAACATTTTCTCTTTTGGATCAGGAATCAGGCAATGATGCTGGCAGGCTGACAACTACTTGTATTTAATATCACACTAGAAGACTTAGCCAGTAAAGAAAGGCAGAAAAAAATCAGACATTGTGAGCATTATATGTATAATACGAAGTTGCTATTGTTTACAGATGACATAATTTTATATAGAACAACTAAGAAATTAGGAATTGTATTTTTATATACCAGCATCATGTCAGGTAAAATGAAATAACACATTTTACTATAGTTTAAAAAATACAAAGTACCCTGGAATAAATTTAACCAGATATATGAATTCTGTGGAAGAAAAATAAAGGTTTATATTAAAAATGACTAAGTGAGTTCAGAACAAAAAAATTAGTAGTGTGAAAGTCTCAGTTCTGTCTCAGTTGATCTGTAGAGTCAATGAATTCTAAACCAGATCCTACCAGACTATTTTGTTCAACTCAACAATCTGGTTTAGAAATTATTATATGGAAGTTGAAAGGGTCAAGAAGAGAGTCAGAAAACTCTTGGAAGAGCAGTACAAGGTGAGGGAGAGTTGCCTCATCAACTATGAAGATATTGTATATTTGTTATAAAATATGTTATAAAATATGTATCAAATATATGTTAAGGTTATGTAATATGACAGTAGCAGGGGATGGGCAAATAGAGCAAAGAGACAGAATGAGCAGAAACCCACTTATTCATGGACATTTGATATGTGAAAGAGATTGCTCTGTAGATTCGTTTGCAAAAGATGGACCATTTTTTTTTTCATGACCACACCCATGGCATATTGAAGTTCCCAGGCCAGGGATTGCATCTGAGCCACAGCTGTATCTGTGGTAAAGTAGGCTGAGGATTGAACTTGTACCTGTGTGGCAACCTGAGCCACTGCAGTTGGATTCTTAATGCACTGCACCACAGTAGGAACTTCAGTGGGCCTTTTAATAAATAATGTTGGACCATTTAGATATTCTAGTAGAAAAAAAAAATTGAACTTGATTTCTTTATCCCAGCATACTGCGGTGTAGGTCACAGACATGGCTTGGATCTGGTGTTGCTGTGGCTGTGGTGTAGGCCGGCAGCTGTAGGTCCGATTAGATCCCTAGTCTGGGAACCTCCATATGCCACGGGTGCAGCCCTAAAAAGACAAAAAAGACAAAAAAAAAGGATAATTTTACTGATAAGAATATGTATCCCATGGGAGTTCCTGCCATGGGTCAGTGGTTAATAAACCTGACTAGCATCCATGAGTATGCAGGTTTGATCCCTGGCCTTGCTCAATGGGTTAAGGATCTTGCATTGCTGTAGCTGTGGTGTAGGCCAGCAGCTACAGCTCCAGTTTGACTCTTAGCCTGGGAACCTCCATGTGCCACGAGTGTGCCCCCTCCCCCCTAAAAAAGGACTGTGCATCCCATGTGTGGTAACTCCCTTGCTCCAAACTTGTCTATCATAATCAATTCATATGCAAAACCTAAAATTTCCCTGATGGCCAAAAGTCAGGAAAAGATCTTGAACATCACAGTCCTCCACAGCTCTTTATAGTGTCATGTGGTCATGATAAAATTCAAAGAATATTGGCCTTGTTGTCATACAGTCTTGGGTTCACATCTCAGTAGCACGACTTAGTAGTTATTTATAAAGTTAATGAATTTAATCAGGCCTTTTTTTGTCTATAAAATCATATGATGTTACTTAATTCACTGGGCAGTTGTAATGAGATAAGCTAAGTCAGTTCTTAGCAAAATGACTGTTTTAAAATAAATCTTTTGAAAGTTAATTCCCTTTAATTAATTAAAGGGGAAGTGCCCCGTCATAGTCTTTCCCACTTGCTTTTGTATTATCTTATAGTTGAGGCCTATTTTGTTTTTTTTTTTGGTATCTTTATTTTACTTCTTTCTACAGATAGAGCTAAGTCGTGGATATGTCTAGGGGGTACATACTGAAGGAAAGTTTCAAAATACGAACGTTATTTAAGTGTCCAGGGTCAATGCTTCATAAAACATGTGCTTTTATAAACTTAGAAGACACTCATTTCAGTAATCACCAGACTACCTCCAGCAGCCTTTTGGGGGAGCAGATTCCGTTGTGCTTACTCATTCTTTGTGGCCCCCAGTTGCTATTTATTCTTTTAGGGCTGTTCCTGTGGCATGTGGAAGTTCCCAGGTTAGGGGTCGAATCAGAGCTGTAGCTGCTGACTTACACCACAGCCACAGCAACACAGGATCCAAGCCATGTCTGCAGCCTATACCACAGCTCAGGGCAATGCTGGATCCTTAACCCACTGATCAAGGCCGGGGATCCGGCCTGCATCCTCATGGATGCTAGTCAGATTTGTTTCCGCTGAGCCACAGCCACAATGGGAACTCCAAGACTTAGAATTTTTAAAGGAAGAAATGAAACTGGGTGCTTTATGAATTACTATCAGGGGAAATAAACATATCATGTATGAGGAAAATCAGGTATCAGTAGACACCTTTGGATTAATTTTCAAGACTGGTAAAAATAGACAATGAAGTTCATGGGCTGTTGTACAAACCCAATATTCATTGCTAGCTACTTGATGTGGTTATTCATTTGCATGAATTAGAAGAAAGAACAAAGAAAGGTTAAAAAGGCATTAATAGATTTTAGTTTTAGACAATGAATTTAAAAAGGCAAAGAGTTTCTCAGTAACCACCCTCTGTCTAGAAGCCTAGAATTAAGAATGGAATATGGCAATTGAATAAGGTCAAGAAGAAAGTGACTTAATTTTGTGGTTAGGTAGGCTGTAGGGACCAGCATCTTGGCGGTAAGGCTATAGATCACTGATAACCTATAAGAGATGGCCAGCTGGAAAATTGCTTTCCCTTTAAGTCTTTAATATGGATAGTGTTTAGTTGTGGTAGAGATGTGGGGATGTATTAATTGATCCCTGCTTACTATCTTCTGGAGTGAGGAGGGGAAGAACATAATTTATTCATTTACTACTCTCTACTGATCTCTTTACATACATTAAAACATTTAATCATTGCAGTAGTCCTGTGATGCGGGTATTAATACACTTTTATTTTTAATGAAGAAATTGAGATTCAGAAAATTGTCTTAAGTCATACAATTAGTGAGGTTCTGAACAAGGATTTGAATTTAGTTATATGTGTCTGATTCTGAGCCCTGTGTGATTGCCTCTATGGCAGGTTTCCCCACAGTCTGTTCATTTGTGAATCTGTATTTCAGGATTTTAACCGTGCAGTCCTTTCCACAAATAAGATCTATGTAGGTGATATAATGCTGCCTCACATTGCTCTCAACACCTCACTTGGAAAACCATTGCTATAGTTCATTCCTTTTTTATTGAGTTCTTAATTCTTTTGGTTCTGCCACTAATCTACAAAAGGCGAATGTAGTAACCACAAGGAGATTGGAATATTACTTTAACAGTCTTAAATTTCTTTCTTTCTTTTTTCTTTTTGTCTTTCTAGGGCCACACCTGAGGCATATGGAAATTCCCAGGCTAGGGGTTGAATTGGAATTGTAGCTGCTGTCCTACACCGCAGCCTAGGCAACATGGGATCCAAGCCAGGTCTGTAATCTAAACTACAGCTTATATTGTTATTGACTTTTTTCCTCCTTTGATTCTTGAATTTCCTAGAGGGTATGACTTCTGAATCTAATTATCTAAATAACGCTTAGATCTAAATAAGCGTAATTTCTTCCCCACAAATGTTAAAAACATATTTTACTCTTATAACTCTGCTGATCAATTTTCACTAGTTTTCTTCAAAAGTTTCATTGTCTTTTCAGTTACATAGGAACAGTCATTGTGTATATTAATTGCTTACTAAATGCAGTTGGAAATGACAGTTTCGTTTATGGCAACTATCTGGAATTTAATATGAACTCATCTTGGCTATCTTGTGTTTCAAATATCCTAGGTATTACTTTTAAAGGTATTTCAGAACTTATGCTAAAGTTTAAATCTCTTTATAATTCCTACTTTATTAATTCTTGTTATCTTTCTGAACAACTGACAGGGAGAGTGTATTGCTCAATTTCTTTGCAGCATACATATGTGAATCAAGAGTGGTTCTCAAGAGTGACTTTTAATTCTGACGTTTATTCAGGCATGATTCAAAATTTTTATTTGAATGTTTCTCTTTTTGTATTCCATTACAGTAGTGGAATGTAAGATAAATACTTTCATGGATGATTGAAAAATATGATACTTACTTGAAAAATGCCTTTTAACTTTTTAAGGTAAATGCATATTTAAAATATTTAAAAGCTGTCAGTTGCATACAAAATTTCTTAAGTCTAATATTCTGCACCGTTCTGAAGACACAAATTCAACTTTATTGAATCTGTATCTTTTTCTATGTAACATCTTCTTTCTCTTCTAACTCTGTTACAAAAAGTGAGCAAATGGAGTTCCTGCCATGAAGCAGTAGGTTAAGAACCTGACTGCTGTGGCTCAGGTCTCTTTGGAGGTGTGAGTTCAATCTCTGGCCTGGTGCAGTGGGTTCAAAGGATCTGGCGTTGCCACAGCTGTGGCATAGGTTGCAGCTGAGGCTTGGATTCAGTCCTTGACCTGAGAACTTTCATATGCCGTAGGTGCTGCCATAAAATTAAAAAAAAAAATAACAAGGAAAATATGTTTTAAAAATTTTTCCACAGAGACTGGTGAACTGATTTCTTTCTTTTAGGGGAAACCACAGTGGTAGTAGGGCAACTTTCCTGGGTGGTGCTCAAAGATCTTTCATTGTCTCATTAATCCTCACACCGATAATGGGAAAACATTATTATCCCAGTATTTCAGATGAGAAAAAGAAAGTATCAAGAGGTCTTCTTATTTCAAATCGGGCGCTGAGTCAGAGATCAAGTCTGTAATAGAATTTTGTCTTTTGCTTTTGCTTCCAAGAAGCAGTGCTGTCTTCTGTGCATTTTGTTGCTAAAGAAGAAAATGCTTCAGAACACTATTTTTTTTTTAACTTATGAAGGAAGCAGAAGGATATGATGATAAGCAAAAGTTACCTTATTTTCTTGGGAGATAGACTGAGCAGAGGTACTGCTGTTTTGACTTAATCTGGCCAAAGGGGCACTAAAGGAAAGGATAGGAAGTAATTCTAGGAAAAAGCAGCTCTGCCATCCAAAAAGTAGTCAGAGAAGAGGTATCCAGGCACATCACAATACAAAATTAGTAGAGGAAAATCTGTGTCGAATTCTTTCGATGGCGATTTAAGAATGAGTAGATGGACCAAGAGAAATGGAAAATAACTCCAATAATCAGTATTTAAAGAAATTAATGGCTCTCTCCAGGAATCTCTGCTATGAATTTGTCAGAGTAAGGTGCACAAAGAAATGGAAGGAGAGGTGGGTGACCATGGATGACCAAAGATGACAAGAGAAATGATGGTTAATGTTTGCTGAGCACTTTCTACAGCCACACTGTGTTTTAAATCTCATGTCATAGTGTAAGCTGGCTGCTATTATATTTCATTTTGGAGGAGATAACACAAAGAGCTTCATAGAGGTTAAGCAAGTTGCCTCAGGTCACACATAAATATAGAAAAGTCGCATGGACTTAAGTGAACCAGGTCTGAAAGGTAAAACACAGATTTAGGGGAGGCTTTTTAAAAGGAAAAAAATGCTAGTAATAATCAAAAGGTCAAATGATGTTTGGAATAAGAAAAGAAAGAGAGTGAATGGTATACCTTAAAACAGATGTCAGGAAGAAGTTTTTCAACTTCAGTTCTTCCTTCCTTTTCTCTATAGGAAAATAATCTTAAGAACAATGAGAGAAACATTTATTAAGAAAAATTAGAAAATCCCAGATTGAGGAGATAAGAGGAAAGTAACTGCCTCGAACAAGTTTAACCTTTATTGGGGAAGGTGCATGGGCATTGCACTTGGCCAAATGCTAAGTTCAAATCTTGACATCTGCCACTTTCTCACTTTAGAATTTAGGTAACGTATTTAACCTGAGTCTGTTTCCTTACATAGTGATTAGAAAAAACACACCTAGCTCTTGTCAGTTAGGAGATTAGGGGCAATAACTGACATTAACAAACGTCTGGTAAATTGTAGCCACTTAATAAATAGATGTCTAACACTTCCTTCCCATACGCTGACAAATTTCTCCTGTGAATTGCAGAGGCATCCACTAGCCTACTCTGGATAAATCTATGGAAAATAGGAGTAGAAATGGAGAAATGCTCCATTTTACAAAGAAGCAAAAGGCAAATTAGTAAAACAACAGCCAACAAATCAACAAATTAAAAATAGGTACAGTTCTAGAATGCATTATTTCAAAGATTTCTACCTTGAGCTCTAGAAGAGCAGTCATCTCTATTAAGAAGTGCCCTTTCCTGGCTTCTACGTTCTGTTACATCTTACCTTTATTTGAACCTAAGTATAGATTCAGGCTGATCTCACATACTAAGGTCAGGTCTGAAATTAGGTTGAATGTTAATTAGGGAGCTCTGGTTTAGAACCCTGAAAGTCAGGATGCAGGCAGTCCCTCCCACATTTTGGAAACCACAGCCTAGTCTTATTTAATATTCTTGATTCTTTATCTGGAAAGTCATTCCTAATATCATAGTTTTCATAGGATGAAGGTCAGGAGCTGAGGGAACAATCTTGGAACAAGATGGGGACTCATGTTGGAGGATACAAACTGTTTACATAAGCAAGTCCAAGGGATTTTTGGCCTTTCTGATCCAAGCCAGTATCATGCTCAATGCCTTATCCGCATGATAGTGTACATAATATTATCCATATTTCTTTGCATTAGATGGGTTCTCATTCATACTAAGGGGAACCTGGGTAACTTCCTGGAAGCACAGTTCAGCCCTGAAGAAAGGTCTTGAAAAAAATTAAGGGGATTAAGGTACCATCTAAATAGACTCAGTTCAGTTGCACCAGAGATTATTGCACAGAGCCCGTCAGGCAGACTGACCACACAGAAGATATGTAGGGAGATTAGATCAAGTTCACATGCACTGAGATTTTCTCCAGCTTTGGAATATCAGGTGGGAGGAAGTAGATCCCAATCTTGAGTGGGTAAACAGCTCTGTATATACTCTCAGGCTAGGTTCTCAACTTGGTCTGAGGGCTGGGCACAGGTCCTAGCCTGTAGGTGGTAGACTTCTAGTATGTGTAGCATGACTTCTGAATCTCAAAACAATACTCTCTGTATTGGATTCTTTTTTTTTAAATAGGCTAACTTCAGGGTTAGGGTAGTTTTTATACAAAATATGAACTGGAAGAAAAGTTCAAGTTATCTCTACCGCATAAACAAACTCAGTGATATCACACTACAACCATTTTGATAGAATCATGGATTGTGTGACTTATATCTGCTCTACAATATCTAGCTTCACTTGGGAAATTCAGAGGTTGTTGTGACTCTCGGGTTATCATTTGGAAGCTTTTTATTCATGTGTCTGATAACTGTCCTGGGGGAATTGAAGGCTGGGTAGAATTATAACTGCTGACAAGTATACCTACAGGTAACTTCTCTGTGTGACTTGGCCTTCTTTTTTATTCTTTTTTTTATGGCTGCATCTGCAGCATATGGAAGTGTCCAAGCCAGGGGTCGAATTTGAGGTGCAGCTTCTGGCCTATGCCACAACCATGGCAATACTGGATCCTTAACCCACTGAGCGAGGCCAGAGATTAAACTCACATCCTTACAGACACAACGTCTGGTCCTCAACCCACTGAGTCACAACAGGAACAACAGTGTTATAGCATGGCAATTGGTCGTGAGAGGTAATGGATTGAAAAGCAGCACGTGGAAAGAACATTTCCAGAGACCAAGGCAGAAGCTGTAGCTCTTTCTCTGACCTGGTCTCTGAAGTCATGAAGCCTTTTTTTTTTTTTTTGCTACATTCTATTGGTTATAAGAGAGTCTCTAAAGCCAGCCCAGATTCAAGGCAGTGAGGAATTTACAACATCACATTGTGTAAAATCCTATGCGGTGGAAAATATTGTTGTGAGCTTTTTGGAAAAAGGTAGTCTGCCACCTTGTGCTATTTTGATTAATTAGTTTGATTGAATTTCGACTTTCTTGGAGAATATAGAGAAAATTCACGCTATTTCTTGCTAGGTACGTAAGCTTTTTAAGATTCGTCTGTGGTGGTAATGGCAGTTCAATTATGACTTTTAAAAGCTCCACTGCTTCAGAATATTTTTGTAAAAGCTATGATGGGTATATATTCCAATACCCAATTAAATAGAAATATTGTATAAACTAGAATGCCTAATAATTTATGATACAGAGACAACAGATATATATGTTCACCTTTATTCCTTTGTATTGACATAGATTTATTGTTATAAAGTCTTGTGTCTTTTTCATAGCTACAATGATTCATTATCTCTCATCTTGAAACAATTGTTTTAAAATGTTCTGGGGCTGCTACTGTTTATCTCTTATATTAAATTTTTATCTCTAGAAATAGTTTCTTTTTCAGTTGGGATTTTATAGTTCCTAGAAATAGTGACAAGAGTATGAAAATCTTACCAGTTTTGTATTGTACTTTAAAACAATGGCAAGAGTTAGAAAATTGGTTAACTAGCAATTAGCATCATGTTGAATTGAAAAAGGTTAACATTTATTGCAACATCTACCATTTAATCTTTGCATTCCCTATACAATCTTCGGAGCTTATATTCATTAGCAATGGAAGACAAGATACTGCGATCTGGGTATATACAGTGCCAAGTGACTGAAACATTTTGATTAGCAGTCTGCCTTTCCAGTTCTTGCCAGTGATTTATTCTTGGGAAAAAGTGGATTAATATAGAAATAGTTAAAAAAGTTACGACCTTATAACTGAATAATACAATATTATATCATCAAAGGTTGTTTTTACTTTATTCTTCTGGGTATAAATTACTTCTGGAGAGAAAGTAAGTATGTCCAAGAAATAGGTGATTTTACCTCTGTAATATCTTCAGTTTCTTGACCTCCTCATTCCTCAGTGAGGTTAAACTCACCTAAGCTGGCCTTGGAAGTTCTTGTAGCTCTGGCCCCATCCTCATTTCCAACTTGTTTTTTTTAATCAGTCCCTGTTAGAATATCCTTTACTTTGGTAAAACTACACCATGTTTCCATGATTGCAGTCTTCATTTTTCTCTTTTTTACATAGACTCAGACTGCTCTTCCAATTGAGATACTTTCTTCTAAGACCAACAATCATACCTCCTGCTCAGCTTTGAAAGTTTCTGGTCCCCACATACAAGGTGACAAACAAGGCCTCGGGATCTGCTTTTTTAAATGACATCAAAGTGACTCAGAGAGATGATCTGTCCACTGTACTTTGAGGAACTCTGCTTTATGGGCTGTGGTAGGAGAATAAAGGTCCCCTAAAGATTTCCTTATCCTTGTCTCAGGAACCTATGCCTATGCTATGTTAAGTGGGAAATTAAGACTGAAGATAGAATCTTGGTTACTAATCAGTTGACCTTTAAATAGGGGAATCACCCTAGATTAAGTGGGTAAGTCATATGAAATCACAAGGTTTCTCAAAAGTGGAAGACGAGAGCAGAGGCGTCACTCAGAGAAGGAGGTGTGACAGTGGAAGCAGATCTTGGGGTGGTGTGGTGTGGAAAGGGCTAGATCTGCTGGCTTTGAAGATGAAGGAAAAGAGCTGTGAGCCAAGAAAGCTGGTGGCCCCCCCCCAGCAGCCAAAAAGGGCAAGGAAACTAATTACCCCCTTGTACTAGTTTCCTCAGGCTGCTGTAACAAAGTGCTGAAAACTGGGTAGTTTGAAATAAGAGAAATCGGAGACCTCACAGATCCAAAAGCCAACAGTCCAAAATTAAGGTGTCAGTAGGACTGTCCTTGCTCCGAGACTCTGAGTAGGACCTTTCCTTGCCTCTTCCTACATTCTGGTGGTGGCCATTGATCCTTGGCTTGCAGCTGCATCACTCCCACGCCTGTCTCTGTTATCACACAGCATTCCAGCATTGCTTCTGTGTGTCTCTTATCTTAACATGGGATTTTCCTTTTCTGAAACTACCAGTTATATTAGATTAGGGCCCATACTAGTGACTTCTTAACCTGATTACATCTGCAAGGACCCTATTTCCAAATAAAATTTCATTTGTAGGTGTCATGATTTGGGATTTCCACCATATCTTTTTTTTTTTTTTTTTTGAGAGGAATGCAATTCAATTTGTAACATCCTTAGGTCCTCCAGAAAAGAACCAGCTCTATCAGTGCATTGCTTTTAGCCTAGTGAGACCCAAGATGATCAATTTGTTTTAAGCTACTAAATTGCTGGTAATTTGTTAAAGCAGCCATAGAAAACTAACCTCTGAAAAACTCAAATGCTATCTCATCTGTGAAGTCCCTTGTGTCCCTTTGCTAAATTCCTTCTCTCCTTCCCTTAATAACTTGATTATACTTTTCTAATTAAATATTAACTACTAAACATACCCTTTTTATTTGTATCCCTTTAATTCTAAAGTTTTTGAGGAAAGAGGCAATTTATGTTTCATCTTTGTAGCTCCTTGAGTGAGTAGCACTTAGTAGCCTTTCAATAACTAGTGAAAAAGTGTTAAATTCTTTTCCAGGATGTAATTCCCATTGTTATATTGTCAAGGAATTCTTCCAGTATAACTCTTTTAAAACTAAAATGAGAGAGAAGGAACCTAAGAAAGGAGAAAAACGCCCTTTAAAAATTTACTATAAAACCGCTTCATAGTAACTTTTAAAATCGCTATAAAAACTTTACTTCTGTAAGAGAAATGAAAGCAAAACTGGCCTTGTGTTTTACATTAAATTTTATTGTGGGTTTGGAATTTTCTTGATCAAAAAGAGCAATTGAATACACATTTTGTTGTTGTGGTTAGTGTGGCTTGGATTCCATGAGCACTTTTCAAGTGTAGCACGGGAAGTGTTGGCATTCAGTGGGCCAGCAAAACCAGTATAGTTTTGAAAAGCTATACTGGGTCTGTTTGCTTCTCTTTTTTGTTCACTTTCTGCAGCTAATGCAACTTGCATAAATATGCCTACCATATGGAGTTAATATCTAATTTTGTTTTATAGTCCCCAACTATTTCATAGCACATTTGATGTTTTAAAAATTCTTACTTATAGAAGTGTTTGAGAAACTTTTTAACCAGATTGTGCATATGTAAGTTGGCTCCATTTAGTTTAGCAATTGTACTATTATCAAATCAATTGAGTTTCTATAATTTGCCTTCAGTTAAGACCCTTACTTCATGACAGCTGATGGAAGGCTCTTGAAAGAAATTTTCATTACAAGCAAGATTGAAAATAAAAGGAAAAGCAAGATTTTTCTTGTCTCAGTTCTCAGCAACATGAGACATTTCTGTACCAGTTTTCTGTTTCCATCCGCAGTTAAAAGAAACCATGCCAAGAGGAAAACGTTGACACTGCCTGATATTATTGGTGGAAAACTTTTTATTTATTTTTATTTTTAAATCTATATAACTATTTGCTTTTTACTGTGGATCTGTGACAGATAAACCATACTCAGTGCTATGGATAACAACAACAGCAACAGCAACAATTTTTTTGCTAAAAAAATTAAGAAGCCCAGGAACCACTGGAGATGCCAAAATTTGTAGATATAATGTCAGAGGATCTAGAAAGGAAACATAAGACATTAGATGTGAAGTTCCTGTCATGGCTCAGTGGTTAATGAATCCGACTAGGAACCATGAGGTTGCGGGTTTGATCCCTGGCCTCATTCAGTGGGTTAACGATCCGGCATTGCCATGAGCTGTGGTGTAGGTTGCAGACGTGGCTTGGATCTGGCATTGCTGTGGCTCTGGCATGGGCTGGCGGCTACAGTTCCAATTCAGCTCCCTAGCCTGGGGACCTCCATATGCCATGATTGCAGCCCTAGAAAAGGCAGAAAGAGAGAAAAAAAAAAAGGTAAGACATCAAGTGTTCATGCCAATAAGTATTGATGATGAATCAAGAAATTGAGCTAGTGGTAAGGATGAAACTAAATTATCAAGCAACTGTTTGCCATAGTGTGCAGTAAATGCAGTTATATGGCAAGTGAATATAGTATGTATAACCTCTTGATAATTCAAGATATGAATGGTTTTAAAGTATATAGCAATGTGTTATTGGGGATATCCTATTTAAGTACATGTTTGATGGACTGAAGAAACAATTACATTGGCACATGCTGTTTTCTCTGCTCTTTTCTCATTGTTGAATATAGCAATAAGATTTTTAAGATTTTAGTGGGCAAAATGTCTTTATAAAATGTGCAGTGTATATGTTGGGCTTTCCTTCTTTTCAGGTTTACAAAATGCAAATATTTTTCCTTTTTTTTAAATCAAAGCATAGTTGATTTATAATATTGTGTTAGTTTCAGGTGTATGGAGATTAAATTTTTTTGTCTTGTTTTGCAAGTTATATTCCATTATAGGTTATTAAAAGATATTGGATATACTTCCTGGGTCTATACAATAAATCCTTGTTGCTTATCTATTTTATGTATAGTAGTTTGTATCTGTTAATTCCACACTCCTAATTTGTTCCTTTCCCCTTCCCTTTACCATTTGGTAACCATAATTTTTTTTTTCTGAGTCTGTTTTGTGCATAGATTCATTTGTATTGTTTTTTAGACTCCAAGTATAAATGATACCATGTAGTATTTGTCTTTGTCTGACCTATTTCACTAAGCATAATATTCTCTAGGTCCATCCATGTTGCTACAAAATTGCAGTATTTCATTCTTTTTTTGTTGGGTGATACTCCACTATCTCACAT
The DNA here is from genome assembly GCA_004024745.2 of Catagonus wagneri. Classification (NCBI taxonomy): domain Eukaryota; kingdom Metazoa; phylum Chordata; class Mammalia; order Artiodactyla; family Tayassuidae; genus Catagonus; species Catagonus wagneri. Next base: position 11,698,305 of record PVHT021183617.1, read on the forward strand.
CTTAAGCCAGTCATCTGTTGGTGGGCACTTAATTGCTTCCATGTTTTGGCTATTGTAAATAGTGCTGCTATGAACACCAGCATATTTAGGGTGCTTGTACCTTCTCAAATTTAAATTTTCTTTTTTTTTTTTCTGGATATATACCCAGGAGTGGAATTGCTAGATCTTGTGGTAATTCTATTTTTAGTTTTTAAAGGAAACTCCATAATGTTTTCCATAGTGGCTGCACCAATTTACATGCCTTTAACCTCTCTACATCCTTTCCCTAGGGCCCAGCCTCTCTCTCGTCAGCTTCTGAGTAGAGCTGTAAGCCACTGCTCTCTGCCATACTTCATATTGGGTAGGATGATTTCCTGTACTAACAGGAAAGCTTATGGAGGATATTGTGCAAGAAAACTAATTTTCTTTCAGTCTTTCAATCTCAATGCCAGTTTGCTCCATCTGTAGCTCTGGGTTTTGTGTGTCTATGTATGTACGGGGGATGGGAAGGATTTGGGAAAAACATCCTTCCATAGGATGTTTCACTCTCTTACATGACTTTATGTCTATTATTACAACGCAGAATATTCTATTACCAATGAGTGGCTTTTAGTATGTTGAGTCAACATAAAGGGGACATACTAACAAACAGAGCTCTCTGGTGATAGAATAGTCTGCCACCTGAGGTTGAGAGCTCCCTTTCCCTTTATGTATTTATGTGTAGCTGGATGGCCATATCTTTGAGATATTGAGGAGGCCATTCTTTTATTAGGTTAGAATTAGCTATTGCTATCTAAACCCCATAGTTGTGCCATATTGGCAATGTTCAAATGACCTGGGGAACTCGGGAAATCTCATATTCCTTAGGTCATACCTCCAAAGGTACAATAGGTTTAGGGTAGGTCAAGTAATCTGTATGTTTGTAAAGCTCCACATCATTCTTAACATTCTAACAATATAGAAGTAAGGAAAAAAAGTAAAGAAAAAAGAATGTTAACAGTAACCTCAATAGCTGGGTAATACTGCTGTTAACATTTTGGGTTATATTTATTCCACATATTATTAAATCAATCTTTATTAAGTTGCAACATATATATATATTATATATATAATTTGTCTTAACAGATATATTAAGGACACATTTACGAGTCAATACATAAGAACAAATGTATACATGTGGTAGGTTTTGATGACAGCCACAAGATATTGTAAGATTTGGATGTGTTAAATTATTTAATCAGTTTTATAAATTGCCATTATAAAGCATGTGATGAGTATGCTGGTGAACATCATTCATGTATGTGTATGTATATATGTATATATTATATGTATATATGCACACATATATATATATATATACATATATATATATAGAGAGAGAGAGAGAGAGAGAGAGAAGTATATGTAGGTATATATATCTATATATATGAATTTACTGAAATACCTGTGAATAAAATATTAAAAAGGATTGAGCATCCTGTCTTTACTTGGCAAAGCCCATGTTGGAATTTTAAAAATATAATACCTTTGTTGAGCTTTATTCTTTTAATATAACAACTTTATTTATTTTATCTTTTTAGGGCCACACCTGCAGCGTATGGAGGTTCCCAAGCTAGGGGTTGAATCGGAGCTGCAGCTGTTGGGGCCTATGCCACAGCCACAGCAATGCAGGTCTGAGCTGTGTCTGCAACTTACACCACAGCTCAGGGCAACGCTGGATCTGTAACCCACTGAGCAAGGCCTGGGATCGAACCTGAGTCATTATGGACACTAGCTGAGTTCATTAACCGCTGATCTATGATGGGAACTGCAATAACAGCTCTAATTTTTACTTGTTTTAAGAGGAGGGAGTAGATGCTGTAGAGACAACTGAAAAATATCTGTACCGTTCACATACCATACAATTCACCTATTTGAAGTGTACGGTTAACTGCTTTTAGTATATTCACAGCATTGTGCTGTCATTACCAGCACAATCAATTTCAGAACATATTCATCAATCCCAAAAGAAACATTTTATGACTCCTCTATCCCTAAACCCAAGTAACTACTAATCTACTTTCTGCCTGCATAGATTTATGTAATATGGACTTTTCATAAAAATAAAATTATACAATGTTGGCTTCTTTTGCATATGGATAAACTTCTTAGCAAAGTTTATCCATGTGTTGTATGAATCAGTATCTCATTTGTTTTTACTGCTGAGTTATATTTCATTGCATGGATATATCACATTTGTTTATCAATTCATCAGGTGATGAACATGTGGGTTGTTTCCACTTTTTTAAGCTATTGTGAATAATGCTGCTATGAATACTCATGTACACGTTTTTCTGTGGGCATATGTTTTTATCTTGAGTATATAGTTAGTGGTAGAATTACTGGGTCATATGGTAACTCTATATTTAATGTTGTGAGGGATTGCTAGACTGTTTTTCAAAGAGATGAACCATTTTACGTTCCCGCCAGTAGTGTGTAAGAGTTCCAGTTTTTCTCTGTCCTTATAAACACTTGTTAATCTCTTATTTCAGTTATAGCCATCCCAGTGGGTGTGAAGTGGGATCTTGTTGTGGTTTTGATTTGCATTTCTCTGGTGAATATGGCTGTTGAGTATCTTTTCATATACTTATTGACCAGTTGTATATATTCTGTGGAGAAACATCTGTTCAGATCTTTGATCATTTTTAAATTGAGTTGTCTTTTTATTATTGAGTTTTAAGAATATTTAATATATTCTAGATACGAGTCTCTTATCAAATATAAGATTTACAGATATTTTCTTTCCATCTGTGGGTTGTCTTTTCATTTCTTCATGGTATGTTTTGAAGCATAACTGTTTTTAACTTTGATTAATTCTTAAATTAGGCTATTTTTTCTTTTGTCACTTTTGCTTTTGGTGTCATATTTAGGAAAGTTTTACTTAATACAAGGTCACCATGTTTTCTTCCAAGAGTTTTGCAATTTTAATTCTTACATTTTGGCCTACGATCTGTTTTGAATTAATTTTGGTACATGGTGTGAGAAAGGGGTCCAGCTTCATTCTTCTGCCTGTGGATATCCAGTTATTCCAGCATCAGCTGTTGAAAAGGCTAATTCTCTATTGAATTGTCTTGGCACCTTTGTCAAAAATTAATTGACCATACATGTTAGAGTTTATTTCTTGACTCTTCAGTCTATCTCATTCATTTATTTGTGTATCCTTATGCCAGTACCACTACTGTTATGATTTCTATAGTTTTGGCATGTTAGTATTCAAACTTTGTTTTTCTTTTTCAAAATTGTTTTTGCTATTTTGGGTTCCTCAGATTAACATATGGATTTTAGGATCAGATGGTCAGTTTCTGCAAAAAAGCCAATTGAGATTTTGATAGAGAATACTTTGAATCTCCGGTTCAGTATAAGGAGTATTGTCATCTTAAAACTGTCTTTAATTTCTCTCAATGGTATTTTGTAGTTTTCTGTGTATACATTTTGTCCTTATTTTGTTAATTTATTCGTAAGTTATTTTATTCATTTTTTTATGCCATTGTAGGTAGAATTATTTTCTCAACTTCATTTTTGGGTTTTTCATTACTAAAGTGTAGAAATACAATTGATTTTTTGCATATTGAACTTATATCTGGTAAGCTTGCTGAACTCATGTATTAGTCCTAATTGTTTTTTAGTGGATTTCTTAGAATTTTTTGTATAAAAGATCATGTGATCTTCAAATAGACTCAGTTTTACTTCTTAATTTTTAATATGGATGCTTTCTATTTTACTTTTTGCCTAATTGCTTTGGCTAGAACATCTAGTACAATAATGAACAGATGTGAAGAGAGTCAAGATCTTTATCTTGTTTTTGATCTTAGGGGAAAGCGTTTAGTCTTCTACCATTAAATAGGTGTAAGGTTTTTATAGATGACATTTATTAGATCGGGAAGTTCCTTTTTATTTTTATTTTTAATTATGAAATGATGTTAGACTTTTAAAAATGCTTTTAATGCTTCTATTAAGATATATGGTTTTTGTCCTTTATTTTATTGATGTGGTATATTACATTCTAATTTTTGGATATTACACCAACCTTTCATTCCTAGGATAAATCTCACTTGGTCATGGTGTTTAATTTTTTTATATATTTATGGATTTGGTTAACTAGTATTTTGATGATGATTTTTGTATCTGTATTCACGAGATATGGTCTATATATTCCTTTAATTTTGATCTTCTGCCTGGTTTTGATTACAGATAACACTGGCCTTATAAAATGAATTGGAAAGTGTTCCCTCGTTTCCTATTTTTTGGAAAGAGTTTGTGATGAATTACTGTGAATTCTTCTTTAAACTTTGATCCAATTAAATTCAGGCTTCTTTGGAAGTAATTTAGAGGCCAGTCTTTGAGGTTTGTTTTGACTCTAGGAGGGCTCTGCTTAGGTATTTCTTTCTGTCATTTTTCTCTGGTAAACAAATTGGCATATGGTTTAACCTTTTGCTCCCATGGAGCTATGAGCCTCCTTTTAACTGCTTACTACTGAGACATCCATGGTTTCTTTAGGGTTTTATTTTCATCCATCCTGTGCCAAATAAAGAAATCTGTGGGACTGACTTCTGAGCAATCTGTTCTTATAGCCTGTCTTTTCCATAGATAAAATCTATGGGTTACTGCTTTGGAATTGGGCCTGGGGACATGACCTGCCTCTTTTGGAGTACCCTACTTTATGAGAGCAGATTCAGGCAGGAGCAGTACCTTTGAGTCTTGGCCTGCTTCTCCCAGGATCGAACCTCTGCTCTGTGAGAAAACTGAAGCAAAGGCAGTTGAAGTCACAGTGTTCTCAACCTGCCACACCTAGGGAAGAGCCTCTGTCATACAAGTAGGGACTGAATATAGAAAGGAAGATTCTGATCTCTTTCTGCATGTGCATAGAATTTGGTCTCTGCAACATGGAGCCAGGGGTGAGAAGAAATGCTGGCAGCCCTTCCCTCTAGGAAAGAAGCTGTAGACCGATTGGGAGCTGGTGGGAGAGACTTTCTTGAGCTCAATCTTCTTAGCTACCCGATGGTAGAGGAGCTCACATTGTGCTGACCAGATGTGATCATGCTGAGTAAGGGAGTAGTTTGTGGCTCAAGTGCTGCAGACTTAACACTCTTCTTACTGATAACTTGCTGGATTTTTAAAAATAAATGTTTCTTCATTTGTTATATATCCTTAGGGCATTTCCAAAGATTTGATGTTGTTTCCATAATTCTCACCAGAAGTGGTTGTTTTGTTGAGGAGTAGATCTGGGAGCTCCTTATGCAACCGTTCTGGAAATATTTGGAATCTCCAGATTAGATTTTCGGTTACTACTGAAATTTCTGTCAGAAATAATTGTTTTTCAGTGGTTCCCATGATGGGCCAGGTTGGGGGAGCCATGGATAAAATGACCTTATAGGTTCTTTCTAGTATTTAGGCCTTGTATTTTAATGTACTCTTCTGTACCTCTTAACATCCAGAGGACATCAGTCACGGGAAGAATCAAAGGCTCTGGTGAAAAACAATGTCAACAAAAAACTCTGTCTACCAAATCAGTCTCCACCTCCAGCACCCTCACACCTTTGTGTGAATGAACTCCACTTTTAGTTCTTCTCTTGTCCCCCACACTTCTCTCTCTGTGAGATAGAACCCAGTCCAGAGCAGAAGAAGAATGGTAGGAGGGTCTTTGGACTATCAGACAAGGGCGGCAAATTTAAGTAGCTTAATTATGCCTTCACAGGTCAAGGGTGTAATGGGAATTGGAGAACCGGGGACTGCAGTAAACCAGGGGCATTGTACCCACTTTTACAAAGGAGTTCTTCCTTATCAGCAGGGGTTGTTTCCAGATGAGTGCCATTCTTACTATCCTTCCAGAGATCTTGTCACTCTTTAAGAGGAGCCAGAAATACAGATTTATTTGTTATATGAAAGCCCCCGAAATTCTTAACTGCTGACAACTAAGTGAAAAAAAACAAACAAAAGCAAACTGTAGGTCAGGAGTTCCCACTGTGGCTCAGCAGTTAATGAACCTGACTAGTATCCATGAGGATGAGGGTTCAATCCCTGGCCTTGCTCAGTGGGTTAAGGATCTGACGTTGCCACAAGCTATGGCATAAATCACAGATGTGCCTCAGATTCTACATTACTGTGGCTGTGGTGTAGGGCAGCAGTTGCAGCTCAGATTCCACCCCTAGCCTGGGAACTCGCATATGCTGCAGGTGTGGCCCTAAAAAGCAAAAAACAAATTAAAAAATCCCCAAGCTTGTAGATCAGCAAAATATGACTGTCATCTGTATCGGGCAGTCAGATGAAATTAGAAACTCTCTGATAATCTTTCTTCCCAAAAAATTGGAAATCTTCTCTCCAAGTATAACAGCTTATTTCACTAATCTTGTATAATGGGTCTTTATGACATGAGCTCTTTAGTATTTGTGGTCTTTTAGGTTGAGAGCTCCTTGTGTTGGGGAATTAGGCCAGATTCGCCTAAACTGGGATCGGAAGCTATTCAGGACTGAATGAGTCTCACCTCAGTCCCTCCTAATCAGATTATGTATGTTTCTTCTGACTTTATTACATTAAACACATTGTTCTGCTCTTTTTTTGCACTCTCAGTCAGAATGCACTTGATTTAATTTTGTGGCTCTAGTAGTTGAGTGAAAGTTGAGCCAAAGCTGGGCATACATTTTTAGGCAAAATTTCCTCAATCCATTGTTGCACTGTGTTTGCTCTGAATTAAGTGTTATTAGGGATTTTTTCATAGTTCTTTTGGGATGCAGTGTAAGAATTTATTATTATCAGCTGTTATAAGAGAAACATATAATTTTGAACTAATGACCTGATAGGTAAAGGAATAAATAGCTGCAATATAAAAACCAGTTCCCAAGGACAAAATTATGTTATAACTAGCAAACAGAGAGTTTCTGGTTCATTAAATAGGAAAGGGACAAAATAAGTATAAATGATATAAGGTGAAAATTTAATTTTTTTACTTGTTCACGTATTTTCCCTTCTGACCAATAAAAACAAGAGGGAGGTTTTTTACACTAAATGAAAATATAAACGATGAAGCCTCTCTTCAAGCCAGGGCCATGTGTCTATCTTCAAGTGTTTTATTATGTGGAGTCTGACCTTTATTTAAAGAGCAGCTCTCTTCGATGATAATTGATGGAGCTTTGAGTGAGAGTTTATGACAGAACTTCTACTTTTAAAAAATATTTTCCTTAAGGTAAAGATGCTCCTTTTTAATTTTTGTCCTAGCCTAACCTCTGGAAATACCATGTCAGTTTAGTTGCATTTATAGATTTAATTAACATGGTGTGGGCTTTTCTCAGGTCATTAATAAAGATATGAGGTATGATCAGACTTATTTCCAATCCTGATAATTCACCAGCTTGTTTAACTTAATCATCCAATCTTCCTTTCTGTCATGTTGGTTTTTAGTCTAGTTTATGATCATAATTCAAACCCATTAAAACTTTAAAATGTTCTATATATAAAGACATTATCCTAATTACTTCACTGGGATAATTTCTGAGGTGTTATTACCAAATAATGATGTTTTGTTTTGTCCTGTTTACTCAGGCATACACCATCTGTCAGGCTTCACAGGGTTCCTATGAGGTCAGGCCCAGTAATAAGACATGGCCTTGGGTACAGTTATTAAGGCTTCCTTTTGTAGTATTCCAAGAGAATCATTCCAGCATGCCCTCCAGAATTAGCATGCTTGGAAGTTCAGCAAATTTGAGGTACTGGAGAATAGAAAGCTATCTCTATAAACTCTCTCTTGCTCCTAGAATCCTATTCTGTTTAACACTGTGAAAAAGAATCTGGGCAGGTGTAATGCAGTATGAACTCCCTTCTTAAGTGTTATAATCAAACTTTCCTGCCAAGCTCACACAGTCTATTATATTAAAGCAATATTTTAACATTACCTCATCATCTCCATATCAACTTTATGTTACTATCTGATTGAATAAACATGCCATGAAACATGCTCTCCATTATCTATTTTCTGATATTTACAGTTTCAGCTTAACCATGACCTAGTTAAGCTAAACACTTAAATCACCTCGTTTTTGAGAGAGGCAATACAGTGTCATGAATAAAAGCTAGACTGGGCACAGGTTTTAATATACTACTTATTAGCTATGGTATGATCTTAGGCAAGTGAATTAACCCCTCTCCCAGTTTCTATGTATATAAAATGAGAATGATAATATACCTTCCTATTCTTTTAGGCAGTTATGAAAGTTAAACAAGTTAACATGAGTAAAGTACTTAGAATGTTGCCAGATGGAGAATGAACACTCCGTGGATGTAATTATGATTGTGTCTTCTTCTCACCTCCCCTTCTCTCTCAGTTAATTCAAAGTTCATCCCTTTCTGGCCTTCTGTCTCCCATTTCTCAGCTCACCTCCCATGGTAACCCAACTTTAAAGATTTTTTTAAGTTTTTTTTTTAATTGAAGTATAGTTGATTGTAATCCAACATTTGTTCATGTAATATTTCAGGCTGTTATATCAGGCCCCTTACTCTACTCTCTTGTCCTTAGGAACACTATAATTTTTGTTCAAAAACATCAAATAAAAATATTATAAGTCTCAGTCGGGCAAATTGTGAACTACTGTTGTCATTTTCTGCTTATTATATGGTTTTTGATAATTTTTATGGAATAGAGAATGGTGAGAATCTTCAGAAGTTCATTTTTTTGGGCCATGTCCATGGCATGTGGAAGTTCCTGGACCTAGCACAGCAGTATTTCGAGACACAGCAGTGACAACGCAGGATCTTTAAACCATTGTACCACCAGGGAAGTCCCAGAAGTTCTTCTTCTTTTTTTTTTTTTTTTGCTTTTTAGGGCCGTACCTGTGGCATATGGAGGTTCCCAGGTTAGGGGTCAAATCAGAGCTACGGCTGCCAGCCTGCGCCAGAGCCACAGCAACACCAGATCTAAGCCGCATCTGTGACCTACACCACAGCTCACGGCAACGCTGGATCTTTAACCCACTGAGCAAGGCCGGGGATAGAACCCACAACCTCATAGTTCCTAGTCGGATTCGTTAACCGCTGTGCCATGACAGGAACTCCGCAGAAATCCATTTTTAATTCATCTCTTTACACATGCAAAATTGATTCTATTTAATTTTTACACATGTGTTTTTGAGAAAAGCTGATATCTGACATGATCTGAGTTTTTGATGAACTGTTTTTGTTTTGTAGAGGGATCAAAAATAAATTACCTCCTTTTTTTTTTTTTTTGGCTTTTTAGGGTTACACCCATGGCATATGGAAGCTCCCAGACTAGGATTCAAATCAGAGCTGCAGCTGCAACCTACACCACAGCTCATGGCAACAATGGATCCTTAACCCACTGAGCAAGGCCAGGGATTGAACCTGTGTCCTCATGGGTACTAGTAGAGCTTGTTACCGCTGAGCCAAGATGGGAACTCCATATATATTTACCTCTTTAAATTCACGTTAATAATTTGAGTAGGACATATTAAGCATATATTAAATGCTAGCATCTGTACTGATTTATTTAATTTTTATAACAGTCCTATCACATATATATTCATCTTATCCTACTTTGATGAAAACAGGAACTGAAGCTCAAAGAGATTAAGCAGTGGCAGTAAGTGGCAGATTCAGGACTCAGTTCTAGTCAGCCTGCCTCTGGCATCTGAGGTCTAGACCCCTCCTCTAGTCTCTTTTTTTTTTTTTGCCTTTTTGTCATTTTTTTTTAGGGCCGCACCTGCGGCATGTGGAGGTTCCCAGGCTAGGGGTCTAATCGGAGCTGTAGCCGCTGGCCTACGCCACAGCCACAGCAACGCGGGATCCGAGCCGCATCTGCAACCTACACCACAGCTCACGGCAATGCCGGATCGTTAACCCACTGAGCAAGGCCAGGGATCGAACCCGCAACCTCATGGTTCTTAGTCGGATTCGTTAACCGCTGCGCCACGACGGGAACTCCCCTCCTCTAGTCTCTTAGTGGGAACTATAGCATGCCTAGAACGTCAGGAGTAGATCCCACCCAGTGTAGTGTCTATCGCAGGTAGATGCCTGGTAAGTATTTGTTATTAATGGCCCTCAGGGCTTCAGTTATGGAGCTCAGGTAACATTACACCTTTATGGTGAGGTATACACATGCAAAACAAACTTTAACCAAGGAGCTAGTAACCAGTGACTCAGTTAATAAACAATACTTACTTGGAGGAGTTCCTTCGTGGCTCAGTGTTTAACGAACATGACTAGGATCCATGAAGATGCAGGTTCGATCCCTGGCCTTGCTCAATGGGTTAAGGATCTGGTGTTGCCATGAGCTGTGGTGTAGGTCTCAAAGGAGGCTTGGATCCCACGTTGCTGTGGCATAGGCTGGCGGCTGCAGCTCCAATTCAACCCCTAGCCTGGGAACTTCCATATGTCATAGGTGTATTCCTAAAAAGACAAAAATAAATAAATCAATAAAAATAAACGGTACATACCTGGTGATGTTTTGGGGGCAAGGGATATTCATGTCTGTTTTTGAAATGAGGAAAATAAGAGTGAATTAGGATCAAAATACTGTTTTACTCAATTCCATGCTCTGCTTAAGATTTTGGTACTATTTAGGGTGATAAATTGTTACAGAAAAAGCATCAAATGGTAGTAAATGTAAACCTCTTGCAGATCAGAGTGTTTATGCTATGGTAGATTCCTCTTGCTTTATTTTGGTTGTTGTTGTTTCTCTCTTAATTGACACTTGTTCCTCCTTTCAGATAAAGAGTTTTCTTTTTTTCATCATTGAAGTTACGTAGTTGTTTGCAAGGAAAAAGATAATTTGTAGCTTGGCTGAAGCAGAAAAAAAAATTTCCTGGTGATAACTTTTCACTTTTCCCTTTACTCCCTTTGCTTCTCTCCTTCTTGCCCCATGATGACCGACTTTCTCTCTGCAGAAGCCACCAGTGACGAGTGTCTGTGGATAAGGCAGTCCATCATTGCCACACACAGGTGGTTGACATCAAGCTGGATGGGCAGGGAAGGGAAAGTGACAGGAGGTGTGGGAAAAATCTGATGAGAAATGCAGCTTCCTATTCATCCTCCTGGAGAGGAAGAATCTCTTAAAATCTCTTTAAGTCGTTTGCTGTTACAGGAAGCATCATAAAATATGTTATACCAGGTTTGAGTTTAATGAGAGAGCTGTTATAGGCACATTCTCACTTCCAAAGAACTAGAAGCTATTTCATTCCTGTTGATGCTGTTAGACCAAATTCATCATATGCGTGTTGAATCTAATCACCAAATTACAGCAATAAACAAGATAATAAAGCCAATGCTTGCAAGAAATAGAAAAGAACAATAATAACTCAGAGGTGGTCCTTGATACTTGAAATACATTAAAAAAAGAAGTAAGCTAACTTGCATGGGAGTCTGCTTCTGTCACTTATTTTCCTCAAATAAGTTTGGGAGAAGTAGACTAGAATTCTCTAGAACATTGCTGTAAACACTAAGCAAAAGATGGAGTGGCTTAACTGAAGCTGCATATCTCTTTATATTCTTTGTAATATTTTATGTGTATTTAGGACTATTTTACTTGGCAAAGAGGGTGTAGCTCCTAAATGATACTGCGATTATTAGAAATTTATGAGTTGGCATCCTGCCTCATCCTACCCCTCTACAGGATATTTATTAAGGTGTGTGATAACTATTATTTGCAGTGGCTTTGAAATGTGATTAAGACTTTATGCTCAGTCTGAGAAAAATAATTCTATTTTCAAGACATCTTGATAGAGATCTTCACTGATATGCTGTAATATACAAAGGAGATTTCTGCTCCACAAAGAGGAAGCAAAATACTTGGGTAAGTCTCATCCATGGATATGGGTTTGCCATTTCTTGCAGAGTTGTTGCTCTCACTTCTTTGCAACTTGGTATATCCTCAGCCTACAGCAGGCTGGCTCTTATTCCCAGTAGTTCAGTGAAACAGCCTGACAAAGGCATAATCACCAAATCCAGTAAACACTTTTTTTGGTATTTATCTCACTGCATCTTCTTGTTGCATTTGGCATTAGTGATCCCTCTTACATTCTTGGAACTTTATTTTCTCTAGCACTGTGTCTGATTTCTCCTTCTATCACTTTGATTAATGCTTGCTGAACCTCCCCTCATGGATTATGACTCATATTTTTGCAGCAGATCCAAACAGAATTCAGCTTCCCTGCTCCCCAGTTTGCACCCTCACCAGTCCTGCTCTACTCATGTATTTCTTATCTCAATTGTTTGCATTCCTGTGTGGGGAATTGGTCCTAAAACCTGAAACATAAGGAGAGGATTCTTAGATTTCTTCATCTTACTGTCTCCATACTACTCCTTTGATTTTAAATCTTAAGTATTTCTTAATTAAATCCACTCTTCCAGAGTCCTGTTAACTTTGCATAGCATAGGGACTCAGTTGTCACCGATTTTCTTGCCTTCTGTCATTTCCCCTCAGATGCATCTGTCAGATGCAATATAGGCAAATCTGGTGATACTGTTCTCCTGCACCTTCCATTGGTTTCTCATTTTCCCTAGGATGAATTCTAGGTTCTTAGCCTGGCATATAAGGTCCTCCATGATTTATCACTGACTGCACCACAGCTTCATTTCCCCATATTCTCTTACGTCTGCTCTACTACAATAATACCTTACAGCTTGTTTTCCATGTGTGCTACACGACTTCACCCCTTGTGTCTTTCTTTTCACTATTCCCTCTGCTTGGGATGTTTTCTTTTTCTTTCTTTCTTTCTTTCTTTTTTTTTTTTGTTCTACCCTTGTTTTGCCTATAAGGGATCAACTTGAACATTTACTCTAGGAAATCTTCTTTTGACTCCTGATTGAATTACAGGCCCTCTTTTTGTGTTTTCTTAAGAGTTCTAGGCATACTGCACTTATTATGTACTTAACCTATTTGTTTTAGGACCTCTTTGAGTTCTATGATACAGGGAGTTGGACTGAGTACTATTCATTTTTGTTTCCCTAGGATTTAGCATAGTAGCTTAGTATGGACATAGTAATGTTAATGTAGTGAACCGCTAAAAAGAAAAGAAAAGAAAATTTTGAGTATCATTAGGAAAAATGGAGAATACATTGACTGGAATATTCTGCATGTATATGTGTATGTATATATTTATACCCCCCTATCTAATGTTATAATGTACTGTGGCAACACTGCCAAGAAGAAAGTAAGGCATCTTGTTTGGTTTCTATGTAGATATTCTCTATTGTTCTGGATTTCTTACTAATAAGTTTGTAGGAGTTATATTCATTCTAGTTGGGTGAGGCTGTGATAAGAAGGGAATGGATTCCAGGAGAACAGTGGTCCTTGTGTGGCTTACTGTGATCAGGATTTACATGGCATTTACATAGTAGTTTACTTAAATATTGCATAGAAGTGAGATGAGTTTTCAATTAACAGTGCAATAAAGATTGTCTAGTTCACCCTCTCATCTGACCAGTGGTTTTATCAGAGTTTGGCAGTTATCAGGTATTGATTAAATGGTAATTTCTTTCTTTCCTCCTTTTGTGTATAGTGAAAATGAAATGGTGACACCAATTTAAAATAAAGAAACTGAAATGCTTTGGTCTTGAGTTGCATGGCTTCTTGCAGGCAAAGGTAAAAAGCAAAGTGCTTCTGATTTTCAGCACTCTCCTCTTTTATATCATGTTCTAATTTCAAATTCTAAAAAATCCTGGAAATTCCCATTGTGGTATGGGCTCAGTGGTAACAAACCTGACTAATTTCCATGAGGATTCGGGTTCAATCTCTAGCCTCACTCAGTGGGTTAAGGAGCCAGCATTGCCATGAGCTGTGGTGTAGTTTGCAGACGTGGCTCAGATCTTGTGTTGCTGTGCTGTGGTATAGACTGGCAGCTGCAGCTCAGGTTTGACCCCTAGCCTGGAAACTTCCATATGCTGTGGGTGTAGCCCTAAAAAGACAAAAAGAAAATTAAAAACATCCCAAAGATGAAAAATTCCTATAAATATAGATCCTAGTATATACATTCTGTAATCATGGCAGCTTCAACTACAAATTCCCTTATCTTAATAGGGCTGTAAAAGTCTGTCTTTCATCTGTTCCTGTATGTCACTTAAGATGCCAAATGTTGTTTGAGATGCTACTTACTTTTTCCTTGAAATAATAGTTATCCAATATATCTGTATTACTTATCTATCCATGGCATACTGAACATGTTTTGAAATTGGCTAACGAGAGGATAGAGTAAGCGATGATGGTGATTCTCCCAAATATTGAACCAAAAAGGCATTTGGCTAACCTTTGTTTCATGATTTTAACAGCAAAAGCTTGAAAAGTTTATAAGGATGTATTTAAGGGTGCAGAAAGTATCTGTTCTTTAATTGTTGGCCTAATTGAGGGGATTTAGAGAGAAGTGTAAGATGGTATTTAATAATTTAATAGGACTAAAGCTAAACTGTGTTAGAAATACCTTTTATCACAGGCTAAGAAATGTGGTAGTCATCCTGGAGAGAGCCTTTTGAGATTATGGAGTTAACGACCACAGAGTGAAAAGAAGTGGCTGAGGAAGGACAGCTTGGTTAGGAGAGACTGAATATTACCTTAGCCCTTTTTTTTCTATGCTGTTCTCAACTCCTTTATGAAACTTGTTTACTGGTACTCGAGCAGAGTAATAAGCAGTTTTCAGAACTTTCCTATTCTCTTTTCTCCCACTCAGCTATATAATTTGACTTTCATGGTTCTTTTCAGCCTGTTTAACTACTCCTTTTGTGTTTTTTTAGTCGTCTGTGACCTTTCAGAAAGGTAACTTTCTTGTTATTCTCTAGGTAGCTTCTAGGATGGCTTTAATAAGTGATTGTGCAAGGTTTAAAGAAAAAATACTCAATGACCATTAGAGTATCATACATTGAGAATATTGTGTGCCTCCACTGGAAAATTTTTTCAAACTGCTTCATCGTTAAAGGAAATGATACAATCCAGTGCTATTAAATAAAGGTGGAGAGGAAGTATGGGGCTGAGATTGTTTTACTGTATCCTCTTTAACAAGTGAAAATAAATTCTACCTATATAATACTGCTGTTTTCCTTCCACTGTCAAAGGCTTATGATTAGAAATTTTGTTGTGTCCATCGGTGTATTTATCGGTAAACACAATAAAATGCCTCACCTTTCTCATTTTGAGATTAATCGCTTGTACATCTTATGTTCTTCAGAGGCACTCCCAAGGCACTTCTGTGTCCTCTCTTGCTGCCTACCTTACAGGTGCATATTTTTTCTTCCATACCATATTTCAAAGCTGCCCTGTCTCACATTTATTTCTGTTGCTTTACTGAGTTTGTGTCAGGCAGAAGTATGCCCTATGGAAAATAATTAACTGTTGCCAAATACATCATTTATCTTAAGCTTTTAAAGGAAGAGTTCTTAGGGGATTTTGAGTGATTTACTTCAAACTCTAATTCAATTTATGATTGACTCTTTCTAGATCAGAGGTCACGTACAGGCAAGCTATGGGCCAAATGTGGCCCACAGACATATTTTATTTGGTCTTAAAGGTGTTATAAAACCTTTGAGGAAATTGCTAATATTTTATAGTTGAGGGATTTCACATAAAAATCCAGATTACTAACGTTCTTTAAAAATTAGAATATCTGCTAAAAGAGTCTGCATGCCCACGTGGGCACTGATTGCTTAGAGCTGAAATTTTTAGAATACGAGCTCTCTCATTATTCACAAGTCCCTACCCTATTTCATCCACATTTATATTCCTTCCTATCCCAGTAGAGTTTTTAATTGGTCTATGCTCTAAACCAGTGTGTCTCAAATTTTAATTTCTGTATGAATCACTTGGGAATCTTACTAAAATCCAGATATAAATTTGATAGTGGGTGGGGCCTGAGATTCTGCATTTCTAACAGGCTCCCAGTTGTGTGAAAGTTGCCGTCCTAGAACAACGTTTTGAGTAGTAAGGTTCTAGGCAAATGGTCCTAAAAATGCGGTTTCGGCAGCTTCAACTACAAATTCCCTTATTTTAATAGGGCTGTAAAATCTGTCTTTCACCTGTTCACATATGTCATTTAAGATCCCAAATGTTGTTTGAGGTGCTACTTACTTTTTCTTTGAAATAATGATTTTCTAATATCTCTGTATTGCTTAAATATCCTTGGTATACTGAACATTGTTTTCAGCATAAAACCACGTCATGAAATCTGGAAACTATGCCTAGCAGTCTGTTTTATGAAACCTTCCTGGTGATTATAATGTACACCACCATTCTAGTCTATCTTAGTCAGGAACACTGTAAAATCATCTATGTTGGAGGTTTTAAAACCTGGCTGGACATGAGAAATCATTTGGGGAATCTCCTAAAAAGACTGATTCCTGAGCACCATCTCTAGAGATTTGTGTGGACTTGGTCTAAGGTTGAGGCACAAACATCAGTATTCCAGAGCTCCTCAACGGATTCTAATGTACAACAGAGCTGAGAACTAGGCTAAGTAAAGAGACTTTTCTCAGCACATTACCTGGATGTTCAAAAGCTCTCTTGTTGGGAAAAAAATAAATAACTCTAACACTTTCAACTTAGGTGCATTTTCTGCTACACTATCTGTAAAGCAAAACATCTATTTCCCATCATGTTCTTAAAGACCACTGAGTCTTTTAATCCAGTGTGGTGGTGTAGGGGAACAAAACTTTGTCACTCAAAGATGTGTCTCTTTATCTTGAGGATTATTTGGGGCTGTTTGTTTTTAAGAAACAAAAGGCTCAGAAAGAGCTTTTGCCTCCTCCTTTTAACTGCCTCAAAGAATTTAGGTAAAGGGCCTGGTCCAAGAAGAAGAACCATCACACAGATAACTTGAGTAAAATATGAACTAGGTGTGGTACACTGGGGGAAATTTAGCAAGGCTTGTTTAATCAAAGTCCTCTCTAGGTCCCATTGCCTCTATGTGGCCCAGCAAACATTTGTTTTTGTTTTGGTTTTTGGGTGGCAGGGGCTCTCTGTGAAAGCCTTTCCTCACACACCCTCCATTCTTTCGAGCCAGCCTTGCCTTCTCTGCCTGGTCCTTGACCTGGGCACGAGACGCACGGGTTCCCAGTCATCACCCAGGTCCCAAACCGCTCTGTGGCTTCTGCAAAACAAACATTTGTTTATCAAACATTTGCTCTTTTTCATCTTCGTGTAAATTGCCTTCTTTCCCTTTGAAGTTCCCAAAGTCCTACCCTCTTCTCCTTCTCCCAAATGATATATAACCTTCAGTTTTCTTGGGGCCCAACCTGACCTTGGCCCCATATTCTTATGGAGCCCCTAAATATATGTAGGTAGTTAAATTTGATTTTATCCTATTAATCTGTCTCACAGTTTAATTCTTAGATGAGCCAGAAGAATCTAGATGGGTAGAGGAAAGTGTTTTTTTTTTTTTTTTCCTATCTACCACAGTGTTTCATAAATCATCTCTTCACAAGTGGACTTGTTATTTTGAAAGACTGTCTCACTCTCCTTGCAGAGTGCATTAGATGTCTAAGCTCTATGGATCAAGAAACATTTCTTGTTAATTCAGTTGACACAATTTAATAGATTTGGTTGTACATCACACAACTCTAGAAGGGCACTGCTCATGTTTGTAGCCATCATAGATTTGTAGATTTATTACAAATGTTTTCTAGCAGGAGGCAGTATAGTGTGTTAAGGAGGAGGTGGTTTTTTTATAATTTATGTAAGCGATGTCATTTGGGTTAGCACTAGGGCTGTATTTAGTCTAACAAATAAGACCTCTAGAAAGGCATGATGAAACAGATTTCCCTCAAATGCAAAACCTTCTGAGTAAATCAGTCGTTTGGCAAATAAGCGTTGGTTCAGTTTAGTATCAAAGTTTAGCAGCTAACATGTTTTCATTAGCTTCTATAAACTTAGGGTGGTAGTGTTCCATTTAAAATTTATCTGAAAGTCAGATACTAATACCCAATCCATCTGACTATTTTAGAACTATTTTTAAAAGTTGTGCCCATTATGTACTGTGTTCTGAATTGTGGCATTACTAAGAAAATTCCACTTAAAGCATCTTAGAATAAGCAATATGCTATTGCAGTTTAGCCTAATGATTTGAACCACTGCCTTATAGAAAGCAATTTAGAAAAGAAAAAGAAAGAAAGAAAAAGAGACATATTATCAGCTAGTCATTTTGTTTGCCTTTGGAGATGAAGGAACCTTTTTTTATTTTTAGCTTTTGTGAGTATATATATGTATAGAAGAAGCACCAGAATAATTTAAGCTAACTCTGCAAATAGAGTGGATCCTTTGCCTTTGGGCTTAAGGGAAGTGACTGTGTTGAAATGCCACTTTACCACCTGCTGGTATATTCAGTCAGAGTGGAAATAAAACATTTGTATATTGTATCAGTCAGTACCTTGCCATATATATTTTCTTAATTTGAGAATGTCAGCAGAGCATAGTTTGCATCTGATCCCAAGTTTACCCTTTTCTCAAAGGATTAAAATTTATTTGTTCTTGTTATGGGGTGTTTGCATATGGGAGAGCAGGTTTTGATGTTTTTCATTAACACCAGGTAATATGCCATACTAAGGGATGCTGGCTCTCAGCTGACAACAAATTATTTTTAAAATAGAGATCTAAGTATATTTTAACTATATTGTCCCTTAAGCAAATGATTTGAGAGCAAGTTTACTCAGAGTCTTGCCTGTACAATTACATAAGAGGGGATTAAACGTTTCTGGAAATCATCACTGGTAGTCCATAATAAAATCTGTAAATAAATGTTTATGTCTTTCTGGATATTAGCAAAAGTCCCTGGGATTGGAAATTTCAATTTTTTTTTCCAGCATAGGAGACACGCTGCCTCTATTGCTTTTTTTTTCTTCAAAAAGCTTTTTAAAACAAAAGACTTTTGTTCACATTGCACCATCAGGAATGAAAAGACAAGACTAGTGTAGGCATACTCTTTTTTAGTATTTCATAGCTTTGGGTGCTAATCCGTATTATTTTTGACTTATTGTTTGGCCTTTAATTGAGTCCTATTTCCATCAATATATAAAAATAGAACAGCATAGAGCAGAGATTAAGAACATGGACTCTGAAGCTAGGCAGTCTGAGTTTTAGCTGCTGGAAGGATTTAAAGAAGTGTATGCTGTCAATGGAAAGGAACTTTATCATTTTTCCATTGCTAGCAAATATGGGCTTTTTGAGGTTAGCATTATGAAAATAATGTGTTCTATCTGCAGTTTAAAAATATTTCCCTTTTTCTCTTCCTTTTATTCTCTACCCTTCCCCTTCTTCATTCCCCCCGTCTTCTGGTTCTCTGTATTTATAATCATAGTTAATGGAAGCATGATCCTATTTATTACCCATTCATTCAACTAGGTGTGTGTATGCATTTATATTTATATATAGTGTGTATATTTTTGGAATATTACATAGTATATATACTTCCGTATACTCGATATGTACATTTATATAATATACACATATTATTATATCATAAATAATTGCACACACATATATACATAGACACACATGAATACACACATGTATTATACATACATATACCTACAAAATGCACTGAGGATCCTTGGACCCGTATGTTTTAGTGCAGCACTCCGCGGGATGCTGGCTTTCATTTTAATAATGATGCAGACAGGTCCCAAGACACAGGTACAAAATTTGCATAGTGTTTTAAGGGGCTAGGAAGAAACAGAAATAAAGAGAAGGGTGTTACCATTTTCTTCCTTACCTCCCTGCTGCACGTGTACGGTGATCAGTTACACGTTGTGTTGAGCCACAGAACCCTCATGCTCTGTTAACTGTAGTATTAGGAAAATGGCTTCTAGCAATTCTCCATCAAGTTAGTTCCCTGTATATTTACATTAGGAGCAACATTTTTATGATAGGTACAAAAAACAGAAAACCCTCTTCTCAGCATTTTCCCCACTAGGAGTACAAAATATTTTCCTTCCTGTAAAATATAGTTTAGGATAATAACTTAGTGATACACATTAGATCCCGGAGCTTGGAGAAGTAAAGGACTCGGCTCAATCTCTAGCTCATTATTAGCTCTTCCTGGATTTCATTTCTTGATCTAATGTAAATTGAACTAGGGAATATCTGGGGTGCTAGTAATAGGTTTTGAATAAAAACATTAAATAGAAGCTCTCAGAAACTCTTCTGTAGAAAAATTTGGAAAGGCGATTTCTTTATTCTCTCAGAAGATATTTATAACAAAGCATCAGGTACTTTTGGTATTGAAAGACATGGCTCAATATATTTTTTTTTTTTGATCAGTACCTCCCATCTGATACATAATTCAACCCGAATGGGACATGATGTTCATTTTTCTTCATGGCGTTGAGTGACTTGATGCTCTTTCAAATGGTATATCTATGGGCTCGGATTATGCAAAGATAAAGTCTTTTAGTAATATGCCAAGGGCTAAATTGATACAGTTCTATTTTAGTTCCCTTAAAGGCAAATTAACTTTGAATTAATGTAAAATTTGGTCAAGTAACACAAAATTTGGTCACTGTGTTTTCTGTTTCTATAATTGTGCTATTTTTTAACTCTATTTTCTTCCTTTTTCTCCCTGCCTTCATTACCCTAAACACCATCAGAGTTTTCCCTTAGGACTCTTTAAAATTCAGAGTAAATTTTAGAATACGTTGTTTATACTACTGGCTCTCTGAAAATTCATCCATTGTTTGGATGCCAGTTAATATCAGATAACACTTTGTACTATAATAAGTGATTTAAAAAAATCAACTACTGGGCTTCAGTGATTCCTCCCTGCCCCAACTCAGGGGCTTCAACAAGTTTCTGAATTTTTTCTTGAAAATAATGCTAGACAGTTTTAAGCTAAGCATCCGACATTGGTTCCTTTGAATTCTATGTTTGCATTTTTTGTATTGAATAATGTGTGTATTACTAGCACAGTTTATGCTAGAGAAATAGGCCTTAAGGCACAATAAATCTTTATTTCCACTGTCCCAAACTTACATATATAGTTTCTTCTAGGATTAAGCACGCTATACTCAGACTGTCTGAAGGTACATGTGAATTTGAGAATATATTTTACTGACAACTCCAAATTTCAAGAGTTAAGAATGCTCATTTATAAATAGTACTATTTTTATACTCTCTTCTGCTGGAAATCAGAATCTGTCAATTAAAGAGTGGCAAAGAGCTATCCAAACCTGGAAAATGATTCCCAGCTACCTCAGACTTTTGAAACAAAAAAGAATCCTGAGTTACAGGCTGCGGGATGGGCCCACTTCAGCAACTAACTCACTAATTGGCTGATTAATGAGAGCCCTAAGAGAGTACAGTTTTTTTCTCCCTTCAGGTGATGATGCCAACACATATAATTAGACTGTGTTATATCTGTGTAAAAGGTTTCATAATTCATTTTGAAAATCTGTTGAAAATGATATTGGAAGCTAAGTTAGTATTCTTTGAAAACACTGAATTTTTTTTTTTTTTTTTTGTCTTTTGTCTCTTTAGGGCCACAACCACGGCATATGGAGGTTCCCAGGCTAGGGGTCAGATTGGAGCTACAGCTGCCAGCCTTCACCACAGCCACAGCAACTCAGGATCTGAGCCATATCTGCAACCTACACCACAACTCACAGCAACACCGGATCCTTAACCCACTGAGCAAGGCCAGAGATTGAACCCACATCCTCATGGATACTAGTTGGGTTCATCAACCCACTGAGCATGACGGGAACTCCTGAAAGCATTAATTTTTTAACAACTTGGGTGTAAAATATCTGTGTTTTATAAGTATAGCCTGAGATAGAGATGCTGTCCACCCTTGCCTCCCTGTTGGGTGGGTCACCACTCTAGAATGATGTGATGTCACACTTCCTGGCAACCTCTCACCCCTTAGGACAGTGCCTGCTAGTGTCCTTTGCTCCATCGACCCCCCTCCTCAGCCTGTTTCTTAAATCTCAGTGCTGCTCAGGCATCTTGGCCCTTTTCTGTGCTCAGCATGTCATCATCTGCTCTGTACCTGTTGATAACTTCTTAAGTCTGCCTCTGTAGTCCAAACCTCTCCCAACACATCGGGCTTCGATATTCAGCCTCTATATTCAGCCTCTTACGGAATATCTCTGTTTGGATGTTCCAGAGGCTCAGCATGTCCCAAACAGGATTTGTCACTCTGTGCTTCAATTCATCCAGTTTTTGTTTACTGAAAGTCCCACAGTCTCTCCTACTTGTTCACACATGCTCATAGCCTGAAATATACTTTCCCTCCAGCTAACTCATATTCACTCAACAGATCTCATGATGGACTTTCTGCAGGAAACCTTTCCCAATTCTTATGTTAAGATTTGGGACCTCTTTTATATGGTAATAGTGATAATAACATAGTAACACTGTTATAGTAATATATTACCATAAGATAATACAGTAATATTATAGTAATATAATACATTTATCAATATAGTAATAGTGATAAAGGTAATATGATGATGATAGTCTGTTAGTTTCTTATGGGGACTGTAACAAATTACCACAGCCTTAGTGGCTTAAAACAACACAGATTTGTTATTGAACAGTTCTGTAGGTTGGCAGTTTGATACTGGTCTCACTAAAGACTTTTATTTAGGGTAGAATCTCTATAAATTTTCTTGCCAATTCTAATTTCTGTAAGTCTCCCTTCTCTCCCCATTCCTTGGCTTGTGACCTCCTCCTATTTTCAAGGCCAGCAGTGGCCTCCAGAGCCTTTCTTACATTCCCTCACTCTGACACCAACCCTTCTGCCTTTTCAGGACTATTGTGATTCTATTGCATTCACCTCCATCATCTAGGATATGCTCCCATTCTAAAGTCAGCTGATTAGCAACCTTAATTCCATTTGTGGTCTTAATTCCTCTTTGCAGAGTAATCTAATATATTCATAGGTTCTTGGAATGAGGACATGGACGTCCTTGGAGGGGCGTTTTTCTGTCTACCACAAGGGCTAACAGAGAGAGAACCTACCACTTGTTGTGTTCTGTTCTAAGCACCTCATGTGTATTAACTCACATTGTTGTCAAGAACCATGAAGACTCTGAGATTTTTATCTTACCCTGCTTGCACACTTGACATGTCAGTCTGTCATTGTTTCATGAAAGCTGGCAGAAGACATGAAACCTTGGAATTAGAGGCAATAAGACTTTGCTGCACTAGCTATAACAATAGCTGGAATATCGGTGCTTTTTTTTTTTTTTTTTTTGGCTAGCTCCCTGAGCCCCAGTTCCCAAGAGCAATGCAAAGAGGTCCAGGTGATACCTGCATATACAATGGATTACATAATTGGTGAGGAACTCTGGGCTGAGGGAATATAATTTTTTTAAATAAATTATTACTTGTACTCCTGTCTTTGCTTTTGAGAGGAAATGATCTCTATTTTTGCTGTAAACATATCCTTAAAAAGAGTCTAGAACATAAAACAATATCTGTGCTTGTAGACATTCAGATATGTGAGAGATGCTTGAGAGTTGCGGTCCAACAATAGCCCTTGCAGTAGTCCTCTGAAATCATTCCAATTATGATCATCTTTGTTTTACAAGTAAGGAAAGTGAGGGGCAGAAACAATAAGTAACAAGCCCGCTAAGTAGTAGGATTGAATTTTGAATGGAGACTGCCTGGCTTCATAGCCCATGTTCTTAATCTGTTCTGTGCTGCCTCCTTTACAACATGTCCTCACACTGGCACACGTACTACACTGCCATTCCTTCATTGCATTTATAGTATATATACTTTTAAAATTGTTTGTATTCCCATTGGTTTTTAAGCTCCATGAGGTCTTAATGGGACTGTGTCTTTATTGTTCAAGGTTTATATATCCAGTGTCCAGATTAGTCTGGCTTATGTACTGAACAAGTATTTTAGGAATAAATTTAAAAATATGATAAATAAAACCTTTATAGAAAGGAACCTTTACTTACAACCTATATTCTCTTAGCACCAAGTCTTTGTTATATAAAAGGCGTTAGTCAATTTGGCCTGTTCCCAGATGATGAGGCTAGGAATCATTTAGTGTGTTTTTGATATTTATAACTAATCATGTCCATTAAAGACCATGAGTTTTGAAAGTGCTTGAAAGAAGATGCAAAATATGATGATGGAAATGAAAGTTGAGCTAATTTTAAAAATTAAGCAGGTGAGAACATGACAAACATTCCTTGTGAATGTGGGATAAGTCCTTTGGCATAAAAACTCTTTTTCAGAGAAAAAGGGAATTAGACAAAACATGTGTTCCTCTTTGCAGTTGACAGTAATCAGTAAGTGTCGAGGAAAAGTGATTGCAGAAATGAAAAGAAAAAGTCTTTTGAGGGTGTGGCAGGAAGACCGGCATTGACTATGTATAATGGCCTGATGCTAATTCAGGAGAATGCTACGAGTTTGAGAACTTAAATGCTAAGCTAGTGAATACAAGTGGTACTGATGAAAGACTCTGTTGTGGGCTAAAACCTGTAGCTGAAACTAGTCTTTTTTGATGGAAATATGCCCACGTAGAAAGCCTATCAGGAGAAAGTGTGTTTTGTTTTAAAGCTTTGAAGGACTGATTCATTCTTAAATTTGGCAGAAATATATCCAGGGATAGAAAGTCTTAAACTCCTCTTTGTCAAATGAATTTTAAAAACAGCCCTTCAGAACCTAATCTGTTTGTGAGTAAAAACAAACAAACAAACAAACAAAAAAACGCCAAAACCCTGAACTCTGAATATGCACTAGAAAGGAAGGAAAAAGTTGGTTCTTATTTTATAAATACCAATAATTGATGACTTTTATGAATTTTATGTTATTAACATTACTATTTCAAATGTAGTTAATATTTATACTAGCTACGTGTGGTTGTCAGAGTGTGGAGTTTTATTTTTATACTTAAGCATGGAATGCGTTTATAAATAGTATCTTCAAGTGTCAGTCACGGTATAACCAAAATACAGCTTTTTTGTTTAACGTGCTATACCTTTAAAATTTATTTAGAGCCCCTGAATAATAAAATGGAAGTATCCTATGACTTTTTCTTGGTTATTCTTAGGTAGGGCCTATATTGCTTTACATCATAAACAGAATTTTCAGTTCAAACATCAGAATGCCTAATGAAACACATTAGCCAAAATTTTATGTTTGCTCAAAGACAAGACAGATTCTTTGTCTCTTAAGCTAAGGCCTGTCACACATCCACTTCCTGAAGGTGGGGAACAGTGATGACATTGATTTATCATGTTTTGTGTTTGGGACTAAGCTCTGCATGGACCTTCTCATTTAATCTTCACAACAACCTGCAAGGAAGGCGCTATTAATATTTCCACTTTATCAGCGTGGAGATGGAAACTGAGAGGACTCGAACAATTTGTTTGATGTTCCACAGCCAGTAAGTGTTAGATCTGGGTTTGGATCCCAAAGAGAGTGGACTCTGAAGTGCCAACTTTTAACTATTATGTCTACTGCCCTCTGCCAACGAGGTCTGGGCAGCAAAGCTGCAATGATAACTTTTGACTAAGATGCTGCTGGGGTACAGCATGGAAGACAGTATGATGGTGAAATTTAAAAGCAGAAGCATGCAGAAGAGTTAGGTCAGAAGCCTGGGGATTTGAGAACAGGACAAAGTTCAGAACCTGTCTGTTATTCTGGAGGGAGTGCAGCTGAGTGATACTTGGTGGAGAAGTTTAAAGGCACAGAAGAGTACTTCTCACAGCAAAGTGTAAACCCATGGAAGTTGACCAACTTCCAAACTTATTGCTCTTTCTTGGATGAGAATTGGTAATGGTTATGTATGTGTTTGGTTTGTAACATTAGGTAAAAACTAGTTGTAAGCTGTTATCAGCATGACTTGTTAGCAGAAAGGAAACCGTTCGCTTATTTTGTAATAAAGTATTGACACTTCAGCCATCTGCTTGGCACTGCACTGGGCACTGGAAATGCAGCAGCTGAAATAAAAACTATCCTGCCTTCCTAGAGTGAAAAGTTCAGTGGGGATGGTGTTTCAGCTTAGGTGTTATCTCCCTAAAGACTTTTTTTGGCCACTCAATCTAAAGTATCTTCCCTAATCCTAGTTTCTTTAATACTCCCTCTATTAGTCCCAATAACAATCTCATATTATTTTATTTATTTGTTTGTTTAGTTAAGTATTTTTTTGACTTCTTACCCCATCCATTTACCCTCCAACCCCTGAAGCTGGAATGTGAGTTTCATGAGAGCCAGCACATCATCAGTCTCTTTTTCTGCTGAGGTTTGTCATAATATCATAGGTCTTTTTTTTGTTTGTTGGTTTGTTTGTTTTAAAATAAGACAAACAAAAAGAACAGGTTTTTGTTTTTTATTTCCCTAAAACAATAAAATAGCACACAGCATAGTAATTTAGCACATGATATAAACGGGTATATATAATCAGTAGTTCCAAAAATGGGTAAATTGACACTCTTAAGTGCCTCAAGGACTCAACAAACTTCGTGAATGAACAAATGAAATATACCACATGTAGAGGGAAAATAAGAAAGATCAGTTATTCCTGTGGAAAAAAAAAAACTTACGGATTTTTTCCTGTTGTTAGACCAAAACTTCCAGGATTAATGTATGGCTCTTCAGATTTTCTGAACAGAAAATCTCATACCAACTGAGGACCAGTGTTGCTTTATAAGGAAAACACCCCATTCACTGATCATAGTTGGAGAATGGCAGCAGGTCTGTTTTCTGCTTAGGTTTGGAAGGATTGGCTGCTGAGGTGGTGCTCTTGAGTTGGGCTAATATTTCTTTCCTTGTAATTCAGCTTCTTGTCTTCCAGGGCTTCCTATGCTTTTCCAGGCTCAAGACTGAAGTCTGGGGCACTGGGGATTCTTATTTTAGGAGGGATTCTCTTACTAGCCTTAAATTATTTAAATAAATAAATGGATGGCAAAATCAAAAAACTGACAAGTTTGGGTGTGGACAGTGGAAGGCAGGCATTGGCAGGTGAAGAAATATTGCTGAAAGTCAGGCCTCTAGGGGGTCTTATTTAGGCAAAACAGAAAGTGTCAGGAGAGGGCAGGACAGTTGACAAGTCTCTGCGGTTGTGCTTCAAGTGGTATCTCCTCTGTGCCTGTCACTCTTAGATCGTGGTGTATGAGCTTGATATTGTGGCAGAAAGTATCTGAGCTGGAGAATGCCAGGACTTGGATGAACCCAGACCTAGGGCCAATGCATCTTATTCTGGATGACAATGCTGATGATCTGTGGCTCAGAATCTGACTGTGGCAGAAAAGAGAGGATTGATATTGCACACTGGTTTTACTAGTGGTGGTTTAATAATGCAGAAAAAACTAACCTCCATAAAGTTATGCATCAGAACATTGTCACTAGTGCTGGATATTGGATTTATTATTAGACCCCGTTTGGTGATTCTTTGAATATTTCTTAGCATGGTGTTGTCAGGGTAGTGGGACATTTTTCATGGTGACTGACTTTTCCCAGGGTCCAGAAGGGGAAGCTGCCAAGCTTTCTTAAGGTTTAAGCTAGATTAAGGGGGAGGGGATTATTCTAGATGGAATAGCACATTGTTGCGGGGGCCAGCCATCAGTTACAAAGTCTGCTACTAAGGTGCTTAGATATTTTCCTCTGGAGCTATCTGGGCATTTGGGTAGTGACAGATGACACTGGAGTAGGTGAGAACACTCAAAGAAAGCCAGTAGAGTAAGTTAGAAAAACACACACAGAGATGGAAGTCCTAGAACTTTGGTTTTCACAGGTCAGAGGATGAAAAGAAAATTAAAACAAACAAACAAACAAAAAATAGGAATAGAGGCTAATCTGAGAAGTAGAGGAGAAACATGAATATTGTATTATTATAGAATCTAATTAACGATATGATAATTCTCAGCAATATCAAAAAAAAAAAAAGAACTGGAAGGTCTCCATGAGATTTTGTGATCTTACTTAGCAAGAGCTGTATCAAAATAATGTTAAAAGTAGAAGGCAAACTATAGTACATTGAAGGGAACAAGTAGAGAAAGTCAGATTTTTAACAGTAATTTATACAATCACATTCACTAGTGTTATACGAATATTTGCTATCTGCTTATAGTTTTTAGGACTGTAATCATTAATTGGAAACAGACTCCTATGCATAATTTTATCCAAGATTTTCTTTGAATTTCCAAGTAAATTAGATTCTGAAACATTTGAGTTTTCTTACTTTAATTTTCAAGGCATATTAAGGAGTTGTGGTTGCACATTTTAATGGACATAGCCTCCTGACAAATTATTTTGAAAAAATTAAAATAATTCAGTGTGAATAAATCTTATTATTATCAAAAGTTAAGCAAAAGAATATTTCGGTTACCAAGGTATATATTTTTAACAGCTTCACTGAGATATGGTGACATGCAGTATGCTGCACATATTTAAAGTGTACAATTTGATGTTTTAAGATATGTACACACCCATGAAATCATCACCATAATGAGCCTATTCATCACCCTCAAAAGTTTCCTCTTGGCTATTTTTAATCCTTCTCTCCGTGTCCCCAAGGGACTACTGATTTGCTTTTTGACTCTAAAGACCAGTATGCATTTTCTAAGATTTTTATATAAATGGCATGAATCATACAGCATATGTATTTTTTTTCTTCCTTTTTATTAACGGTAACTATTCTGAGGTTCACCGATGTTTGTTGCATGTATTGGTAGTTAATTTCTTTTTATTGCTAAATAGTGTTGTATGGCTATACATCATGTTGGCCATTCATGTATTAGTGGACATTGGATTTATTTCCAGTTTGGTGGTTTTGGAGTTAAAACTTTTATGAACATTTGTGTGCAAGTCTTTATGTGGATATATGCTTCTTGCAGGCATTCTTAAAATATTAAACTATCCATGAGATGAAGGTGTAGAGCAGAGAGGCACAGTTAAAATATCTCTCAATAGCTGTTAGAACAAAATCCAAGTTTCTTTAGTACTTTGATAAAAGGTTATTATGTGTGTAGTAGCATAATCTAATTTTTCAATTTTTCTCTATTTTTCCCCTTTTCTCAGGCATAGGCATGGTTCCCTGTGTCTATTATAAAGCCTGTGAGTGTCTGAGAAACTGCCTCCTGTTACAACTCATCCCTCTGTGTTTTACTCTGTTCTCAGTCCCTTTATCTGAATATGGCTCCATTTGTTACAGTCCTTGTTTGGTTGAAGTATAGCTTTGTTACTCAGGTTCTGAATTCTCTTCCCTCAGACCTCAAAACTATTCTGTCACTTGCTGCCTGCTTAGGGCACCATTGCCTGAGATCTTTGGCTCCAAGCTTTAGCTGCCCTCTTGCCAGACCTGCTTAGGCTGCTCCTCAGGCCTTTGCTGTCTGATGATTGCCCCTGGTATACCTTCTTCTTTTGTTCCAAACTCCTAGACTCTGTGTCTGACCCAGATCTGGAATCTTCTCAATGGGCTATTTGAATCAATCCCTATCCCAGTGTACGGCCTAATTTCCTCACTTAATCTTGGGGACCTAACTACTCTCAGCTCTTGGAGAACTCCAGCAAACAGAAGTTTTGGACAGGCGTGGTTCTGAAAAATTATTCTTAAGTTCACACGTTCCTACAAGTAAATGACACCAGACCTGCTACTGCCATCTGCTGAGTTGACAGAGTATTCACCGTGTTGTTCTGTTACCTAGTTTCTTCATATTTAGGGGAGGTCTCTAGGTAAAATCTTAAGTAAAAGTATTTCTATTTGTTATGTATTTCAATTACATAACATAATAAAATTACCTTTTTGGAACTATTTTACAGTTTATCCTCTTAGTAAAAGGCATGTAGTTTTCTCTGTTCACTCTTACAAACAATACCACAGCAAATATTCTTGTACCTTTTTTTCTTAACATCCTACGGAGTTACTCCAAGGTTTATATGTGGAAGCAGCACCAGGTTGCCTGAGTTCGAATCTTTGCATTGCTGCTTGCTAGCTTTCCCAAGAAGTATTGGACATCAGCTATTTTCAGCCCTTCTTATGAGCATACATGCCCTACCTCAGCCCCTGGCTACACGCCATCAGCTTGGTCTAGGTCCTTTTGGCTCCAGTGGATTCTACGGGAGCCAGTTCCCAGATGCCACTGCCTGCTCCTGGAGCCAGACCCCAGCAGGCTTGTGACTTCATGTGCAATCACTGCTTTGCGTGTATGTACCATTTCTGGTCCATGGAGAGGTTTATTTTCAAGCCTGAAGATGAGTTTTCGTTTTTTCTTTTAATATTTTATTTATCACTGCTCTGTGTTTGGAGCAGAGGGAGTACATCAAAGCATGAATTTATTGTGTCACCTTAACCAAGAGTTGATAATACTTCTACAAGCTTTGAAAATAAGAACAAATCTTAGAATCATCTAATCATAGGTTTTTGGAGCTAGAAAGGATTTTAGAAATAATGAAGTCCAACGACCTTATTTTATAGGTGAGGGAATTGTGTTTTTCAGAAATTAAGTGACTTACTGATGCCATATATCTAGTTTTTTAAAAGTTTTACTGAAGTATAGAGTATAGTCAATTTATAATGTGATGATTTCTGCTGTGCGACAAAGTGATTCAGTTATACACACATTGTTTTTTTTTTTTCAGATTCTTTTCCCATATAGATCATCACAGATAATTGGGTAGAGTTCCCTGTGCTACACAGCTGGTCCCCGTTGACCAACCATTCCATATACCACAGTGTGCAAGTCCAAACCCTCATATGTCTAGTTAATGGTGGAGACAGGACCAGAACCAAAGTCTGCAGGTTCCCCCGATAATCCTTTTGCCACTACATCTACTATTATACTTTTCTCTATATGACCTGTATATACATGTAACATTCTATTTTTAACAGAACTCAAAAAATAGAATTAAGCAATGAAAAATATGATGTTACGTTTTTAAAATGATGTGCAATGTTTTCTTTTTGAGCAATATAGAGGTAAAAGCAAGAGTATAGTATTCACTGCATTGAGTTGAATATATTTTCATTAGAAGTCGCAGTGCCTTTTGACCCTGTAGATTCCTGCTGCATTTGATTTCCTTGACTTTCTGCAACTTATTAGTATAGGCCCATCAATAATGGTGCTCATACTTCCAACCTCCTCCAGCACTGGGTCTGAAAATGAACTGTGATGGATGGATATGGCCAGCCTTTATGGTGATAGGCTATATATCTGCTGTCGTGTACAAATGGCAGGTAGTTTAATGTCGAAAAAAAATTGCTAAGAAAGAGCAAGTATTCCTTCTAATTAGGATTTCTGGACTTTTTGTTGGATATGAATTTAGAATCTGGTGTGTGTGTTAAAGCCTTTGGAATTGTTTTATTCTATTTCTAGATCTTTTAGCTGTGCCTAAGCATCCGTATGCTGCTATGGAGAACTGGGGACTAAGTATTTTTGTGGAACAAAGAATACTACTGGATCCCAGTGTTTCATCTATTTCTTATTTGCTGGATGTCACCATGGTCATTGTTCATGAGATATGTCACCAGGTATGAGAAAAAGGATCAGGTGTAAGTATAATTGCAAACTATCAAGACTGTAGAATGATTTCGGATACTTAGGAGTGAAATTATTATCCTTCCAATTAAGTTTTAATTCTCTACAGAGCACCATGTAGTTCTTTCTGGAAGATATGCCATTTTTCTCAGATGACAGCACAAATGAAAGCAAACACACGGATCCTATTAAATAAGCAACTGTCATTCAGTTTAGTTGAGGAGCGAGATGGCACTGCCACCCAGCAGCCTCTTTGGAGACCCTATCCATTCACTGTTCTTTGTCAACCTGGCTTTATTTTGTTGTGATTATTGGTGTGTATATATGGTAAGTGCAGTGATGGCAATGATTTATTGCATTGCTGCAAGATGCAGCTGAGTGTTGTGTACATGTCAAAATTTGCTTTTGCTGAAATCAATTTGTTATTCCCCTTCTCCCATCACACAGATATTTAGGAAGTCTTTCACTAACTCAGCCACAAACTCTTTGTTCTCAAATGATTGATATTTTTTTGTCTTGGCATGTTTAGAAATTCATATGTAAATTAGCCAGCTTTCTCGTGAAGTGAAGATAAAATTAATTTCATTTTGATTTTATGCACTTCTTTACACTGAGGGGAAGGTATTAGATTTCACAATGCTTATTTGAATCTTGACTCTAGTGGAAAAAGTTACTGAAAATAAACCTTTACTCTAATAACAAGCAATCCTTGTCCTGATTACCGGAAACTATGGATTTCCAATATTTTTTAAGTGATAACACTTGAAATCTTGTGTGATACCACATGACTTCGATTTGTTATAAACCCAAAATCTTTTTAAAAAGGTAGAAAACCTTAAGAAAGAATGAGATGGAAACCGTCAGTGAAGGAAGCTGAACAGCTAAATGCTAATACATGAAGAGGGACTTAATGATGAATTGTTCCAGGCCATGCAACCATTTACCTAAATGTCAGCCTTTTGCAGTGAACCTGTAAAATGTTTGTACCTGTCATGCTGGCGGGGTTGGGTACGTGTTCCTGGCTTCAGAGACTTAAGGGGAATCCACTGCAGAGATAACCAGGGCTGCTCTATTGTGCCAAAAATGGTTTCTAGCTAAGCATACAATTCTTTGATGCAAAAGCAGTTTCCTTTTTGAATGTTCCTGGAAACGAGTTACATGTAGAGTTCTGTTGAAAATAAGAGCACCCTGATAAACATTGTTCCCAGAGCTTGATTTCATTCATTCTAGGCTCCTAGTTACTTTCTTGTTCTAGTTTTGTGATGCTAGGCTACTTACTATGAGGAAATGAAACAAAAGCTGGGAGAAACACATAATCATTCCCACTATCATTGTCCCATTATTTTCTGCGTTACTGCCTCCCCCTATTTATTTATTGTCACAATTTTTTTTTGTCTTTTTACGGCCACGCCCACGGCATATGGAAGTTCCCAGGCTAGGGGTCAGATCTGAACTATAGCTGCTGACCTATGCCACAGCCACAGCAATGCCAAGTCCTTAACCTACTGGCCAGGGATCGAACCCACGTCCTCATGGATACTAATCAGGTTTATTACCTCTGAACCATGATGGGAACTGCCTATTGTCACAATTCTTAAGATAGGCTTTCAACTTAAGGGGAAAGAAATACTCATTTCTGATCAAGAATTTAAAAATATTTTGTGTTATTTAGTCATCATCAGCATATTTAGAGTTATCACTTATTTGTATTTCAATTAGAAATCCTATCGAGTAAGTGATACTTTGTAATTAATATTGAAATGCTCAGCCACCAAGCGCTTTACTCTGGCTTCCAAAGCTGTTCCTGATCTGATCCTTGTCCGCCTTTTGTTTCTTAAATAACTCACTCCCACTTAGAATCTTCGCACTAAGGGTTACTTACATATGCCTGGAATCCTCTTGCCTAAGGCTTTTATCCTGGCTCTGTCTTATCATTAAAGTCTGAGCTCTAATGTCATCTCTTAGAGAGAACCTTTTCCCTTTTGCAATGTAAAGCGACCCCTTCCTGATTCCTATCACACTGTAATATGATCTGAACTTGAATTGTTCATTTGCTTATTTATTTCTTATTTTCTATCTCACCTCATCATTCCTGCCTCCACAATAAAGTGTCAGCTGCCTGAGAAGGAACGTTGCCTCACTTTTCCTTATTGAATCCCAAATCTTTAAGATAGTTCCTAGCATATAATTTTTTTGTTTGTTTTTTAATTCCTTTAAGTTTTTGCTGAACTAAGCAAGGATTTCCGTCATGCATCATCATCTAATCAAAACACCTTCAGTCAGCAGATATCTTCTGGAATTGCAGCTGCCCCTAGAAGGCGATGCTTCAGTACTTCCTGTGATGAGCTCACTACCTCTTAAAGCGGTCATTCCCATCATTGCCCATTTCAGCCTGTTTTAGGGTCTCCTGCATTTTTAGCAGATCTGTCAACCTTGATTTCCATCCCTTAGTCCTGATGTGTCCTCTGTAGGCCACAGGACCCAAGCCTTTTCCTTTTCTACCTACTAGGTCTTCAAATATGTGAAGACAGCTGTCCTAATTTTTTTTTTTTCCTCCTGAATCCTTTCTTCTTCAGGTTAAATATTCTTTTTATGTTCCTTGACCATTTCATGTTTGTTTTTCCCCGAAGGCATTTATAAAGAAGTAGTGTCACCCAAGTAGTTGAATAAATCAGTAGTCCTGGCACAATTCATTACAAGCTCACAAAATCAGTTGGGGAGTAAATTCCAGTTATGACGATCATAGGTGAATACATTTAAGTTTAGAGGAAATAGTTCTGGGATAGATTTGACTTTATCTGATGCCCGTTCATTTTCTTATGGCAGTGGTTTGGTGACCTCGTGACTCCTGTGTGGTGGGAAGATGTGTGGCTGAAGGAGGGTTTTGCTCACTACTTTGAGTTTGTTGGTACAGACTACCTCTACCCTGGCTGGAACATGGTAAGTGCACTTCTCTAGAATTGCTTGGAACTTTCAGGGAAAGGTTGATCACATGTTACACTAGGCTTGTATTATCATCAGATGTGACTGAAAATAATTAATAACTAATATTTTAAGTGTATAGGATAGTTCAGTATAGAAAGAACGGTATTTTTATTGACAACAATATTTTTGAGAACAATTTTTTTCATTGTGATGAACTCAAGAATTAGCTAACAATTTTGATGCATTATTGTTGTTTTTACTTTAGGATTAAAGGACTTAATAAGATTTCACTAACTTTATATGGAATTGTGCACATTACACCCATACCTGTGCATCCAAACCTGAAGTAGAATTTGTGTACCTTTAGCAGTGATGTCCTAGAGCATCTTAGAAGAAAAAGTGGGAGGGAGGGCATAATTTCTATGTCATTAAATGTAAGTTTTTCATTGTATAGACGTTTCTACGAATCAGTAAGTGATTATGTTATTATTAAATAGAACCCAGGGTATATGTTGTTTTAGAACTTGAATTTTAAATTTATTTTAAGTGGCACTATGTAAAAGTTGCAAAGTACTAACATTTATCAACTTCTAGAAGCTCAGATTTCACTTGTGATTACAGCATGGGTGATAATATATATTTATTTTGCACCACTCTTTTTTGATGTTTAAATTATTCATAATATGGAATTATCTAGTGATCTGTCATGATTACAAGCATGATTTGAAAAAGTATTTAAACCATGGTGAAATGTGATGATGTCTATTAAGTCATGATACAACTTATCTAAATAAATTCAGCCAACTCCTGCTGTGATCTTACATATCTTGGAAGAAATGCTACAATTGTAATACCATGTTATTATGTCTGAATTATCCAGCTTTGTTTATATTTTATAAAGGCAACATGGTTTATTTGTACATATGTATGAATAAATTTTATTTAGCCTTAAGTATCTAGGTAGGTTTTATATATAATATAATTTTTAAAATCTTACTTGAACTGTTTATTATGGCATTGAAATTAATTAAAATGTCTTTAAAGAATGTGAAGAAAAATAATCAGAACGATGCAATATTATTTACAGTATTTTTAAACAGATTTTTAAAATGAAATGTTTGAGGATATTGAAACATTTATAACAATATGTTTTGAGTTTTAGTTGACTTTTCAAGTAATATTTAACATTTTCATTATTCTATGGATTATTACTGATTTATAATTCTATTATATTTCAATGTTAAAAATATTAGTATTACAAATGGCATGTTAGTCATATAGGTAAGCTTTTTTTGTTGTTCATTCAGCTATCTAGGATAAAATTCTTTCCATTCATCATTATGAAAATACATCTTAGATTACGTATCTGAGACTTTAATACTCTGTTCTTAGTAGAATACAGACCATGCCCTGAAAATAAAAAACCTTGCGGATGGTAAGACATAAATCCATATTTTTATGATAAAAAAGGGAATTAATCATGGATTATATTAAGAAACAAAAGAATAAACTCCATCACAATTAATCAGGCAATAGTGAAAACAGGCTTTATTGTTATGTCTCTTTATGTTTAGATTTTAAAGATTATAAATACTTTTCAATCATTGGCCACTTTTGCTTTTTAGTAACTTTTTCAATTTAGTTTGTAGAGTACCTCAATATACTAAATTTATTAAATCTGTAAGAAGAAACTCTAAACAAATGCTCCTCCATGAGTCATTAATATCTTCTTTGCAAATAAAATTTTCAGACTACGTTAGCCACATATATAAGAAAGGATATTAAATGACTTTAAGGCTGTGTCAGCAGTATTTTTCATAATGGCATCAGCAAAAGAGTGAACGAAATACTAGAAAGAACAAGAGTGATGGCTGTGTCAGCAGTAACTCATAGTCCTGTGATATGCACAAAAGCTTACCTAGGAGCGCATGGCTTGGGCTTCACTACAACTTAGCCTAAATTAGAAAAACCAGAAGTCAGGCTTGTGTCAGAAATAGAAATTCAGGAAGCTGACCTCTTTTGTCTCTAATCTCAAAAACAGCGCTTTTATTATTTTTGGACACCAAGGTTCAAGTGCTGAAATACAATTTCAGTTTGCTAGGGAGATTACTAGCCTCTACCTTAGATGGAATAGCAATAAAGAAGCCCAGAATTTGTGCCGTGTTGTTAAGGAAGCTCTTGTTCTGATTTAGGCTAGCATTATGTAGCCTGCTTAACTGCTAGTAAAATCTTAGGGTGTATGTATGTGTGTGTATGTTTTTACAACCAATTTCTGATCATGAAATAATCAGCTTTTACATTAAGAACACTGCATGGAATAAACACTGCTATGAAGTTTTGTTACCCAAGAAACTAATCAAGTTTACAGTTTTACAGATATGGGCCTTTACAGATAGTATGATATTCCATCAGGGGAATGGATTGGAAAGAAGAAATTCAGATTCCAAGAAAAGCATTTCACTTCTTTAACTCATTCTCATCCTTTGAGAAATGGGGCAATTGTACTGACTTAGGAAGCACACATAATTTTTATGAAGATAAAATACCACTTGTGAGGTCTCTGAAATGTAGGAAACATTACACAAATGTGAGTAGATAACGCAGACCTGGAAAATAATAAATGCTCTATTAGGGGTAGTGATTTTATGTATAGATACCCTCATGTTTCCAACCCTAGTAATCTTTTTGACACCCTATATTTATAGCAATTGTGTATTGATTACCAAAAACTCTCTGTATTTTTTTTTTTTTTTTGCTTTTTTGGGTCGCACCTGTGGCATTTGGAAGTTCCCAGGCTAGGATTTGAATCAGAGCTGCAGCTGCTGGCCTATGCCACAGCTGCAGCAATGCAGGAACCAAGCTGCGTCTGCGACCTATACCACAGCTCACTGCAACATTGGATACTTAACCCACTAAGCGAGGCCAGGGATCGAACCTGCATCCTCATGGGTACTATTTGGGTTTATTACTGCTGAACCATAGTAGCAACTCCCTCTGTAATCTTTGTATCTAGACTCAGTCTCATCAAATCCATGCTTATCTATATTAGCAATGTGAACTCTTCTCTAGGAGCATAAGTCTGAAATCATCTTTCATTCATCAAACAGAAGTGTCAAGATTACTAGAAGCAGCTTCTTCTGCTCAGGCCTGAGGTTAGATTTCACTGGGCAAGTAGAGTTGTTCTCTTGCTTGACGTTATTTTATCAGTATTGGTTGTTAATGACAACATTATTGGATGAATTAGGTTACAGTATGCTATTAATGGTGGTCATATAATTTATTTTCCTTTTTGGCTGTGCCCTCAGCTTGCAGAAGTTTCTGGCCAGGGATTGAACCTGTGCCATAGCGGCAAACTGAACCTCAGCAGTGACGATGCTGGATCCTTAACTCGCTGAACCTTATGGCAGTCATATTAAATCTTATTGTGTCTCTTCCAAAGGGAGAACAAAAAAAGACTGTTGCAGCATGGTTACTATTCTTCAACTATTCTACCTTATTTTAATTAAAAAAAGTCTATAATAATAGAGTTTTGATAAGAGGGAAAGAATGAATTAGTAAATTGCTACCATGAAGACCTCCTTATGTCACAAACCTAGCCTGAAGCAGGCAAAATCATATCCTTTGTGTATGCTGCACAGGTTTTACTCTATAATTTGTGTTTATATGGTAGGTATATCCTTTAGTTTCCTGAATGTAGCCTTGTAAGGACGTGTTTGTTGTAATGAGAATTATTAAACATGAGTGCATGTTCTTTTATTAAATAATTTGGGATGCTAAGGAGCTTCACACAGCAATAACTTTATACACTGATAAAGTCTGTGGACTGGAAATTCTTCCTAAATTTTTATGAGGACACATACCTGGGCATAAAGATAGCTGTTAATAGAGAATCATGCAACTAAACTTCATTATGCTAAATACTTAGAATATCTCAAAGTGTATTGCCCCAAACCTTGATAAATGTTCTCAATTGTTTTTGTCATAGACAGGACTAAAATAGTAAAAATGAATTCTGCCATTAGACTCAGTATCATTTTAATATGCTCCAGCAAAAATTGCCTGCTAAATTTAATAGGCATTGAAATAAAATTATCTTTACTTCTTAGATTACTTTTATTCAGAAAAGAAGTTGAGAAAATCATTGGTGAACTGAAATAGATCTAGAGTTTATTAAGTTCTTTTTTTCCCAGTTTAAATGTAAAGATGTACTGCTTAATTTTTCAAAGCAGTAATAAACACTCTACTATTCAGAGAAGGGAAAATGGAAACTTAAAAAAAGTTTGTCTTGGTTAATATTTTACTTGTTTAGCTGTTCATTTAAGTCTTCCCTTGATTTAATAATGTCTGTAGGAAAATGTGCTTTCATCTGCTCTTCAAAGTTAGGAGTTCCCATTGTGGTGCAGTGGAAACAAATCCAACTAGTATCCTTGAGGATGCAGATTCAATCCCTGGCCTTGCTTAGTGGGTTGGGTATCCGACATTGTCTTGAGCTGCGGTGTAGGTTGCAGATGCGGCTCGGATCCTGTATTGCTGTGGCTGTGGGTGGCATAGGCTGGCAGCTGTAGCTCTGCTTCGACTCCTAGCCTGGGAACTTCCATATGCCGTGGGTGAGGCCATAAAAAGCAAAAACAAACAAAAAAGTTATAAAAAAAAAAAAAAGACACAGTGAACGTCTTTGTAGAACAGATACTGACTCACAGACTTTAAAAACTTATGATTTCCGAAGGAGATAGGTTGGGGGTAGAGGGATGGGCTGGGGGTTTGGGACGGAAATGCTGTAAAATTGGGTTGTGATGATCGTTGAACAACTATAAGTGTAATAAAATTCATTGAGTAATTAACAAAAACAAAGTTAGTTAAAATACATTTCAAAAGTAGTTGTTGGTACCTTGTGCTTTGGTGCTATTGCCCATGATTCATCAATATCAAAATATATTTGCCCTGGAGAACTATGGTGTCAGAGATAGACCATTTGGACATTAAATACTTATTTTAGAATCTTACCATCTGAATGCTGAATATCAAATAAGTAATTAAATACATGGTTTTTCCATAGACTTGTATTTTGTCTATGATAATAAAAAAATCAACATATAATAGTCTCCTCCTGAGAAATCAGTAAATTAGAAAGTGATCCAATTGATTTTTGACTGGTCAATGATATTTTATTCTTAAATTACTGACACATATTGAATGTGAAAAAATGTAAAGGCTTCTTATGGGTGTTCCCAAGGGTCTATGATATTTTTGATTCTTCTCAGGATCTTAAAAATGATATTTATATTGAAAGACTAGAAGAAAAGTAGAAGGAGTGCCCGCTTGGGTCTCTTGGGGGTCACAGTCTTCTTTGTGCTTTCCCTTTATTCTTTCCTCTGCAAGTAATTTCTTTTTGTACTGAAAACATCAACTTTCATTTCCTAAATAAGATAAAATCTTCCTCCCTCCCTCTCTCCCTCCCTCCCTCTCTCTCTCTCATTTGAGAGGATCCAGGGAGATGTAGCCCTCTATAGCATTGGTTGCTTTTTCCTTAGCATTAGTAGTCTGACAAGCTTTGGGCATTTGTGGACAACAGGTTTATAACAAACACAAAGAAAGGCCACAGAATTAAGAGCTACAAAGAGAACAGTAGCTGGTGCCATCGGAGGAAAGAGTTTCATAGAATTCATATCTGAATTCTGAGTGAATGTAGAAGGAGTTCTGTGGTACACAGTACCAATGCACTGAGATTGAGAGTAACCCTCAGAGTATACAAATAAGGATAATCCCAAAAAGATGTCAATGTTAAGAAGCAGGCCAGGGATCTGGGTTCTAACTAATGCGTGACTGAAGAGATGCTAAGAATTTCTAGCAAACAACAGTGAAAACAGGAACTGTATCTGTGACACTAACATGTTAAAATAACGCTCACTTAAGGCTAATACAATAACTAATTGTGTTAACATTTTCTCATATTAGGACTAATTCTGTACTTTTTACAAACGATTTTACTGATGTGCAGCTTGCCCTTTTAAGGACATGTATTAGAAAGAGGAATAAGGCCAACCAATTGTTAATTGTTGACATACATTAACTGACTAGAAGTTCTGTGGCACAAATACATTTTTAAGGATAATATGAATTATAGATAATGTATTCATACTTTTGTTTACACTTATAATTTTTACAAGTATCAAGACTTTGACTTTACAGTTGATTGGGAGATGAAAAATTTGAAAACCTTATTATCAAAATGTGTGATCAAGGTGTATTGTCTCAGAAAATGTAAATCTTCCTTGTTTATTGCTTTGTGTGGAAAACCAGCTTTTTATTAACTAAGGTATTTTTAGAAAGGGAAGAAAAAGTGAACATAATTCACCTGTATTCACACATATTCACATATACTTCTATATGTTCAGTTAGGTATCTGGAGGTTTTCTTGTCACATTACCTAATTTTTTTTTATTCTATGATTTTTAAAATTTAAAACAGCTGCAAATTGAAATTTCATGTATGTTTTTAAGGGATGATTTTTTTAAAAAAGCCATTTATGTTCAGAAAGATGCTAAGTGTTTCAGGTTTTGTGTATTTTAAACTTAGAGATAAAAGATAAATGAGCATTCCCTTTGGAATACAGTATTTCTTCCATAGACTGTATTCAGGTATTCAGGTTTGCATGGTATCAAGGTCTTTCTACATTTCCTCAGGAATTAAAAAAAAAAAGACAAGATTAGACCCTTTCTAAGAAGAAAATTTTGGTGAACATGGAGTCTAACGATAATGCAGGGAAATATCAAGAAATAATGCAGGAAAAAAATTAACCCTTTCATTCCCTTTTTAGGAGTGCTTTGTAAACAAAATAATCCAACTTGCTAAAAATGGTCAGATGACACTTAATAAACAAAAATATTAATGATGACAAAAATTTATACCAAAATAATGAAATGTTCTGTTAACATTGGTCTCAAATACTTATTATTTGCAATAGCAGATGATATCAGTTTAATGTG
Organism: Catagonus wagneri; assembly: GCA_004024745.2. NCBI lineage: Eukaryota > Metazoa > Chordata > Mammalia > Artiodactyla > Tayassuidae > Catagonus > Catagonus wagneri. The sequence continues at coordinate 11,739,644 of PVHT021183617.1, forward strand.
TCCCTTTTACCACATCTGGTAAAAACATTTGTCTTCCTATAATATAGGAATTGTTTTTGTATTATTCAGTATTTCCCCAGCTATGTTAAAAAATTTGTTTGGCAAAATCTGTAACATGAACACAACCAAAAAGGAAAGCTGGAGACCAAGAGGGCAATCTCAGAACAATTCATTACTTTTCTAATTATTAATCATCCTTAACCAGGCAGCTATATGTTTTAAAAGACGTTAGAACACAACTCATTTCTAAGTAACAGTGACTGTTTCAGTCCATAACACTTTATGGGACTTCTTTTTCTCCTTTTCATCAAGGTTACTTTAACACTCTTTAGATGTTACCAGACAAGGATGTGATCAATGAAAGCAGTGAGTTCAAGGATTATGAGTCAAAAAATGTAAAAGAACTTCCTGCCAAGAGAAAACAAAGAGCAGTAAGATAATTTGAGGTTGATGAAGATTTTATCTCAATTACACCAGTAACAGCTGCAATAATAAAGATTTACATAGCATTTGCTTTGTACCTTTAAACACTTTGTGTGTGTGAATTCACTGTGAAATGGAGTAAGACATGAGCTAGATTTTCTTGAGAGTACACATCTTTGTTTTTTTCTGAAGAGTCTGAGGACATAGTAATGGCTAGACTACCATGTAGGCCACGGTGTAGGCAGCTCTTCTCAACCATGAAACCAAAAGATTATTTGGGGTAAAACACTGTTTGTGTATTTGTTTTCATTTTTAAAGTTTTATGGAAGTATAGTTGATTTATAAGGTTGTGATCATTTCTGCTGTACAACAAAGTGATTCAGTTATACACGTATCCGTTCTCTTTCAGATTCTTTTCCCACATAGATTATCGCAGAATGTTGAGTAGAGTTCTCTGTACTATACAGCAGGTCCCCAATGGCCAATCATTCCATATACCTCAGTGTGCACATGCCAATCCCAAACCGCTAGTCCATCCCTCCCCCTGCCACCTGTTCCCTTTGTTAATCATAAGTTTTTCATAGTTTGTGCTCAATAACATCTGTGGATTTACACATCTGTGGTTCACAAATTTACACATCTGTGGTTTAAGTAAGCCCTTTTTGAAACCATTTATATCTTTTTCACTCTCCTTGGGTCCAATGAAATAAAATTCTTTCTAATGATTAGAGTGTCATCTTTGTCATATTTGGCATTAAAAATTAAGATACGTGGGAATGCTTTCTTTTCTCTAAGAACCTACTTCAAATCCACCTGTGTCTAGTTAATTTCTTTAATCATTTTATTTTATCTTCTCCAGATTTTATTTATAGTTCAATGATGCCTTTCCGGAGTGCCATTAGGATTAATTTTATGTAAACTGGTTTGATAGATTGCTGCCACTTTTTTGCCATTCCATTCAGTTATACATTTAATTCATTCTGTTTATTAGTTCATCAAAGAGTTATCAAGTACCCAAAATGAGGCATTCATTTAACTAATTTCTATGGAATAAGCCTCAGGGTATTATTAGCATAGACCTGCTATGTATTAGTCTCTTCTACACGCGGTTATTTTATCCTTAGTGTGGTGGTTTAAGTTAGAAGTTATGGGTAAATTTAGGCTTTTGGGGGGACTCTTCGTTGATGAACCATGCTTCTGTCAGAAGTTGTTTTGTTTATGATGTAGCTCAAAAACAGATCCATGACCTCAATTAGACTGTTGATATTATATCCATAGGTATGTTTGGAAACTAAAATTTAGTGCAGTAAGTTTCAGAGGATTAGCCAAATGATGTATCAGGAAGAACATTTAGCTACCTATTATTTTTATACTACATGGTTCAAACACATTCTCCAGTATTTGTTCAGATTTATCTCGTTACAATAGTTATTTATTTTTATTTAGATTTCGAATATCTTTCTGCTTAGTTCTGTTATTAAGCTGCACAGCCTTACCTAGAAGAAAATACTTTTTATAAAAAAGACCTCTGTTTTTTTGGTTATAGCGGTAGTGGTATGGAGGAATATTTAAATATCATATTTTTATTATTTAAATATTGTTTATTTCACAAGATATCTGATAGGGAGAATGTCAGTTTGATTGCTCCTACAGAGCAAAACTTGGCATTAATTACATTCTCTTCCTAACTAGCCACATGATCAGTTCCATTTGAAGGACATTAAACACAATACATTATTGAAGATGAGTAATTAAAGATAAAAACTCTCAACATTTCTTTGCTTTACTTTTTAAGAAAATAAGGTTTTCTTGGATACTTTGGCTTCTTTTGAGAGCTGATGGGTTATATCACTTCCCAGGCCTGAAAATAATTTTACTTCTCACAACAAATGATATTATTCCATTAGTTGCTAAGCATTTTGTTAGGATTTTTGACCCCTAGTTGACAAAATATTTCCGGAGATTAATCTGTACTCACTGGTTCATTTTTCATTATGTAACAAACACATTTTGAATGTCTTTTCTCATGTCTCTGTTAGAGACGGGGGACACAGATGAGTATGAAATGTGTGTGTCCTCAAAGTCTCAGAGATCCATTTTTGTACAGCAGAAATTATCACAACACTGTAAATCAGCTATATTTAAAAAAAACTTTAAAAAATGAAAAAAGTCTCATAGACCTATTTTACCATTGAAATTACTTTTGTCAGAGTAATGTTACATTATAGTTTCCTAGAATGAAGTTTGATTCTTTTCTTTTTTTCTACCTATCCCATGGGTTAAATTTTTGACTCTTTTTTTAATTCTTGTTTTTTGTTATTTTAGTTATATTTCCCCATAAAGATTTTTAAAGTTTTTCTATTATAGTTGATTTACAGTGTTTTGCCAGTTTCTGCTATATAGCAAAGTGATCCAGTTATACATATATATATATATATACATTTTCTTCTCACATTATCATCCATCCCGTTCTATCAAAAGTGGCTGGATATAATTCCCTGTGCTATAGAGCAGGATCCCATTGCCCATCCACTCCAAATGTAACAGTCTTCATCTACTAACCCCAGACTCCCAATCCATCCCACTACTTCCTCCTCCCCCCGGCAAACACAAGTCTGTCTTCCACGTCCATGATCTGTTTCTGTTTTGTAGCTAGATCATTTGTGCCATATTTTAGACTCCACACATAAGTGATATCATATGGTATCTTTCTCTTACTGACTTTCTTCACTCATTATGAGAGTTTCTAGTTCCATCCATGTGCTGCAAATGGCATTACTCTGTCCTTTTTATGGCCGAGTAGTATTCCATGATTCTTGACACTAGTTGTTTGATCTTATTTCTCCATCTTCAAAATATGTATAAATTGGAGTTCCCATCGTGGCATAGCAGTTAACAAATCCGGCTAGGAACCATGAGGTTGTGGGTTTGATCCCTGGCCTTGTTCAGTGGGTTAACAACCTGGCGTTGCCGTGAGCTGTTGTGTAGGTCGCAGATGTGCCTCAGATCTGGCGTTGCTGTGGCTCTGGCTTAGGCCGGCGGCTATAGCTCCAATTCGACCCCTAGCCTGGGAACCTCCATATGCCGTGGGTGTGGCCATAAAAGGGCAAAAAGACAGAAAAAGAAAATGTATAAATTACCTGTTCTGTTTTTGTCGCAGGATAGTTTTAAGAATCTAAGAAATTTTTATTCTTATTGTTACTAATAGCATCATTGATATTAGGTACTTAAGTATAATGGTGTTACCTTTAGTGTCCAGAAATTTGTTTTCCAGTTAACTATCTTGTGAATCACATATTAAAATTTGTAAGAGCACTGCCTTCACATAATACCTTTGAGTATACCTATTTTATTTCTGAAAAACTTTGGAATGCTAATATTTATGCACTTTATGAATGGAATGCAAGTCCAGATTTTGCATTCTGAATAGTGAGGATTTTCTTTGCTAATTTCACAATCAGTGTATAAATATTATAGTAGCTTACTCTGAGATACAGTATATATAGAGCCTAGGAATAAATGTGGACCTTCCTTTCTGAGTTGGTTAAATTTGGGGGCCATAGCACTCTATATATCCTGGAGTTGTTTGTGATGGGTTATTAAATCTTTTGAATTTGAAAAAAAAAAACTATATATTTTCATTGGAAATATACAGACTTCTCTGATCTGGCAACAAGTTAAAGGTTTTCTTTTTTGTCTTTTTCAGGCCATACCCGTGGCATATGGAAGCCTCCAGGCTAGGGGCCTAATCTGTGCTGCAGCTGCTGCCCTACACCACAGCCACAACAACACAGGATCTGCGACCTACATGCCGTATCCTTAACTCACGGAGCAAGGCCAGGGATCAAACTCCTATCCTCGTGGATACTAGTCAGGTTTCTTTACTAGTGAGCCACGACGGGAAAGCCCAAGCATAAAGTTTTATTAGGCTAGGTTTTTTGATGAACTGATCACTTATATTACTAAATATTGAAATTAAAGTACAAAAAGGTATAATACATTTCATTATCAAGTTAATAAGAATTTTGTTCCATATGCTGCAGGTGTGACCCTAAAAAGACAAAAAGGCAAAAAAAAAAGAATTTTGTTACAGAGTTAAGATCATTTGAATTTTTATTTCACAAATTAAAATAACAAAGTAAACTAGTCACTTGGTAATCACGTTAATAACGTCTAGGAGTTGATTAGCTTATTTCTGGAATCATTCCAGACATGAATGCTATAAGAAAGTTTTCATTAGGATTTAAACAGAAATTGAGTGTATTTAAGATGATTAATCTGTATGTTTTTAAAAACGCTGACTTATATTTTATCAATCAAATATTACAGTGCCTTGATTAGCTTATTATTAATGTGTCTGAAAAATACTAGCAACTTCTTGTGATGTGGAAAAAAAGCGTGTAAGTAACAAAAAGATTGGCAAATTTGATTTTATTGAAGTGTCTTATCAGCTTCTCAAGCAATTCAGCATTGAGATAGAGGAAAAGATTCTTACTGCCACAAGTAGAGAGAGGATTATTGAAAAGATAAAGAAGCTATTACCTCTTTATGAGAGGATCCAGAAATGACATAGATGAGAGGGTATGAGTTCATGTTAACTAGCAAAGGACAGGAAGTAAATCTCCTCCACTAAACAATATGCACTGTTTATTTCATCATTTCTCAGCATTTAGTCCAAAATATAGCATCAGTGAGATAGTCAATAATAAAAGTCTGTTCAAAAGTCAACAAAAAATTGTGAAAGGAAGGTCAACAGATAATTTATGAAATATTAAGACAGTTTCTATCTCTAAGACCTCATTCAGTGAATTAAAAAGGATATTGAGATTAAAAAATATAAAACTACATTGGATAAATGTTTGAAGGAAAACAGAAGGAAAAATATCAAGAAATCCTAAAACATAAAGGGATGCTAAAGAATATGAACATTTTAAGAGGGTTATGTAAAAGTGCATGGCAGATGGTGATTGTTCAGTGAATTTTTTGGGGGGCTACTAGGATCAGAAAGAGCTATGTAAATAGACAACCTGTTCATAATTATTACTGTGATTGACATTATGTGGAGCACATTCAAGATTGTTCTGTAAGACCCAGGATTATCATAATTAATGAATATGTAAATGACTTATTAGTGGTGACTTTTGCCATATCAATTTTGCTATATCTTAAAGGTTCTTGAATAAGTATGCAGAAAGCTCAGAACTTGGTTAAATACAATGCAGTACATTTGTGTTTCATCTTAGCAATTTCCTTTAGCTTGTGTCACATCAAGGATAATATGAGGCATGACACATTCAGCCTGGAAGTTATAAACAAAACATGAGGCAGCTGAAGGATGTAGTCATTGAAAAAGACTGACAATTTAACTCACCCTGTCTGTGTTAGTCATGTTTGAGAGTATATCAGTTCATAAAAACCTGTGCAGGAAGTTGTTTGGGGTTATGAAAGCCTTATAAAGTCATCCAAGATAGTCTTATAGAGTTATAATTGCTTTTTTAGTTACTGTGTCCACTAAGGCTTTTTAAAGCGTTTGTGGCTTGGCAGTGGATTAAATGTGATTGATAGTTCAAATTAGAACATATAGATCACATTTTGCTTACTTATTGTAGAACTTGTGTGAAATCACAGAATAATATTGTATCAACAGAGATCTGCCCAGATTACGGTGTTAGTGTACCATCTTCTTAAAATGTTATGTGAACAAATAGAGGTAAAAATCTCAATACAGTGTTTGTTTAAATATAAGCATTAATGGTGATTATTTCTAAAATTATTCTTCAATGTCTGCTATATATGTGTGTGTTTACATAAGTTTGACTTTAAATGGACTTCTTTAACAAGCTGCACATGAAAATGATTATTTACATCTTAGACATGTATATTTAAACATGAGATTTTGAAATGTTAATTTTTAAGAACATTCTCTATATAGCAGCAACCCTGATTTTCACTACATCTTAGTGATTTAGCTATCTATAACATGTTACAGAATAAACATTTTATAAATGTTATCTATAAAATATTAACTAATCAGCTAAATAATGACATAATATTCATAAGTACGTCTAGCTAACTTTCAACTGAGTAAAGCTTAATACCTTTGGACGTTTTAGAATCCTATAAAGGGAGGATGACATATAAAATTACAGAGTAAGTTTCTTTTAATATTTTAGGAAACTTGGAATCCAAATAATTTCTGATTTTTACAAATATGGCATTGTGTTTTGTGTTTACAAAGATGATAAGTGCAAAGTCACAGAGATACCATATTACATAAATAAAATCTGATGACTGTTTTTCCCCCATAGATTTGATTTTCTTGTTTGAAATTTTGATTGTATTCCTCTGCTTTACCTTGTCATGATTTGAATAAGCCATGAAGAACCAGAGTGAGAAAACCACAATATGTAATGCTAGGTGTACCAATACCCCTTATTCTAGTGTTGTGAAAGCAAGGGTTTCAGATTAGTCAGAATTCATGTGCCATTTTGTTTAACCTATGATATCTTAGAAGTCTTTATCTCATGGTAGTATAGATTTCCAAAGATGTAAAATATAAGGGACATATCTTCTTCTTCTCTTTATGATAGACCAACATGGTCATAAGCACTGAAAGCATTTTACCCATAACATTCCCTCTATTCTTTATTCCCATAGTACTTTGTTTGGCTACTAATATTTTCACATCAAGTAGCACTAATGAGTTGTACACATCTCTGTCTTGCCTATCATAGTGGGAGTTGCTTGGCGGCAGGAATTGTGTCCCACATGAGTTTGTTTCCCCAGCTTCTAACACATGGAGGTTGCGTATACAAAGCAATCAGTAAACGTGTAAGGAATTAGATTGTATTGTTCAAATAATCTTCATCAGACATTTTTATGGACTTGACTCTGTGGATTAGAAATGTGCTTTTTTCTATATCCAAGAGGATATTGTCAGTATTAAAAATTAGAGTAAGACACCGTTTTAAAGAAATGAAGATACGTAAAAAGGAAATTTTTGTATCTATTTGGTTATCTATATGTATATCCACATACATAGTTACATCTGTTATATTTACATCTAAATCTACATTTAATTCATACATTTTGGAATTCCAAAGTTAATACCTGGTTTGATCACCATTGGCCACCACAAAATTGAATTAAATTTTAGAGAAATTATTGGTATAGTATTTTATGATCACAAAGATAAAGCCCATGTTGTGTGCTCTTTGTGCATAATTGTGCAATATCGTCCCATTTTGTTTTGAGTTGCTTCTCACTCTAGTTCACTTTCTAGGATACATAGTCATCTCTCTAAATGTAGGTCTGGTGATGTCACTTCTTAATTCTAGCTTTCTAACTTGGCATAGAGGACCTTGATGATTTTGTTCTTGTCTATCTCTATGCATCAGTCATTCCTCATTTGCCCGATTGTACTCCCTGCCTTCTACCACACAAAACTCTAGAATCTCCCAAACAGGCCAGGCTGTTTCAAATCTCCATGACTTCCCCCAGATAGTCCTTTCTGTCCAGACTGGCCTTTTCATGTGTGTCCTCCTAGAAAACTCAAATCATCCTTAAAGACTCAACGCAAACTCTCAGTTCAGAAACCTTTCCTTCCTCCCTTCAGGCAGAACAAATCACAGCTTTCTCTGTGTAGTCGCAGTATATCCTGAACCTCTTTCCATTTTTACATATAGTGGGTGCTATTTTAATATTTGTTTTCATCTTTGTACCTCTTTCTACTAGTAAAAATCTTTGAAAGTTGGATCCACATTTTTCTTTTTATCCCCAGAAACAAATGTAACATCTGGGGTATAGCAGATGCTCAATAAATATTTGTAGAACAATTATCTTATTTAATCTTCACAACTACATATGTTTACAAATGAGGATGAAAAAATCGAATAACTTGCTCAAGGTCAAATAGTAATGAATGGCAGATATTTGTCTTGCAGTTTAGGACTCTTTCATCAACTTTGCAGAACTGTGCCTGTCTTTTTCTCCCACGAATAACAGAAGAGCTATTTATGTTCAAATCCATCCTCCTAGAAAATTGAGTCCTTGTGGCTTCTCTGATGTAACCCATGTCTGCTCTGAGAATTTTTTTCCACTCTTTTCATGCCTGTGAGCACCTTACCACTCCTTGAATTGGCTTGGGCTTAGCTCTCATCTTCTTCATCTGGTTTGATGCACCTGACTGTCTTTGATCTCGATTCAGGTTATTTGACTTTTTTCTCTCTTTTCTGATGACAAGAGTCAAAGTGAATGCCTGGTATTTCTCTTCACTAAAATTAGTCATCCCTTCTATAAGAACCTGACAACAGTCCTCCCTTCCAATAGTCCTCCCTTTTCCCACTCATTACCGTGACTTAGACTAAATCAGGCATATTCAGATCTTGACATGTTCAGGCTGAACAATTTGGGGACATCAAGGAACTTATTTTTTCAGATGTATCTAATGTTGTGGTAAAGATTTTTAAAAACTCCCTTCACATATATTACTAAATACTAATATATGAAATACTAATATTATAAGAAATATATTTTTTAAATAGGCGATTCTTTGAGACTTCATTTATAGTTTTATACAAATTACTGTTTTTTTTTTCTTTTTTTAGGGCCGCACCTGTGGCCCTTGGAAGTTCCTAAGTTAAGGGTTGAATTGGAGATGCAGCTTCCAGCCTACGCCACAGACACAGCAATGCCAGATCTGAGCCGCATCTGTGACCTACACCACAGCTCATGGAAATGCTGGATCCTTAACCCACTGAGTGAGGCCAGGGATGGAACTCTGATCCTCATGGATATTAGTTGGGTTTCTAACCACTGAGCCACTACGGGAATGCCACAAATTACTATTTATTGTCAAAAGTTGGTTATAGCATTTACCCCTTATCTTAGACCTAGGCTTTTACTTTCAGTTGCCTCTAGTATGTTGCTTTTTAAATATTCACTCTCATATTTCCTTGCAGATGTTTAAAACAGATCTTTTAAGCTGGCACTCCAAAATAAAATTTTCGCCACTTCTCCATTTCTGTCAGTTGCCCCCCCTTAAAAAAATTACATCAAGACTAAAATCTTTTAAAACTCTGTCAAGTCATTCCATGTCGTTATTTGTTAGCACTTCCTCTCCATCAGCCTCTAAAAGGACCAAGGCATCAGTGTCAGTTGATTTTTCATTCAAAGTATCTCTCAGATTCAACAGCCCTTTAGCAGCACCTGCTCTAATGCATCATCACCATATGCCCTCTTGGTACAATAGCCACTTCCTGTCTCCCATCTCCACACACATCAAGCTACCCTGTGTACCATAGATAAGTTAATTTTCCTAAGACACCCGTTTTATTGTGTCATTATTCCTGCTACTGCCTATTTATTAAGACCAAACTCTTCAACCTGATAACTGAGGATTCAAACAGACTAGCTTTTTTTCATGTTTCCTCTGCCTGGATGTGCCCTTTTTAGCTACTTCCTCCATTCATCTGAGTAACCTTTTATCCTTCAACAACACACTTTAATGTCGCTTTCTCTGTGAAGCCTTTTCTGAACTAATTAATCATTTCATCCTCTATGTTTTATAACATCCATCATATTATAATACAGTTAACTGTTTATCTGTCTTTCTCTTGTACTTTCTCTTCTACTTTTAAGTTCTTTAATGTTGAGGACTAGGTTTTAGTCATATAATTTATTCCCAAAACACAGTGCAAAATCTGACATTGAATAGGAATTTAATACATATTTGTTGAAATGAATGAATAATAGTGGCTTTCTTCTTTTCCACATATTATTCTCAACACTGTACATTTAGTCACACTTTGTTTACTTTTCCAAAAAGCCTTTATGCTATTCTCCAAAAATTCAAACACAATGTATTTTCAAAGATATTTCAATACATAATGACATGCATATTCAGTACTGTTGGAACTGTTTTAATGTAGGCATGTTTGCAACATCTCCAAGAGGTGTCTGTTTTGGAGTGGTAGAATTTACTGTTACTGTTAATGATAAACTTCTTATAAATAGATTTTAAATTTTGCCATTTTACCTTATTCTGCATTTTGAAAGTGGCAGAATGTCCTATCATGGTATCCTTAAAATATGGAATAGAATGAAAACTGTTGACTATGCACCATAAATATATTATTCCCTGTACACTCACAGGTATACAACATGAACACAATTTTAAAGTTACTTCAAGGATCAAATCAAGTTCTGCCTCTTCCATTAGACTGTCCTTCAATAATTCTGTTTTACCGTGTTTTTGTCTCAGAGTTCTTTAGCATTTCTAGTCTGTAAGAGAAAACTGTTATTTTGTTCACTGTGGCTATTTTGTTTGATCTTTTATATCCCCTAAGAGTCAGGATTTCTAATTTTACATTATTTTTAAACTTATATAGTCTCAGATCAACAATAGGCAATTAACCAATACTTAGTAATTTTTGTTGTTATTGTTGATGAAAAGGAAGAGGAGGAGGAGGGCTCTAGCCAGCAACTGACAAGCTAAGATTATTTCTTATTTTATAGTGATACAGCTCTTTTATAAAAATTTGTCACCTTCTCTCTGGGAAACTCTTTGTGGTTTTGCTAAATCGGGTTTGTCTCTGGCTAGAATTTTCTCCCCCCCTCCTCAATTTAAAGTATTTCCTTTGTGAGTGTCTTCTGTCAGGCTTTTCCTTCTTCTAATTCCCCTCTTCTCTCCCTCATAAAGTCTTTTAATTCCCTTTTTTTCAATTAGACAGTATCATTCTCTCCAAAACTGTAGAAGAGGAATCTTTTGCTAATGACTTAATAGTACTCAGTTTTTGAAATTCCACTGACCAGGCAAAGGTTTATTTTTATTTTCTTCGGGAAGCATGAAGTAATATATCATAACATTTTTTTAAACAATAAAGTTTCATTTTTTGAAATTTACCTTAATTTCATTTTTATAATTACATAGCCATTTACTTTATACCATTTAAAAAATCACGTCTCTAGCAAACCAAGCTATGTTTACTAAATGTTAATATTGATCAAAAGATATTTATTACTGCTAAATATCAAAAATTAGAATTCTCATACTAAATGAAGTAAGTTAGAAAGTCACCATATTATATCACTTATATGTGAAATCTAAAATATGGCACAAATGAACCTATCTACAAAATGGAAACAGATTCCAGACAGTTGCCAAGGGAGTTAGGGAAGGAAGTGGGATGGTTGGGGAGTTTGGTGTTGGTAGATGCAAACTAGTACATTTAGAATGGATAAGTAGTGAGGTCTTACTGTTAGTATAGGGAACTCTATCCAATCTCTTGGAGTAGAATATGATGGAAGATAGTCCGAGAAAAAGAATGTATATAAATATATGTATGACTGGGTCACTATGCTGTACAGCAGAAAATGACATTATAAATCGACTACATTCTAGTAAAAGTAAAATTAAAAAATTAAAAAAACTGAAAGCATCATTTTTTGTCCTTTTTTTTTTTTTTAAGGGTTGCACCTGCTGCTTATGGAGGTTTTCAGGCTACAGGATGAATTGGAGCTGTAGCTGCCTGCCTATGCCACAGCCACAGCAACACCATATCTGAGCCACGTCTGTGACCTACACCATAACTCACGGCAATGCCAGATCCCTAACCTGCTCAGCGAGGCTAGGGATCCAACCTGCATCCTCATGGAAACCAATCAGATTCATTTCCACTAAGCCACAATGGGAACTCTGAAAGCATTGTTATAAGTTCACATTATACTGTGATTTTTTTTTTTTAAACTGTATGCTCACACCTGCAGCATATGGAAGTTCCTGGGCTAGGTACTGAATCCAAGCCACAGCTACAACCTTCACCGCAGCTGCAGCAATGCCAGATCCTTTACCCCACTGTGTCAGGTTAGGGATTGAACCCACACCTCTACAGTGACCCACGCTGCTGCAGTTGGATTCTTAACCCACTGTATCACAGTGGGAACTCCTACACCGTGATTTTTGATTAGATGTTTGAGTGACATAATTAAATGAACAATTTCCATTTGAACAGTTGACTATTGTTTGATTTTCAGAATGGACATCAACTCTTTAGTTGGTACCTTTTATAAATAAAAATGTTCACTTATATCATTATATATTCCATGATTCCTCTCATTAATTCCAGTATCAAATAGCTTTAATAGGCACTTCAAAATTAAATGAGTAACCAAATTGCAATCCTGCTTAAATTTTTATTTTGGAAATATGTGATTTTCACTTATTCTCAAAATGTAGGCCATTTGTCTGAGATCTTATTTTTGCTTTTTAGTGGACTTAAAATGAGTCATGTAAATACCAATCTTTTATTCTTAAAAATTTTAAGTCACAAAGCCCAATTTTACTCTCCTTAATTGATCTTGAATTAGGAACTTAATGTGAGAAGAAATATAGTATTAGTTTAATAATTGTCACTTAATGTATTGTAAATGTTAATACTTAATCTTAATTCATTACTAAATATTAATATTGCTTTAATTACATTTTAATTTTTAATTAATTTTTTATTAAAGTATAATTGATTTACAATGTTGTGTCAATTTCTGCTACTTTATTTTCCATCATAGTCTATCCCAAGAGATTGGATGTGGTTCCTTGTGCTGTACAGTAGGATCTCATTGCTTATCCATTCTAAATGTAATATTTTGCATCTACTAAACCCAAACTCCCAGTCCAACCCATTCCCTCCTCCCTCCCTCTTGGCAACCACAAGTCTGTCCTCCATGTCTGCGAGTCTGTTTCTGTTTTGTAGATAGGTTCATCGTGCCATATTTTAGATTCCACATATAAGTGATATCATATGATATTTGTCTTTCCCTTTCTGACTGACTGACTTAATATATGATGATCTCTGGTTGCATCCATGTAGCTTTTTATTGTGGCCTCTTACCATCTAGAGCATCCTTCTGGGATTTAGTATGACCTTTGGTTCAGTTACTGTAACAAATTTCTCTCTGATATAGCATAGACCATTGATGTGAAACTCTTAGACCAAAAAAAAAGGACCAAAAAATTATATATATAGTCCACAGACTATAAAAATAAACTATTAGAAAACAAGTCTTACATTATATAGTTTGGGGACTCAAAGTATCGATTAAACATGCTAAATTATTGAGCAAATGATGATGAACAAAAGTGTGTCTTTAAAGCCAGATTTAATTTAACACACACATATATGCCTAGTTAATAGTTCTTTTCTTAGTATATTTATTCTCCATTTCTAAAATCTAGGATTTGTGTACTCTCAGCTTGAAATTACAACTCACTCAGAAATAATGTTTATCTGCTGGCTGAAACTAGAAAGTTTCAGGATTGAGTTCAGAATTAGCTAGAGCAATTTAAGCATTGCAGTCTTTAGTCTCTGCAATGATACTCCTCAGGTCCCAACTATCCAGGGGCTGTTTAGCCCTCCTTATCTCCTGCAACTTTTTTCCTTTCCTCCTCCCTCAGTGAAAGCAGGAGGCAGGGAAGATGAATAGCTGCCAGCATTTTTGTTAACAAAACCCAAGGTGTTTCTTTAAAGCAGGCTTATTAACAAAAACAAAAAAGAGATGTACTTTTTCTTTACAGTTTATTTCTAACATAACAAGCTAACTTTTATTAGGGCAAATACTAATGTCTCTGCAATGCACAGCATAGAAGTCTCATGATTTTGTCTGATTTTACAACTTTATGGTAATGGATTTTTGATACCTATTGCTCTCCAATTTCTGAATTCATATATCACAACCACATCCACAGATGTTATAGTTTGATGGCAGTAATGCTTTTTATTATTTGTTGTAGTCTCCTGAAATTCTTTTAAAAAATAAGCATGTATGTGTGTGTCTCTGTGTGTGTTAGAGAAAAAGTGAGAGAGAGAGAAAGGAGGAAAGGACAGGGAGAGAGAGAATAAGTTGTTTAAATAGTACTAGAAATAACAAATTGCACTGGAACTCTGAAATTTAGTTATTATTTTTGTATTGAATTAACTGAAAAGACTGAAATTTTAGTCTTGACCCTGCAGTCAAGCTCAGTCAGTTTCATTTAGGTGCCCACTCTCCAAATTTGCTTTAACCTCTGTTAAAACAGAGTCCATTGTTTTGATCTATTTGGGGCCCATTCTAGCCCATTGATTTTGTTCTTGTTGTGCTTGAATCAGCCACTTTCATTTTAGAGTAACTTAAGGGGCATTTTATTTACTGGATTCTCTTTAGAGCTGTCTCGCTTTGTAGGCTGACTCGCATCATCAATTAAGTAACACATACTCTGTTCACATTGTCACACATATTCTGTCATAACCGTGAATCACCTATGATGTTGCCCCATCTACTGTATTGCAGGAAAAACAGAGGTTTCTGACGGATGTTCTCCATGAAGTGATGCTGCTTGATGGCCTGGCCAGTTCCCATCCAGTATCACAGGAAGTGCTACGGGCAACGGATATTGACAGGGTGTTTGATTGGATCGCATATAAAAAGGTAGGAATAGATAAGACCTAAGTGCCAATTGGATATTTCACTATCTTGAGGTAGTCAAACTATTTCATGCTAGGTGTATTTTTCTCTTTTCCCTGGTAGATAGAAATGATCTGTGACTTAGAAAACACAGAGTCAGTAGGTTCATGTCATTTTATGAGTTAGGGTCTTCCTTTATAAATCAGTAAAATGGAGATGAATGTTTGTCAAATAATGCATAAAAATATTGGAAATATTAATGAATAAATGGAGATGTTATCAAATTGCTCCACAAATGATGTTATGTAAATATCATTTTTTATTATTATTAATAAGAGAGCTGACCTATATAGTGACAAATTATTTTCTACAGATGCCCCTCAAGTACTTATTTTGATTGGATGATGCAATGGGTATAGGCAGTGACATGACATGTGTTTTATAAACATTATTTAAGGGAGAATTCAGAGTAAAACATGTTGCCTGGATAATAAACATGATAAGTGAAATCTTAAAGACTAGGCTTTGAATGGCAAAGATTTTGGAGCGATGACTAGATGCCTGTAAAAATAAAGTATATTATGAATAAGGTATATTATGATTTTTTTCCACTATTACTTGGATTAGGATTTTTCCTTATGTCTCTGTTCCTTGGCTGTTCTAATTTTAATATGGGGATACACATATTAGTACTTAACACATAGCAGCCAAACTATTTTATTAGAATAGCATTAAAATCTACTTTGTCTTCGGTGTAGATTGAATTGTATTAGGATTTCTGTGTACTTTGTCGATTTAATAATGTTTTACATTTAAAAAATTGCTAATACTCTTTTTGAAAATTGCAATGATTATTAGTTAATATTGTAGGCTATAATAGACGATAAAGATAAATTATGTTAGAAAATATCTAAATTTAGAATATTTTTTATCTATTTCTATAAAAATGACATTGGAATTGTGATAGGGATAGTATTGAATCTGTAGATCATTTGGAGTAGTATGGAGATTTTCACGGTATTAATTTTTCCAGCCAAGATCATGAGATATCTTTCCATTTTTTGTGTGTCTTCAGAATCTTTTATCAGTGTCTTAACAGTTGTCACTATATAAGTCTTTCACCTCCTTGGTTAAGTATTTTATTGCCTTTGATACTATTGTAAATGGGATTGCTTTCTTAATTTCTCTTTCAGATCGTTCTTTATCAGTGTGTAGGAAAACAAATGGCTTCTGTATATTGACTTTGTATTCTGCAAATTTTCTGAGTTTATTGTTGTAACATTTTTGGTGAAGTCTTTATAGGGTTTTCTGTATATAAGACCACGCCATCTATAAACAGAGATAAACTCGCTTTCTGATTTGAATGCCTTTCATTTATTTTTTATTGTCTAGGACTCCCAGTCCTAGGACCGTATTGAATAGAAATGGCAAGAGTGGGCATCATCTTATTCCTGATCTTAGAGGATAGGCTTTTAACTTCACCATTGAGTGTGATATTAATTGTGGACTTGTCTTCATTCCAGACATGTATCAATATGCTTAAGTATGCAGGAAATGTCCTTACGGTCTGTTTTCAACTGATGATAGGATCTGTCATCAGCTTTCAATGAAAACTTCTTAAATAACATTTTTCCTTTTTTTTTAAACAACTTTAAGAGGATTAATTAAAATAAAGTAAACTGCATGTGCCTGTACCTTTTATAACATGACTGAACTGTTTTCCAAGCTAGTTGAACCATTGTACTGTAGTACAGTCTCACTGAAAGTATACCAGGGTTCTAGTTGCTCCATATCTTCACCAACACAAACCAGGTATAGTCATTTTTTTTTTAATTTTAGGTATTGTGATGGTATCTCATTATGGATATAAGTTAAATTCCCCTAATGACCAATGATATTGACCATTTTTTTATTTGTGTATTTTTCATTATGTGTCTTTCTTGGTGAAGGGTCAGTTCAAATATTTGCCCATTTTTAAAAAATTTGAGTTATTTTCTTATTGAATTATGAGGATTCTTTATACACTGTAAATATAGGTTATCATATATATGATATGCAAATAATGTTTTTCTCAATTTGTGACTTACTCATTTTCATAAAAACATCTTTCTAAAAGCAAATAATTTTAATTTTGATTATGTTTATCATATTTTTCTTTAATTGATAATGCTATTTGTATCATAGTTAAGAAACCTTTGACTAATTCAAAGGCCGTAAAAGTTATTCTTTGTTATTTTCTTCTAGAAGTTTTATAGTTCTGGCACAGCACTGTAAATCAGCTATACTTTAATAAAAAATTTAAAAGAAGTTTATGGTTTTAGGATTATATTTAGATCTGTGTTCTTTTTTGAGTCAATTTTGGGGTATGGTGTGAAGTTTAAGTTGAATATTTTTCTTTTTTGCATACGGATATCTAGTTTTTTAAGAACTTTTTCTTAAAAAGTCTATTTTTTTATCCCATTGAAATACCTTTGCACATTTGTTGAAAAATCTGTGAACTATTTATTTGTTAGTCTATTTTTGGATTACGTATTTCATTCTATAGATATATTTATCTATCATGGCACCAATGCCACACAGTCTTGATTACTGTAAATTTTAATAAGCTGTAAAATAAGATTGTTAGTCATCCAACTTTGCTCTTTTTTCAGTTATTTTGCTTATTCTTGATTCCTTGAATTTCTATTTGAATTTTAAAATAAATTTTTTTTGGCTGTGGCATATGGAAGTTCTCAGACCAGGTACAGAATCCATGCCACTTCAGTAAGAACACTGGATCCTTAACCTGCTCAGCCGCCAGGGAACTCCTAGAAAGAATTTTTAAATTTCTATAAAATTCTGTTGTTATTACCAGGACACTGCATTTACAAACCAATTTGGGAAAAAGTGACACCTTAGCAATACTGAGTGACCTATGAATACTGTATATATCTCCATTAATTTAGGGCCTCTGTATTTTCTCTCAGCAATGTACTTTTCAATGAATAAATCTTTCATATCTATTTTCAGATTTATCCCTAGGTATTTCCCATTTTTAGGCTACTGTAATAGTATTGGTTCTATTTCCCATTTCTGACTTTTTGTTGTTCTGTGTAGAAATGCAATTGATTTTTGTGTATCTATCTTATGCAGTGTTAAACAGAAGTGGTGAGAGCAGACAGATTTGCATTGTTTTGGATTTTAAGAGCAACACATTTAGTCTTTCATCATTTGGTATGATATTGCCTTTAAATTTTTATATCTTCTGTTTATCAGGTTGAAGAGGTTACATTCCATTCCTATATTGCTGAGAGCTTTAATCCAACATAGATGCTGATTCCATCAAATGTTTTTCTCCCATCTATCAAGATTTTTTTTTTTAGTTTGTTAATATGGTGAATTATATTGATAGACTTTTTAATGTTAGGCTATCTTTACATTCCTGGGACAAATACCACTTGGTCATAAATTTATTTTATATATTATTGGATTCAATTTGCTAAAGAATGTTTAGAAATTTTGCATCTGTGCTAATGAATATTGGTCTATAGTTTTCTGTTCTTGTAGTATCTTAGTTTTGATATTTATATGCTAGCCTCATAGTATGGAGGCTCTTACCTCCTTTTTCATTTTCTGGGTTAATTTATGTGGAATTTATGTTCTTTCTTTGTTAAATATTTAGAATTTACCAGTACATCAACCTGGGCCTAGAATTTCCTTCATGGGAAGATATTTAACTAATAAATTAATTTCATTAATAGTGAGTTATTCAGGTTATATCTTCTTGAGTGGGCCTTCATAGTTTATGTATTATCAACTACATATTATCAAGGATTTGGCTCATTTTTCCTAAGGTATATAATTTACTGGCATAAAGTTGTACATATTATATTCTTTTAATAATCATAAAATCTCTAATAATGTCACCTCTTTTATTCCAGATCTTGTTAATTTTTGTTTATCCCTTTTCTTCTAATTAATCTAGCTAGAAGTTTATACATTTAATTCTCCAAAAATCAGCTTTTGGCTTAACTGACTTTTGCTCTTACTTTCTATTTCGTAGATTTCCTCTCTAATCATTATTATTTTCTTCTTCAGTATACTTTGGATTTAACTTATTCTTTTTTCTAGTTACTTAAGGTTCAAGCTAAGGTCATTAATTGGAAACCTTTCATCTGTTCTAATTCAGGTGTTTATTCTTTAAATTTCTTCTTCTAAGTGTACTGCCTAGGGTATGCTCTAGATTTTTATACATGGAGGTTTCATTTTTCTTCACTTTAAGATACTAATTTATGATTTGATTTATTAATTGATCAATGGGTTATTCGAAGTATATTGTTTAGTTGATCAATATTTGAAGATTTTCCAGAAATTTTTCCATTATTCATTTCTTATTTAATTCTGTTGTGGTCAGTGAAATATATTCTATATTATTTGAATCTTAGAGTTATTGAGGCTTATTTATGGTCCAGATTTTAGTCTCTGTTGGTAAATGTACTGTATGCACTTCAAAAGAATATGTATTCCACTGTTGGCTGGAGTGTTTTATAAATGCCAATTAGGTCAAGTTAGTTGATAAAATTGTTCAAGTCCTCTTTATCTTCATTGATTTTCTGTCTGCTTGTTCATCATGTTTTCTTGATGGGCCTTCATTGTTTGGATTAACCCACAGGGTACCAAATCAAATTTCTATAGTGTAGTAAAAAAAAAAAATTGAGGCCTGGTGTCTTCTGGCATATCTGAAAAATAATCTTTGGTGTGAATGTGGAAAAATAAAGGTCAGAGAAATTTGGCTGTTATCTCAAGGGCTTCATTTTGATAATCGCTGTATTAGTCCTTAATGTATTTTTAGTAGTTTAGTCTAGTTCTCCAATTTGGCTTCTCTCAGCCTCTTTATTTTAGCAAGTTGGTATATGTTAATATGCAATAACCAATTTAACTCTGTGGATGGAATGTGTAAACTGTGTCATTCTGGGATTATATGACAGGTAATTTAAATAATGGTACAACCATAGATAATATCAACTGCTAACATTTATTGAATGCTTACTCTGTGCTAGGACTGTGTCAAACTCTATACATTCATTAATTCATTTAATTCTCATAATCCTCTCCTGGGGTTGCCATTTTCATATCCTCATTTTAAAGACAAGGATATTGAATCATGGTCAATCCAAGGAGATGTTTCCCAGGCAATCAGGTTCCAGACCCAATGTTCTTTACCACTATTGTATTCGGTCAGTAAACTTGGTTGGAACATTCATTCCAAAATCATTTATAAGCCCAACTTACTTTCCACGCATTGTGTGCTGAGTGCCAGAGATATAACAATCAATGAGACAGAAAGGACCAACAGCATGTGAATAAGTCAGTGCAGAAACATTTAAGTAATAATAACAATGTTTCTATTTTAAATGTAGGAACCTAATAATTCAGACTATCTTAAGCAATAAAAGAAATCTGTTGACTGAATAACTAAGTCTGAGACATAGTATTATCTTGAGGAATGAGTGAATCCAGGCATTTTAACAGTGCCATCAGAAAGCTATGTTTCATTAGATTCTTGGCTCTTTGCTTCTAACATAATTTCTAGATGGTTCTTAGATAAGTGCCCTCAAACAAGTTTACGCTGATAGAGTCCTCGTGCTTGTGATCCTAATGAGCTCAGGGAAAGAGAGTAAACTGCCTTGCTCACAGCAGAACCTGTATGAGTTTCTCCCAAAAGCTATGATTTGTCTTATTTAGGTAATATAGCACCATTGACCAATCCCTATTTCCATGAGATGGACTATCTTTGAGCACATTCTGACTGGCTAGCGTGGATCACAGGCTCATTCTCTGTTGGAGAGATAGGTCATGTATTTGGTAGGTCCACTGGGGTCATCTGAAGTAGGGTTTCTGAAAGAATTATGATGGTTAGGTAAAAGTAATGGATGCCAAGCTCAGAATCTTAGGAGTTAGGATAGAAATATGTATAAGATATATATAGTCATGGGGGAAGGGAAGTGACAAAAAGGCAAAAAGGGTCATTCTATAGAATTGGCTCAGAAAAGGAACACAACTGTAATTGAGTGAAACATCAAGGAGTCTGGACTTTATCCAGCACACCAGAGGAACCAGTGAAGAGTTTCAAGCCGAGTTTCAATACATAATTAAAATTGTATTCTAGAAAGAATATTCTCATAGGTGTGGTATAGATGGAAATAATATGAAAGATCTGGACATTTCAGAAAAGATTATAGCTAGAGCTACAGCATGAGTTGCAGCAGAGCTGCTAGAATTGTAGCATGAAGCGTTTTTTCCCTTTTTTTTTTTTTTTACTGTATTGTGTAGCACTTAATAAAAGCTTCTTGCCATGGGCTCTTCTGTGCTCTTCTCCCTGGAGATCCCTGTTACTAGACTCTGTTAACCTCTGCCAACAGTCAACTCCTCACTGCATCAGTGCTTTGCTGGCTTATCATCTCTTGTAATTATTCCCTTAATAACTATTCTAATTATTCCCACTTCTATTTTTTTGTTATTCTTCCTGCACAGTAATTTGTTACCCTTTAAATAACTTTTTTATATAGAACTGTATTATAAGGGTAGTGAAGATTACAGAGAAATATAGGTTAGGATCCAACAAATGAGAGATTCACTTCTGTGGATTTGAATTTGAGAACTGGGTGCTTTTGAAGAAATACTGAGTGATGATCAATATGGATAGCTTCAAGGCCAACATTAAAAGAAAAGTAAAATTCTTAAAATTACACATATAATCTATTTTTAGAATGGAAAGAAAAAAAGTCAGACTGATCTTTAAAGAGAGAGAGTTACTTCCTGGGAAATAACAAAATTTCCATTTTAATAGTAGATTGAAAATGATGATGCTTTTATCCTAAAAGTGTAATGGAAACAGGAAAATACTTTTCATACATAGGAGGATGGAAAGAATGGATTGAGATAGTCTCTTAAAAGCACAAAGGGAAATAAGAATCAATGACCCAATGACCTGGATGATGGAAGTGAGCGACTGCTCATTAAATTTACATATGGTGTCAGGTTGGAGAGGATTGTTATAGGCTTGGGAGAGAGGAACAGATTGCAAAATGACTTAAGCAAATTTAAAGAGAATCCTTTAAAAACAAGAACTTTTTCAGCTATTCTTATATCAAGGCTGATATACTTTAGAGACCAAAAGGAATTACGTAGAGTAAAAGGAAAGAACTGGCAAGAAGAAGAAAATATACAAGGAGTCAGAGTGAATACAAATAAAAATGTGGGGGTGGAATTTCAACTTTGGTTTTTCTACCAACATATTCCAGACTGAAAGTTTAAAATCCTTGCATGGATAAAGAGGGAAATATACGAAAGTGAATGTGAAAGGCCCCATCAGCCATCTGCATCTTTTGTCCCTTCTGAACCCAGGTTCCACAGCATAGTGTCAGCCAGGGCACAATTAATACAGTGAGAGAGTAAGTCTGTATACAGGACAGAAAGTTTCTGTAGAAAAAATTAATAAATGGTAATAATAAGATAGTACCTTCTTTCAAGAAGATAACCCAATAGTAGGCATAAAACATTAAATGAAAATAATAATTGTACTAAGAGTCACAGTAAAACACATCTTTTGTTTAACACACATTTACCATCTATGAAGCATTTTGTGAAATGCTTTGCATGTGTTATCCCATTTGCTCTATACAGAAAATTTGGGATTTGGATTTTTATCCCATTTTACTGATGAAACTAAGACTTAAGAAGTTATGTTGTTTCCACAGGGTCAGACAGCTAGCAAGTGGAAAACAGGATTTGAAGTGAGATCTGTCTAACTCTAAATTCTGGGCTCATAGATATAAAACTTTTCACAAAGATATTTCACCGCAAGTTATCATACGAGCCATATCAGTGGATGGCAACTACAAGTTCTCAGGCTATCTTTGATTCTCTCTTTTTCTCATCCTTTTTGTCTGGAAATCTGTGTCTTCTGTGAAATATTTCCACAATTTGACTTCGCCTCACCATTGCTGGTCCCATATTGGTCTGAATCACCACCATATGGCCACAATAGTTTCTTAAAAGCTCTCTGCCTCTAATCCTGCAACCCTACAGCCTGTTTTTAACCAAACACTCAAAAGTGATCTTTTTAAAAATCTAAGCTAGATAATGCCACTTCTTTGCTAGAAACCCTACAATGACACCCCACCCAAGTGAGAATAAAAGACAGTCTTTACAATGACCCATGAAGTTCTACCTGATCTCCACTCAATCTTACTCTCCCCAATCCCCCACAGATCCCTGACCCTTATTCTCTCTCTCATCCTTCTGACTTTACTCTTGCTATTGTCCCTTCACTCTTGGTAATCCTACTCCACCAACTTTCTGGCATTCTCTGAAATCCAGCTAAACTCCCTCTCACCCTAGGATCTTTTAAATTGGGAATGGTGTTATTCTGGCTATCATCATAGTTCTAACTTGTTCTCCTTGTAATCTTTATTTAAAATGTCACCTACTCAAAGAAGCTTCCCATTTAAAATGTCAACTGACACCCTCCTTTCTGATCCACATACTGTTTGAGCGCCTTGAAATATGTAACACAAGATACTCATTATTATGTTTACTCTATGATCAAGTTTCTCGATTTCCCCCATTGAGTGTGAGCTTCATAAAGGGAGGGATCTGTGTTTGTGTTTTTCACTGTTTTCCTGTACTCATTATACTGCCTGCATATAGTAGGCACTCAATAAGTATTTGTTGAGTTAAATGAAAGTAAATGTCAGAAAAGCAGTATAAGCAAAACATTATGGTGTTTCAGAGGGAAAGATCCCATCTGTTTATAGGAATTAGGGAAAAGACTTGGCACTTGAAATAGGATTAAAGAGTTTCAAACGTAATTCCATATGAATTCTAGAGGAGGAAGGAAGATTGTGTTGCCCAATCATTCTGCTTTCTAATAGGTTCTGTCACATGTGGCCTGACCCCTCAGTCCTGGACCACCTGGGACCCTTTCCTGTCAGCTCAGCTCTTCTCCTGCTGTCTCTTGCCTCAGGCACAATCAGCCTCCTGTTCTGCAAGTCTTTCCAGCTCTTACTCTTCGAAACACAGTCCTTTTTAGCCTTTGCTTTCTCTATTTACAACCTACTACAGACAGGCTCTCAAATGAATGTAACTGATTACTATTTTGTCCTCTGTGAGACATTTGTATATGCTTTACTATACACTTTCTGGAATATGATATATATTGATTAACTACTACTTGAGGTCATTTTTGTAGAATAGTTGGACAATGGACTTTTGGTCAGATATATAATGGCAATAATACTGGTAGTAGGAAAAATACTACCAATTGTTCTTTAATGTAATGGTTTATTTTGCCCCAGGCACCCACATAATTATCTCATTAAATCTTCCATCCCTGTAAGGTAGATATTATTATCTTCAATTTACATAAGAGTAAACAGAGATGGGGGGGTTTAATGGTGTTTTCAGGTTTCTAGGTGTCAGCTGGAATTTCATCTTGTTTCTAACTCATGCTCTTTCCACTCTAACAGGGTACTTTCTTTTAACTAATTGCCTATTATACCGCTATTTCAATAGGAAATATGATTTGGGTGCAGTCTTTTGACATATACTAAAGTTAGAGATGTTCCTTGACTGAAAAGGTGAAATGTTTTAAAATAAGAAATGTACTGGCATGCAAATAAAAATAAAAGTTTCGAAGTCTGAGAAGTAACAATCACTAGTTATGAACATCTCATAAGGATAATGTGAACAAGCTTAAGAGATTGAGGAAAATTAAGCAAAGAGCAAAGAAACAGAGAGAGATACTGAGGGAGAAAGCAAGGGAGTGAGATTGATTTAGAGACAACTAGGGATAAATTCTATGAGAAAAAGCTAAAGAACTTACATATATCCACCCTGGAAGATAGAGGGCTCAGAAGTGACTTAATAATTAACTCTAATATATAAGTGGTCATTATAGGAAGTTTGTTTATGACATCTCTGTCAACATCAAGGTCAAAGTAAGATAAATGACCTTAAATATAGGAAGGAATTTCTTTTCATCTAAGAAAAATCTTCTTGATATAAAAGGCAATTAAATATATCTACATGAACCACCCAAGATTATAAAGACTTCATTCTTTGATAGTCTTCAAAAGTAAAATTAAAAATCTGCTCCAAAACTAGCAAACTAACTTGTTGGACTACTAAAGAAGTTCCCTCCTGAATCTTGACTCCCTGGTATATCATGGTCAAAGAGTATAATATTAAATACATAATTTATTAGAAATTAATTTTGTATGCATATTATTTGTATCATTCCATTTTTCCCTTTTAAATAAATGTAGAAGTATGAATGAATAAATAAGCAGAGTACTTGATTCTTAGGTAAAATGGGAAAATTTAGAGATAATTCCCATACATCTGTGAATCATCTATTGACATCTGTAAAATAATAATGAAAAGACTGTCTAAGATAGAACTTGCTTTAGTGGCTCTCTTTATTGCCAGTGAGTTTTGTCTTTGCCTTTGGCCTTGAAATTACCATTATTCTAGGCCAGTGGTGATTTTAAGACATCATGTAAAGGAAATACCTTTTTGCCCTTGTAAAGAAAATGTACATGGTGGGAGGAGATGATTTTATTGACATTTCTGTGATAAATGCCTTTACCACTTACTGGTAAATTATTAATTTGTGCATTTTGCTGATGGAAGCAGGCTTTCTTTTGCACATGTGTTTGACTGATTCATCACCGTTTGAATGGTTTCTTTTTATTTTTCTTCTTGCTCAAATCTTAACATGGGAAACAGCTTGCTTTTTTCTTTTAAGTCATTCATATTTCTCCCTATTAGCTGTTCTTTAATTCACTTGATGAAACTGAAAGAAAACCATGTATTTAACGAAAATAAGTAGCAGGTTACTTGGTAGTGTAAGGAATGGATTAATCTTGTTCAAAGGATTCTTATCCTCCCTTGCCCTGCTTGTGTCTCATTGATTTATTATTGTCAACTAATGGTTTAGTATGCTAGTTTTGAATTCCTCTCTTACACACAGTTCTTTTTTACTTTGAGATGCTTAAGAAGGTATAGTGTTGGTTTTGACTTTATTATTCTGCTCTTTTTGTGAAAGCCAGACTGGTGATCACACAATATAAGAAGCTTAAGAGCCAAAGCTGTGTAAGTCTTAGCTTGCAGAACTTGGCTGTTGTGAAATCCTGCTTCAGTAGCTTTATGAAATACTTTCACAACTAGAGTTGTTCTTAGTGTTTTGCTTATGCAAAACGCCTAAGTCTAATGACTTTTGCAATGGCTCACTCATGCCAGACTTTATCAATGGCTATAATTAAAACTAAAAAGTACCATTTCTGTAAGTATAAATGGTAATATACAAAGAGTACTCCATTCCTATAACTTGCTCACCCTGCAGCTGTATGTGACTTTAATTCCATTAGGCTAGGAGGTAGTTACAATGCATCTCAGAAAGGAATGAGGGCTTCTGTTAACAGTACAAGGTCAATTCAGTCAGGGGACCTGTGAATCTCAAATTGTTTTATTCAGTGTATTTGGAGAGAAATAGCAATTGAAGATAAAAATTAAAAAGTATTGGGAATCAGCTAGTGTACATCCCCCTGGCACATAGGGAATGCAATGCTTTGAACAGATTTTATGGAATAATGGGATTCTGTGGTAGTTAGAAAAAGGACAAGTAAAGTTAGGAATGAATTAAGATTTAAAGGATAAACAAGAAAGACAACTGGAATTAAAGGCTGACATTTTGACAAATCAGAAGTAGGGCAGAAGGAAAAGGTGAACAGAGATAAAATTTCCTTTTTTACAAAAAGAATGGAGAAAATGAAGAATAAAAATATATTCATCATGCAGGTAGTCTGTATACTTGTAACAATGGAATAGGTTGGAAGAAGAGGAACTGAAAGAATTTTCTAGTAGAATAATCATGGGTGGGTTGTGTTTTAGCTTCTGATGGATTCACCTTTTTACTTAACATAACTACCTCCCATTTTTAATCAACCACCCATGTTATATGAATATAATATAAATATCTCAGAAGATCTATATGGTTACCAGTGTTGCATATAAAGTGCAAAAGACTTGTCCTTAATTATTTTGCCATTAACCAAGTATTAAACAACTTACCTCTCTATTAATCACACATATATATCTTAATCAGAGTTTTTGTTTTAAACAGGACAAACTGTAGTGCTTTGCAAAGAAAGTACAATTCTAGTCAAGCAAACAAACCAAAAAAAAAAAAAACCCTCTCTTTGGCCCCTATAGCCTTTTGAAGGTAAATAATGGCATTTCATGTGAAATAATGAAAATATTTATTTGGATACACTTTCACAGATACTTTCACGGCATCTTTTAGGGAGACTAAGAGCCATTTGATTACCTACTGAGCAAATTATCTAGAGACCACATGTTTTATACATCCTTTATCATTCATGCTATTGCTTATTTCCTGGTAGCCCTGGATCAAGTTTTTAGCTTTTCTGCTTTTTTTAAAAGTAGAATGGCCTTTAGTTTTTTGTCTTATTTTATTTTTTGGAGTTGCCTTTTTATCAGTATTAGAAGGCTTGACTGTGATTTCATTCAACATATTCTTACCTTTAAAAAACAGATTAAAAAGAAATACTGAAGCTGGCTTTTACCTTGAGGGCATTTTTTTAACCAGCAGTATTTGAGAACAATTTTCAAGGCTTCACAGAGCTAGGAAAAGAAGACAAAGCTGAAGGTGAGAAGTTTAATGGGAGGCCTCCCATAAAGCAAAGACCTTAAAGAGCGGCACCTTTAGCACACAGATGAGCTAGAAATAAACCTGTCTCTTTCCTCAGAAGACTATGAAGAAATTGTCCATTACAAAATATGGCAGCAAGTGGAGAGGGAAAGAGAATTTCTCCTGAAAATTTGCAATCACGAGCAACACTTGCATGGCATTGCAGCTCCCATGAAAACTACCTTGGTGCACTGTGAAACACAAGCTAGGATTTTAATTTAAAATGCTTGGCCCTGTACTAAAGGTGTCCCCAGATGACAGACAGAACTAAAACAAACCCTTCCAAAAATGTATGCTTTCATATCACATCTCAAAGGATTTCCACAGATAAATCCCAAGGAAAAAGAGCAGCATCTTACAGTCAGAAATCACCAGTTACGAAAGGAAAGAGGGTTCCATGAACGTGAGACAGCTGAAACAGTTGAGAGAAGAATCACATATACATATGATTAAAACATTGGATAAGTTAGATACAGGGTATAAAATCTCATATTAATAAATCTGAGGAAATTAAGAAGCTTGAAAATATTAAAAAATGCAAGATAAAAGAATAATGAGAATTTCTAGAAATGAGAATGTAATAATTGCATTTAAAAATATAGCACATGTAGCAGATGGCGTGACACAAATAAGAATAAGCTGAAGAGAAAATTTTAAATGGGGAGAGAGAACTGAAGAAATGATCCAGAGTGCAGCACAGAGAGACAAACACATGGGAAATATTTAAGAAAGATTAAGAGATACAGGAGAGGAAATGAGGAGGACTAACAAATGGGCAATGCATAATTTCAAAGCTTAGCTCCACTTATTTGTTTCCATCCTTTGTTTCTTCATCAAATTATTGCTTCTTAGCTTCACGGACTAAAGTTTTTTGCTTTCAATGGTGAATCATTCATAGAAACAGTGTTTTGATCGAGCTAAGATTTTCCTTATTTTAAATTAATAAATATTTTGCCATCAACAAAGCACTGTTTTAATTATCTTTACTCTCTTTTATTACCATCTTAAGAGCTTGAACAAGATATTAATTTAAAAATTAAACACAGTGTCCTTTGTTTTTTTTTAAACTGAAGTTGCTAATTCAGCCTGCTTTTAAACATTATGTCATGTAGTTTATGGTTGAGACTGACTCTCCCCCCTTCCCCCACCTCCTTCTCTTTCATACATAGTTCAAAGGGTGTCACACAGTTACAGGCATTCACTCACAAGAGTACCGAATGGATTGAAGTAAACTGAGAGGCGTCATGTTTATTTTTACCACAGATATGAAGTCTGGTCACCAAACAGTGAATAATACAGCATCTAATGTCATTGTCTGCTAACGCCTAAACAACGGCTTAATTTAAAGAGGCATTAAGGAACGACAAGGACCACACAAAATAAAATTGCTGAGGCTATATTAAGTACTAAAAGGAAAACACAGCCAGGTTACAACTAATCCCCATATTCAGTAGAATTTGGCTTCCCTGATATTTAGAAGTCCAGGTCCTGTTTAAACTTCTCTGCTCTGTAATAATTCCTTGAAAAAAACAGCCCCAGGAAAGTAAACGAGAAGCCATGTGCTGCCAGTTAACCAAGTTATAAGCCTGGATACATTGGCTACCCTTCTGCCTTCTTAAGGAAAGCTACAGAAGTCTTTGGTCAGGACAAGCAAGTCTCTGACGGAGTTCAGGAGGTGGGTGGTACCAACCCTATTCTAATCTACAGAAAGCCAAGGCATGAGGGAAAATAAAGAGAGGACCTGAGCCAGACAAGTCTGGTCAGTCTCCAAAACCTTGAAATACTTTTAATGTATTTTTTTATACTAATGTTTTTGTTTTTGACTAAATGCTCAGTATGTTCCTGTTATACTGTACATCATTATATATATATATATATATATATATATATATATATATATATATTTTTTTTTTTGCATTATATCTGGTTTACAAATTTCTGTCAAATTTTCCAATTGCACCATGTGGTGACCCAGTTACATGTACATATATGGATTTGTCACATGTGATTAGACATAGTTCCCTATACAGCTGGATCTCCTTGCTTTTCCATCACCGAAGCACTAGTTAATCCCATTCCCTACGTCCCCCACCCTCTTGGCAACCACAAGTCTGTTCTCCAAGTTCGTGATTTTCTTTTCTGTTGAGAGGTTCATTTGTGCAGTATATTAGACTCTAGTTATAAGAGATATCATATGGCATCTGTCTTTCTCCTTCTGACTTGCTTCATTCAGTATGAGGGTCTCTAATTCCATCCATGTTGCTACAAATGACATTATTTTATCCTTTTTTATGGCTGAATAGTATTCCACTGTGTATATATACCACATCTTCCTAATCCAGTCATCTGTCGATGGACATTAGGGTTGTTTCCATGTCTTGGCTGTTGTGAATAGTGCTGCAGTAAACATGCGTGTGCAAGTGTCTGCTTCAAGGAAATTTTTGTCTGGATATATGCCCAAGAGTGGGATTGCTGAGTCATATGGTAGTTCTATGTATAGTTTTCTAAGGTACCTCCATACTGTCTTCCATAGTGGTTGTACTAGCTTACATTCCCACCAACAGTGCAGGAGGGTTCCCTTTTCTCCACACTCCTTCCAGCAATTGTTTGTGGACTTGTTAATGATGGCCATTCTGACTGGTGTGAGGTGGTATCTCATGGTAGTTTTGATTTGCATTTCTCTAATCATCAATGATGTTGAGCATTTTTTCATGTGCTTGTTGGCCATCTGTATATCTTTGGAGAAATGTCTGTTCAGGTCCTTTGCCCATTTTTCAATGGGGTTGTTGGTTTTTTTTGCAGTTGAGCTGCATCAGTTGTTTTTATATTTTAGAGATTAAGCCCTTGTCAGTTGTGTCATTTGAAACAATTTTCTCCCATTCTGTAAGTTGTCTTTTAGTTTTCTTTATGGTTTCCTTTGCAGTGCAAAAGCTTGTCAGCTTGATTAGGTCTCACCGGTTTACCTTTGATTTCTGTTGCTTTGGGAGACTGACCTGAGAAAACATTTGTAAGGAGAATATCTTGCCAATGTTTTCTTCCGGGAGTTTAATGGTGTCTTGTCTTATATTTAAGTCTTTGAGCCATTTAGAGTTTCTTTTTGTGCATGGTGTGAGAGTGTGTTCTAGTTTCATTGATTTACATGCAACTGTCCTAGTTTCCCAGCAATGCTTACTGAAAAGACTGTCTTTTTCCCATTTTAAGTTCTTGCCTCCTTTGTCAAAGATCAATTGGCCGTAGGTGTCTGGGTTTATTTCTGGGGTCTCTATTCTGTTCCATTGGTCCGTATGTCTGTTTTGGTACCAGTACCACGCTGTCTTGATTACTGTGGCCCTGTGATATTGCCTGAAGTCTGGGAGAGTTATGCCTCCTGCTTGGTTTTTGTTCCTCAGGATTGCTTTGGCAATTCTGGGTCTTTTGTAGTTCCATATAAATTTTTGGATTGTTTGTTCTAGTTCCGTGAAGAATGTCATGGGTAATTTGATAGGGATTGCCTTGAATCTGTAGATTGCTGTGGGTAGTATCGGCATTTTTACGATATTAATTTTTCCGTCCCATGACCATGGAATATCTTTCCATTTCTTTGTATCTTCTCTGCTCTCCTTGATTAATGTTTTGTAGTTCTCTGCAAATAAGTCTTTCACCTCCTTGGTCAGGTTTATTCCCAGGTATTTGATTTTTTGAGGTGCTATTTTAAAAGGTAAAATATTTTGGTATTCTTTTTCTAATATTTCATCGTTAGCATACAGAAATGTGATTGATTTCTGAAGGTTAACCTTCTATCCTGCTACTTTGCAGAATTTGTTGATCAGTTCAGGTAATTTTGGAGTTGAGTCTTTGGGGTTTTCTATATATAGTATCGTGTCATCTGCATACAGTGACAGTTTTACCTCTTCCTATTCGGATGCCTTTGATTTCTTCTGTTTGTCTGATTGCTGTAGGTAGGACTTCTAATACTGTGTTGAATAATAGTGGCAAAAGTGGGCATCCTTGTGTTGTTCCAGATTTTAGTGGGAAGGCTCTCAGCTTTTCTCCATTGAGTATTATGTTTGCCGTGGGTTTTTCATATATGGCCTTTATTATGTTAAGGAATGTTCCCTGTATTCCCGCTTTGGTAAGAGTTTTGATCATGAATGGATGTTGGCCTTTGTCAAATGCTTTTTCTGCATCTATTGAGATAATCATGTGGTTTTAGACTTTTCTTTTGTTAATGTGGTGTATGACGTTGATTGATTTGTTTGTTTTGAACCATCCTTGTGCACCTGGGATGAATCCCACCTGATCATGGTGTATGATCTTTTTGATATGCTGTTGGATTCGGTTGGCTAAAATTTTGTTGAGAATTTTTGCATCTATATTCATCAAAGATATTGGCCTATAGTTCTCTTTTTTTGTGGTGTCTTTGGTTTTGGAATTAAGGTGATGTTGGCCTCACAGAATGTCTTTGGGAGTGTTCCTTCTTCTTCAGCCTTTTGGAAGAGCTTAAGGAGGATGGGTATGAGTTCCTCTTTTTATGTTTGGTAGAATTCACCTGTAAAGCCATCTGGCCACAGACTTTTATTTGTATGGAGTGTTTTGATGACATACTCAATTTCATTTCTAGTGATCGGTCTGTTCAGTTGATCTATTTCTTCTTTTTTTTTATTTTTTTATTTTATTTTTTTTTTATTATTTTTTTTTAAATTTTATTTTTGCATTATAGCTGGTTTACAGATTTCTGTCAGATTTTCCAACTGCACCATGTGGTGACCCGATTACATGTACATATATGGATTTGTCACATGTAATTAGATATAGTTCCCCGTGCATTACAG
>PVHT021183617.1:11773067-11834664 GCA_004024745.2 Catagonus wagneri
CTCTCTCACCTTTTTTTTTTCTTCACTTGTTCTACCCAGTTATTTCAGGGGTTTCTTGCAGTTTTTGGAGGTTTAAATTGATCAGCATTCAGATGATGATTTGTCCAACTTGTTTTATATTTAGATGCGTTTTTTGATGTATTTGTGGGAGAGGGTGAGCGCGACCTCTTACTCCTCCGCCATCTTGCCGCCTCTCCTATTTCTTCTTGATACAGTTTTGGCAAGGTGTTAAGTCCCTAAAAGGTTGTCTATTTCTTCTAGGTTGTCAAATTTGTTGGCATACAATTGTTCATAGTATTCTCTCATGTTTTTTTTGTATTTCTGTGATATCTTTTGTGATTTCTCCTTTTTCATTTCTTATTTTGTTTATTTGGGTTTTTTCTCTCCTCTTCTTGGTGAGTCTAGCCAGAGATTTGTCAGTCTTGTTTACCTTTTCAAAGAACAAGCTCTTGGATTTATTGATTTTTTCTATTGTTTTTTGAATCTCAGTTTTACTGATTTCCTCTCTGATCTTAATGATTTCCTTCCTTCTGCTGACTTTAGGGTGTTTTTGTTCTTCTTTTTCTAATTCAATTAGGTGATGGGTTAGGTTGTCGATTTGAGATTTTTCTTCTTTTTTGAGGAAGGCCTGCAATGCTATGAACTTCCCTCTAAGCACCGCTTTTGTGGCATCCCATAGATTTGGGGCTATTGTGTCTTTATTCTCATTAGTTTCAAGGTATTTTTTTATTTCTTTCTTGATTTCCTCATTGACCCATTCATTTTTTAGAAGCATGTTGTTTAGTCTCCATGTAGTATGTTTTCTCTCATTTCCTTTCCTGTGTTTGATTTCTAGTTTCATGCCTTTGTGGTCAGAGAAGATACTTGAAATAATTTCTATACTCTTAAATTTGTTGAGGTTAGCTCTCTGTCCCAGTATGTGATCTATCCTTGAGAATGTTCCATGTGCACTTGAGATGAATGTATATTCTGATTTTTTTGGATGTAATGCCCTGAAAATGTCAGTTAGGTCTAACTTTTCTATTGTGTCATTTAGGATCTCTGTTGCCTTACTGATTTTCTGCCTAGAGGATCTGTCCATTGATGTGAGTGGAGTGTTAAAGTCTCCTACAATTATTGTATTGCCATCTATTTCTCCTTTTATGTCTGATAGTACTTGTCGTAGGTACTTTGGTGCTCCTATGTGGGGGGCATATATATTGACAATTGTAATATCCTTTTCCCGAATGGATCCTTTAAGCATTAGGTAATGTCCTTCTTTGTCTTTCTTAATGGCTTTCACCTTAAAGTCTATTTTGTCTGATATGAGTATTGCCACTCCTGCTTTCCTTTCTTGTCCGTTGGCATGAAAATTCTTCCCCCATCCCCTTACTTTCAATCTATCTGTGTCCTTTGCTCTAAGGTGGGTCTCTTGTAGGCTGCAGATTGCAGGGTTTTGCTTATTTATCCATTCTGCCACTCTGTGTCTTTTGATTGGAGCATTCAGACCTTTGACATTTAAGGTGATAATTGATAGATATGTATTTATTGCCATTTTAGATCTTGTTTCCAGTTTATTCTATGTTTCTCTTTTCTTCTTTTCTTTTTTTGGATGGATGGGTTCCAATTATTTTATACTTACGTTCTTCTCTTTTCAGTATTTGTGGATCAGATGTCCAAATTTGATTTATGGTTGCCCTGTTTTTTAAGTATGTTAACACCTTCTTATATCTGCTTGCTGTGGCCTGATAACCATATAGGCTTAAACACATCATTAAGAAAAGAAAATAAGAAAGAATAAAGAAAAAAAAAGTTTTTTTTAAGTTTAAAAAAACAAAAAAGTCTACGTTTTCCTACTTTCCCTCCCCACTATGTATGAGGTTGTTTCTTTTTATTTTGGTAATTTGATTTATTTTAACTAATTTATTTATTTATTTCAGCATCTTCATGTTTAGATCTGTATGCTGGCTTATTTGAATGATTGCTTTCCAACTGTGGTTTCCTCCATTCTAATTCTTACTTTTTACTTTTCTTTCTTCTTTCTTTTTTTTAATAGGAAGCTTTTCAGCATTTCTTTTAGAAAGGGTTTAGTATTGCTGTACTCTTTTAGCTTTTGTTTGTTGGGGAAATTCTTTACGTCCCCTTCTATTTTAAATGATATTCTTGCTGGGTAGAGTATTCTATGTTGCAGACCTTTTCCTTTCAGCACTTTAGATATATCTTGCTATTCCCTTCTAGCCTGTAATTTTTCCGTAGAGAAATCCACTGACAGCCTTATAATTAACGCTTTGCTTTTCTCTTGTTGCCTTTAGGATCCTCTCTTTATCTTTAATTCTTGCCATATTTAATATAATATGCCTTGTTGTGGGTCTGTTTGGGTTCAGCTTGTTTGGGGCCCTCTGTGCATCCTGTATCTTGATGTCAGATTCCTTCAGATTTGGAAAGTTTTCAGATATGATTTCTTCAAATATTTTTTTAATGCCCTTTTCTTTTTCTACTCCTTCTGGATTCCTATTATGCCTAAATTGGGCCACTTTATATTATCCTATAGATCTCTTATATTGCTTTCATGTTTTTTCATTTGATTTTCTGCTTCCTGATTGCGTGATTTCCATTACTCTATCTTCTACATCACTAATTCTTTCCTCTGCATTATTCAAACTGCTCTTTATTGCCTTTAGCTCAGTTTGCATCTCTGCAAATGGGTTTTCTAGCTTTTCTTGGCTCCTCCTTATGTTTTCTTGTTCCTTTCTAAGGGAATCTGCATTGCTGTTTACATCTTCTCTTAATTCCTGGATATTCAGCCTTAATTCTTCAAGTGTTTTCATTACCTCCCTTCTGAAATCCATTTCTGTCAGACTGCAGAGGTCTATTTCATTGCTGGCTGCTTTAAATGACTTGTCCTGTTCTTTTAACTGGGAATGGTTTTTGAGCTTCTTCATCTTGCTTGTGGTTTTCTTTTTCTGTGAGTTTGGGAAAGCCACACTGTAGTCTTGTAAGGCTACTTCTAGGCAGCAGCACCCCTTTGTATTTTTTTTGGTGGGGTTACTATTTATTTTTGGTGTGGGAGTTTGAATATTTGGTGTCTTTTTCTTTGGAGTGAGCAGGCTGTTATCTCAATGGTACTCTGAGTGTTCTCTCAGGAGCCTATGTCTCAGCTCCCAGGCACCGCCTGGTGCCTTAGGCTGTGGTGTCTGTGCTGGTATTCAGGTTGTCTGTGTGCGTCTCTAACTCTGCTTTTCCGTTTCAGTCCAGCTGCTGCATTTTTCTCAGGCTTTGAGGTCCCTCTAGCTCTGTTGATCTTCAGTTAGGTGGCTTCCCAGGGTGTGGGTTCCTTTTCTTTTCACAGCTCCCTCCCTGGGGTGCTGGATGCTGTCCTGATTCCTTTTCTCTCTCTTTTTTTTTTTCTGTTGTTCTACCCAGTTATTTCAAGAGTTTCTTGCAGTTTTTGGAGGTTTAAATTAATCAGCATTCAGATGATGTTTTGTCCAAGTTGTTTTATATTTAGATGTGTTTTTTGATGTATTTGTGGGAGAGGGTGAGTGCGACCTCTTACTCCTCCGCCATCTTTCTGCCGTCTCCTCTACATCATTATATTTAAACATTATATCAAGCTGAGGCCCATGATAGTTACATTTTATGACCCAAGTCCATGCAGCACATAAGTAGAAGGACCAAGATTTCAACCCAGTCTATCTGGACCCCTATTCTATTCTCTCATTGCCTGATCACCTCATCAAATAAGTACTGACTTTCAAAATAGAGGAGGTTATATATTTCTTTAAATAATTCTGGCTCTCATCTGACAATTCATTTCATCTCTCTTTTGAAATCTCTTTTGGATACAATTTCTTGCCTAAGAAAATCAGTGTCATTATTCTGTAGTTCTTGAAGAGTCTATCTTGATCAGACAGATACTTTATTTTCTTTGTCCTCCATTTTCACCCACGCTTATTTTACACTGCTTACCTCTTCCTAGTCTTCACTTCTCTCCACTTGAGCCAATAACCTGAGGGTCTTTGAAAAAGTTCTAGGCCAAGACTGTCTTGGAGCCAAGAGACCCTAAGTAGAAATGTGCAAGGGCTGGAATGGAGCTGTGTGGATCTGGAAGACTCAGAGGCATAGTTAGACTTATACAGAATGGAGCATATCCACAAGCAAACAGACTAGTGCTGTTCAGTTGTGCACAGACTTTCTGTTGTAATTTTACAGTAGGATGCAATTAGTTTAGTGCCGTAAAAATATATGGCCTCAAGTAGGGAATTTGGGGTGTGTATCCCCTGGTAAGCACTATAAGCCAAAGCAGAGCAATGATCGAGCAGATGAATATCTATGTTTTGCTTACATATTCCCAGAACTGCTTTCCAGCCCCACAATTTTAAGATGGAATGCGCAAACATTTATTGCCATATCATTTTCCTTCTGGAAGGGCATCAGTCACAGCAGGAACTTTGTGACTAAATTGGAGCAGTTGAAACTGTTTTAGTAGTCACATCATTATGAGTAAAAGCAAGAGTTTTTGGTGCTATCAAATGTCTAAAAATGTTTTTTCCTGTTTGAAATGAGCATGCTGGTAGTGTTGGGGAAAACTTAGCACGTTAAAAGGTATTTATGTTTGAAATAATAACCTCAATTAGAACTTCTATAATGTTACTTACCAGTTACTTTTATAAAGTTCTTTAGATACATTGTCATATAATCCTTGCAATAACTCCATGATACATTTATGGATGAGGAAGCTTAGGGAGTAATTTATACAAATCGCAAAGCTAGTAAATGGTGGAGTCAGGATTCATATACAGGCAGTTCTGTCTGTGCCCTTGGTCAGCTCTGTTAGATTGGTCATCCTTCTATTTGTTTTTATGTTTTGAGAACACATTGCACATACAAAATGAAGAGACAGTCTTCTATTTTCTAGTAGGTCTCAGACTTTTTAATTATTTGTATATATCTGTTTAATCAGTTCTCTTAGAATCAAAGCTTTTATTTTGTATCTTTGTTATTACCTAGTTCACTGCCTTACAGATAAGTTGAGCATACAACAACACTGGCGGTTTGAATGAATTTTAACAGATTAATTCTGTCTTCCAAACCCTCAAAGACTTTAAGGTAGTGAGGCATGCTTAATATCTAGGTGGTTCCTATTCCTAACAGCAGTAACTTTTGATATATTTTTGCTTTTTATTTTAAACATTTAGCATAACAGAGAGAAGTAAATATGACTCCGTACTATTAAGCAAAGTCATGCTTTCTGAAATACTAATACCACCTTTTTAAGCATTGCTTACTTTGAACTAGTCAACTTATCCTGAAAAATAACCCAGAATAAAACTTTGCCTTGTCCTAAATCACTTTCCTCAAGCATTAAGTGATCCTCCCTTGTTCTGATAGCTTTCGATTCCATCAACAAGCCTGATGGAGAAGTTAGGAAGGTTCAGAACATACCCCTCACCTCTGAGATATGTCATGGAAAATGAAGAGCATACCTGCTTCTCAGCATCCCTTGGTGCCTCTGTCAGAGACAGCCTCCTGCCTGACAGACCATTCATCTACCCCTTTATGGCAGTTTTGTTCCTAATTCCACTCTTGTTTACTTTAAGGGCTAAATCTTTCATGATTTTCCACTTCTGCTTCAGAAAACATTTTTATAGCTTTGGGACCAAATGTTTTTCATCAGTTCATTCTAATGTCTCTTCTCAGTGACCTTATTGCCAGTGGAAGCCATGATGTTGCTGGTGGAATACAAGAGAAATTTGCTATGACCAAAGCAGAACATTTTTTTCTTTTCTTAGAAATAAGGAAACAAAAGTCAGTTGTTTTTCCCCTTTTACATTTTCTCTATGTTAAACCATAAGAAAGTTGAATTGACATTTACTTGCCTCTAAAAAGGGTGCTAGATAACTAGTTATTAGGATGGTTTATTTCTTCTCAAATTCTGGTAGTGTCAGCAATCACTATTTCTTGTTTTGATTGATGATGAAGAGAATGGAGAAAAGCTAGACGTAGATTTTTGCCATGTGTAAGAAGCTAAAGTTGGAAGGTAAGAAGAGAAGCTGTGATGTAGTTGTTTTGCTTAGAATGTTAAATGCTTCTTTATGGATTCCTAGGAGAAGGAGCACCGTGCGTTTTTATGTGTGTGTCTTGGGAAGTTTTATCATAAAAAGTAGTGTTTCCCAAAGTGTGATCTATGGAATATCACATGTTCCCTTAAAATTATTTTCTTTCTCTTCATTCAGATTTTATTGATTTGACTTAGTGGGATTACACAGAGCTGTACCTTAAATGAAAAGTTTAGGAGTTCCTGTTGTGGCATAGCGGAAACAAATTTGACTGGTATCCAAGAGAATGCGGGTTTGATCCCTGGGCACTCTCAGTGGGTAAAAGAATTTGGCATTGCCGTGAGCAGTGGTGTAGGTTGCAGATGCCGCTCAGATCTGCATTGCTGTAGTTGTGGTATAGGCAGGCAGCTACAACTCCAATTCAACACCTAGCCTGGGAACCTCCATATGCCACGGGTGTGGACATAAAAAGCAAAAAAAAAGAAAAAGTTTAAACAATGAATTTTTTTTTTTTGCTTTTTTGTCTTTTTAGGGCCACACCTATACCACAGCCACAGCAAGGTGGGATCAGAGTTGTGTCTGTGACCTACACCACAGCTCATGGCAACACCAAATCCTTAACCCACTGAGCAGGGCCAGGGATCGAACCCACATCCTCATGGATGCTAGTCGGGTTCCTTAACCACTGAGCCACCATGGGAACTCCTAAACAATGATTTTTTTTATGTGAGTTAGTCAAGTACAATCTGGAAAGATTGTGTTTGCTTTGTATATATATAAAAGCCGGCTGATTCTTTGTGTTCATGATCTACCACTGTCTGAAGGGTTAGCTTTGAGATAAATGGCTTGCTGCTTTGGTTTCCTAGATGATATGTTTTTGAGTTTTGAAACTCTCTGGGGCCAACATACATTTGTGCTTTGCCACATTGAAAACAAAAGTCAAAAGCTGGAGGGAAAATCTGTTGTTTTTTACAAGAGTGGATGATGAACATTTACTTTGTTGATGGGCCTCTAGATGTTATCAGGTCCTCAAATACTAGCCTGCTCCCCATTATACTCTTCTTCCCATAAGCATCCGAACTGAAGTTATGACTTCTGACTCCTAGAGGAGAAACAAGGAAAGAAATAAACCATCCCTCAATGAAATGGGTGAAGAGACTAATTTATGTTCTTGAGAACTGCCAAAGATGGTTTGATGAAACTTTAATCTGGTCATTTCCTTCTCTCTATAAACTTGCCCTGAAGTCAGAATACCAGAATGCAAGATAAAGAAAGCCTTACTCAAGCAGTTATTTCCCTTATCCTGCAAATACTGGCATAGTAAAATAATTCCTTTAGCTTCCAGAAAATTGGTCATCTCATGTGTGAATGACTTCAACAGTGACAATTAGAAAGTATCATTCAGTTATCAAGCTCATGCCCTAGACGAGATGGTTTTCTTCTTTGCTTTTCCACATATATCTGAATGATAAGACAATGTACAGATCTCAGTTGATCCATTTCCTTTGTGGAGTAATTGCGATCGAAAAAACATTAGCTATGCTGGTATTCACTGATAATACATATTTTACTTGTTATGAATTTGGTAGGATGGTAAATTCAGTTTTATAGCCCAGTGGTTTGAGAAGCATGGCTTTATTCAGTATTGTTCTTGAACTCCGTGATGGCCCATCTGTGTAAATAATCTCATCAACCTCTTGTGTGAGCCCATCCTTGAAGAGTTCCTCATATGGATGCTTAATGAAAAAATATACTATGCTTTTGTCCTTGTCAGTGGTGTCAGAACATATGAGATGTTCAGCACAACTGCTAAATAAAGTTTCTGCTATAAGAGGAGGCCAGCAACATTTTGTCTGGATGAGTAAGCAGCATCCTGGGTTTCACAGAAAAAAAGACCATCCTAAGCCCAAATGAAGGACATAGTTATTTATGTTCATGTCTGGTGAATTCTGCTCATGTGGAAAGTATGCCTAAAAGTTCAAAGAACTGACCTCCAAGTCCTAAGTCTGCTTGACTTGAATTTCTTTAATTTTTCCATGGTGTCTTCTTTTTTTAATGTCTGTCCCTAAAGTGGATTTATACTACTCAAATGTTATACTAAGATATATTTGAATCTAGCGTTTCTGGATTAGACTAACAAACTCTGTTACATAAAATACCTTGTGATGATTACATAAAATGTCTTGTGTGTATACTCATTGCCCCAATGTACTTCATTTTAAAGTAATTTCAGAAAAAGGTCACTTGACCATGTACATGCTTTAGCAAAAGCAAGTTTTGGGAATCCCAAATTCCCTTTTAAAATACGAATAAAATAACTTTAGATATGTATATTATTTTAAATTGAAAAGTGTTATATCCTTAGGTCATAACTCAGTTATTTTTATTATTTTCTAAAGTTACTTACTTCTAAAAATGTCAACTCTTTCAAATCTAAATATAATGAAATATTTAAATATTAATTAACCTGATGAATTACAAAACAAGAAGATTCAGTTCAGTGTATTTTGAGATTATATTTCTGAAATTTAAGCTTGGGTCTATTTGCCTATGTAATCATATAGTGTTTTACGATATTGCACTAGGCTGCTTCTGTTTCTTAGCATGTGTGTGTGTGTGTGTGTGTGTGTAGTTGGCAATTTTTTGGCTGTTGCCTTCACAAAAGGAATACCAGTGACCTATGGTAGAGAAAGATTTTTGAGCAGCAACTTTATTAGTAGGAGGCTAGGTTATATTGCTATATAAATAAACTAATCAAAGAATGTGCCAGTTTGGGAATGGGCTAAATAAGAGTCCATACACAGCTGTTTGATTGTGGCAGGTTTTACTAGAGAATATTCTTATACTTTATGGGGGGTTTAATTAAACCCTAGGTACAAAAAAAAATATGATTATTCAAACTAAGTTTTGAAGGACAATCGATATGCTCCAATGACGGTTAATACCAAATAATAAGTATTTAATAGTTAAGAAATATTTTCTTTCAGTCATTTCTTTTTTTTAAACATGGTTTCTGTTTACCTCCCAGTGGAGCTAAATATCAACCAAGCACATCCGCACTATGTGAAACTTTCCTGTATTTGAACATTATTATCACATGCTTGACTGACTTTTTTTAAGAAAAAAAAATCTTTGTATCTACTTTTTTAAAACTGTTAATACTATCTCTGGCATTTTTACCTATAACATTTTTTTTCAGCACATAGTTTTTTCAAATCATGTTCGACATAAATGTTTTTTTTTCTGCATTATATTTTACATCCCATTGTGTTCATTCTGAGCAGCCTTCCAGATACACAGGATACTTAGGAGCAAAGGGTCATGTGTTTTATGGTTATGCTTCCACTGGATTGATTTCTTTATACTTTTTTTTTCAGGTAACGTATTGATAAAATCCTCTTTTTAAGCATTTCAGACAACAGCAATTGCTTGCTTTTTGTCAGCTATTAGTAGACAATTTATTACCTCAAGATGCCAGCTTCTTTTGGCTTTGTTATTAAGCTTGTAATTGATATTTTATGTTGCTGGAATTATTGTACTTTGTAAATATTCTATTGATGACAGGTAATAGTTCAAAGTTATCCTTTAAAAAAGAATATGCAGAGACAGTTTCCCATTACTATAAAAATCTGCTCTTTATAACCTGCAAATGGTTTTTCCTTGGCAACCTGACGGTGGCATAGAAGTGCTTGTCCCCTGCAAATTTTGCACTTCTCCAAGTGTCAGTTTCAGTAGGGCTACACTTTGACAGTCCTCCAGCTTGACTACAGCGTCAGCAAAGTGTCTGCACGTGGATAGCTGAGATTTGGAGGCATGTCTCTTTGTGACTTTAATGTAAATGCCGAAAGGGCCTTTTATAACCGAAGGGTATAATTTAGTGTTTGGATGAATGAGATAATTTAAGATTAAGTATTAAGAAATACTGAGAGTACTAAAGTAAATCTATAAAAGGGAATACTGAATTTGGGAACCCCCCCAAAAAACAAATCAATGTAGGTTAATAAAATCTGTATCTAGTTGTATGCAGTCGTTTTTTTCCTGACATCATCACCTAGGATAATCTTTGTCCCAAGTGTGGCTGCTATTATTTACTATTTTCTATTTCTATTACTTATTTACTGTTTTCTTGTTTACCTATTGTTTACTGAGAACATTTCACACATTAATGCATTTACTTAATTACCTTATTTAATAGCCATATATTAAATGTCTAGTCACACAGCAAGATGCTGGGTTTTGTAAAATATGACCCCTCCATTTCTGACTTCTAGTGGTGTGGCAAATATGTAATATGCATATTCTCAAAATAAGATGGACTGTGCTCTGTGTCAATGTAGATATAAGAATAGATATAGAAGTTCCCTTGTGGCACAGTGGGTTAAGGATTCATCATTGTCACTGTAGCGGCTCAGGCTGTTCCTGTGGTGTGGGTTCGATCACTTACCTGGGGACTTCCACATGTGCCATGCAGCCAAAAAAAAAAAAAAAAAAAGAGGAAAATAGATATAAAAGAAAAGCAAGTGCTCTAGGAGAATTGTAAGAACAATTTTAATTCTGGCTTGAGTTAGGGAGTATTTCTTTAAGAAAGTAACATTAGGGTTAACAGAAGACAAGTCATATTAGAGTTAAGACTTGACTTTGGGTAGTTGGGGAATTTTTCATGCATGAAGAACTTGTTCAAAGGCGAGGATGATGGGAAATGCAGTGATACCAAAGGGAGGGAGAGCCCCCACCCCGCCTCTTTTTGGCTGTACCTGTGGCGTGCAGAAATTCCCAGGCTGAAGATCGAACCTGAGCCACAGCAGTGACAACACTGAGTTTTTACCACTAGCCCACCAGGGAACTCCAACAGCTTTTTACATAGTATCTTGAAAGACTATATAGGCCAGTAACTGGGAGGGGTTACAAAGTAGAAAGAGATAGACATTAAGAAAGTATTCTTCTCATGAGCCACATGCCCATTTATTTTTTCCTCCTTTCTGTCAATGACTCAAATAAAAAATATAAAAGAACTAATGCATATTATATGTATCTTATAAGTCTCACAATTATATACATCAGTATGCATAATAAAAAATAAAATTTAGAAAAGAAAAAATTAGAAAGAAAAATGAATTTAACCACACAGCTACATGTTGTGTGTATGAACTCCTTTATAAATAACTATCCAATATTTGAATATTTGGCATTTTGATTGTTAGTTGAAAAAACAAATGTTTAGATTACTCAGAAAATAGGCAGTTTAGTAATTTATTAGAGGGTAGTGCCATACTCTCATTCTCAGACAAAATGTCCAACTAAAATGTTATTACAGTAACACATATTGTTGTTCACATAATAAACCGTATTTACTTAAGTTATTAGCACTCAACTTAATCTAGCAGTGCCTCTAGAAGTACCATGTAATCATTCATATTAGACAGAAATTGGGGAAATATTTTGTATTCAGAACATATCAGAAACCTAATTTGTAATGGATCTAATTAATTTGTGACATTTGCTAGCACAATATTATGCAAGTGTCTCAAAGATCTTATTTCTGTAGCATGTTTGACATGCCATGTTCACTAACATTAATACATGTTTATTTTTCTTAATAAGCTAAATTTCATATGGATTTCCAGCTGTGATAGTTTAACTCTGACAAGGAACAATTGTTCTACAATAAGTGAGAAGGATACCATTTGTTGAGTGATAGTCATAAAAGCCTGTTCTTAAATCCTAAAATGAATTTGGAATTAAAGAGTATTTAGATTTCTACAAATGGTGTTTCTGAATTCTTAAAACAAAATTAAACTTGTTTTGCTTATTCCACACTTACTGGTTTGGGACATTTCAGCCTTCTACTTGGTTCAGAAATTTCAAAAAGTAAATATTTTTTAATCACATATTTTTAAACCATCACTCTGTTAATACTATTACAGTTTAATGGGAATTACAATATGTTCATTAATAATTTTATTCCTAAAAGAAAATTATAACTCATAAGATCCTGATTGTTTAAAATATACTCTAAATGTCTGGCTAATTAAATTCAACTTATTTCCTTTTTCTTCTATCAGATAGGTTTCTTTTTTAAAAAACGGTAGCATCAAAATACTCCTAAAATGGGGAGTTTCCATCGTGGTGCAGCAGTTAACGAATCCGACTAGGAACCATGAGGTTGCGGGTTTGATCCCTGGCCTTGCTCAGTGGGTTAAGGATCCGGCGTTGCCGTGAGCTGTGGTGTAGATTGCAGACGCAGTTCGGATCCCGCGTTGCTGTGGCTGTGGCATCGTAGGCTGGCGGCTACAGCTACTGTTAGACCCCTAGCCTGGGAATCTCCACATGCCGTGGGTGCCACCCTAAAATGACAAAAGGCAAGAAAAAAAAAATACTCCTAAAATGCTCTACAGGCACATTATGGAATAAGAGATTTTTCCCCCAACAAGATGAAGAC
Organism: Catagonus wagneri; assembly: GCA_004024745.2. Lineage (NCBI taxonomy): Eukaryota > Metazoa > Chordata > Mammalia > Artiodactyla > Tayassuidae > Catagonus > Catagonus wagneri. The sequence goes on from PVHT021183617.1 coordinate 11,785,545, forward strand.
AAGGGGAATTTCCGTGGTGGCTCAGCAGGTTAAGAACTCAGCTAATATCCATGAGGACGCCGTTCAGTCCCTGGCCTTGCTCAGTGAGTTAAGGATCCAGCATTGCCGCAAGCTGTGGCATAGGTCACAGATGTGGGTTGAATCCTGAGTTGCTCTGGCTGTGGCATAGGCCTCCAGCCACAGCTCTGATTCGACCTGTAGCCCAGAACTTCCATATGCCTCAGATGCAGCCCTTTAAAAAGAAAAAAAAAAAAAAGGTTGAAGGCGAGGAGGGGTACAACATCTGATGACTGTGTATTTATATCACTGGGAAATAATAGTGTTCTCTTACCTCCAGAACTCTTTAAACATCTTGCCTGTTGATTCCTAAACATTCTGCTTCCTTTGCTGTTTGTTAGAGCAGATAAATGTCTGCTTCAGTCTAAGCCAATGTCTGTGCTATGTAGGAGTCTCCTCCTCTCCTGACAGCTTGGGGTGACTGATGACGCAGAGTCATCTCTTGTCTCCTAAATCATCAAATTTTCCTTGCCTACTCTATTTCCTTTATCTGCATAGAGGTTATATTGTATTCTTTATAAAAATCCCTTTACTGTCCTCTCCTGAGACTCTGGCCTTATGTCTTTGTATCTTTTTAATGCAAAACCCCAATTCCTTGTTCCCTCCTCTTTTAAAACCACTGTAATTATACTTTCATTCTTATCATTTGACCAAATCTTTCTAATGAGGTTGAATATTAACTCCACATTGCAAAATCCAGTTAGTCTCTGACTTAGTTGATTTGCTTTCTCCAGCACATTTTGTGGCAATGGTCATTCTTCCCTTGAAACATTTTCTTCATTTTATTTCCTAGATATTGCATTCTTTTTTTTTCCTTTTTTATTTTGTTTTTTTTTACCCACTCACTGGCCATTTTCCCATCATCTTTTTATCAACCTCTAAATCCAGAAACATTCCAGAACCCATTCTTCAGATATATTTATGTTAATAATTTGGTATATAATTATTATTTTTAATAATAAAATAATTGTGAGAGCCTGGGGCTTCTAGGCTTCTAATCCCAATCTCTCTTCTGAATTCCAGGTTTCCAAATTTTGCTCTGTGTCTTCTCTCTGTCTGGAATGCTCTTCCCCAGTTACAAACACAGCTCGCTTCTTTATTGAATTTGTATCTCTGCTGAAATGTCAGTATATTAAAGCAATCTTTCCTGATTATCGTATGTAAAATTCGAGAGTCCATCTCCTTCAGCATTTTCTTTTCCCTTACCCTGCTTTATTTTTCTTCATAGTGACAGGGGGTAGTTGGCATGATAATATGAAGTTGTTTCTTTATTAAATGCCTCTTCTGCCTAGAATGTAAACTCCATGAAATCTTTATTTGGCTTGTTCTCTGCATCATTTTCAGTTCCTATAGCAATGCCTGACACAGCAGGCACTCAATAATTGTTTGTTAATTTACAAATAAATCAGTCTTTAAATTTACCTTAGTGTGACTTTCTCCCTGCAAAGCGTGCATGCCTATATTCATACTCCTATCAGAATGTTTGAGAAATCCTATTCCCTTACATCTTTGTCTATATTTGGTGTTATTACACTCCCCAATTTTTTGCTTGGCTGATAGATGTGAAATGTTATCTCATTGTTTTATTAGTTTGCATTCCTTTGTGTTTTTAGTGAGATTGAGCCTTTTATGTATTTTTTTTCCCCTTTGGGTTTCTTTCTTTTTGATTTTTCTGTGTATATCCTTTGCCGATTTTCCAGTGAGCCTTTTTTTTCCTTTTCTGTCTTTTTAGGACTGCACTTGCAGCATATGGAAGTTCCCAAGCTAGGGGTCTAATCAGAGCTGTAGCCATTGGCCTACACCACAGCTGCAGCCACAGCCACTCCAGATCCAAGCCGCATTTGCAACCTACACCACTGCTCATAGCAATGCCGAATCCTTAACCCACTGAGTGAGGCCAGGGATCGAACCTGCGTTCTCATGGATATTAGATTTGCTTCCACTGAGCCACAATGGTAACTCTCAGGCCATTGTTTTAAAATTTGTTTGTTTATTTGTTTAATAACTGATTAATGAGAAGACTTTTCTCTTATATACTGGATGCTAATCTGTGATTGCTGTAAGACTGTAATTTATCTTTTAATTTATGATGTCTTTTATGATACAGATGTTTTTAACTCAAATATAGTCTAACTGTCCATTGTTTCTTTTATGCTTCATGCTTTTTGCTTTGTTTAAATGTTTTCTTTTTTCCAAATTCTTGTTTTCCCCTTTGGCTATGACTGTGGCATGTGGAAGCTTCTGGGCCAGGGATCAAACTTGCACCACTGAAGGGGACAGTGCTGGATCCTTAACCCACTAGGCCACCAGGGAATTACACTTTATCTTAAATTCTTAAAGATATGCCTTGAGACTTTTTTTTTCTAATATTTTTTAAGTTTTAGATTTTATATCGTTTTTTTTAATCCATTTGGATATTTTCTGTTGTTTTTTTAAATTTTGTGATGTACAATGTAATGTCATTTTTATTCAGATAATCAATCTTTTCAGTACCATTTACTGAATTTCTTGCCCTGTTCTCACTTATGTATAATACCTTTTTTGAAGGTTTTATAGATTAATTTTGGAATAATTGAAATTTTACAGTAATAATTCTTTTTAACTTTATAAAGAATATATATAGTTCTTGGATTTTAGGTTCCTGGGCCTTAGGATAACTTATGAAATTTTCTCCATAAAAACTGTGAATAGCTTTTAATTTCTCCCTGTAATTTATGTTTTTCTCATGTTTATTTGTATATTTGCTCTTGAGAATAGGGTGCTTTCTAAATTAATTCTCTAAATTAATTTTTATTGATTTATATCAACTTTATTGATTTTTGTGTATTGGTCTGTATTGGCAACCTTGCTGTACTTTTATTGCTCTTATAGATTACTTCTATAGATTCTCTTGGAATCTGTAAGGACTTTCACATCATCTCTAGTATTAACTTTTTCATCATTTCTGTCTTTTGCTTTATAATTCTGTTATTCATTTTTATTGTGCTTTTGAATATAAGTATTACTAGGGAGCATTCTTGACTTATTTTAATTGTTAAGGAGAATACTTACAGTGTTTCACCACTGAGTATATTTTTGGAAGATGACCTTTAACTTTTTAATGAATTGCCTCTAGTTTACTAAAGCATTATTTTGAGTGAATGCTAAGCCGTAGCAAATGTTTTTCATTTTCCCAATTATTTATTTATTTTCTATTTTGTTATTTTATTTTATAATTTCAGGACCACATCTATGGCATATGGAAGTTCCCAGGCCAGGGACTGAATCTGAGCCACAGCTGTGAACTACACCTCAGCTATGGCAATGGCAGATCCTTAACCCACCAAACTGGACTGGGGATTAAACCTGTACCTCCAGAGCAACCCAAACCACTGCAGCTGAATTCTTAACCTACTGCACCTCATCGGGAACTCCCCGTTGTGTTTATTTCTGCTCTTAATGTGTTATTCTTCTGTGAACATTCATTGCGTTTACAGTATTTTTATGTTTCTAATTTATTTATTTGAATGCTTTCATGTAAGTACTATTTTTGACACTGTTGAAAGCTCCTTGTTTTCTGCTCCCAGATCTGTGGTCCTCTTTTTTGGTTTCCTAGTGACTTGTATATTGGCTATAAGATCATGATATGGATTGCTGATCTGAAACTATCAAGTAGTTGGTGGATAATTTTCTTAGCTAGAACCATCTTTTACTGTCAGTGGGAAAGTTATGGCATTGACAACTAACAGTTGTACCAGTAATAGGTCTAAATGATAAGGCCTTCACTAGTTGTAGAAAGGAGAAACAGTCACATGAAGCAATTAGTGAGTAATATAAAATAATTTGATAAATTATGTAATTTAGACTTAAAGTATTTATGACTGCAGAATAGAGAAAAGCACTGTGGACTAACGTATTTATGGGAAGTTTCATATTATAGTGTGGACTTTCCTTGCACTTTTTAAGAATTTATAGGGCTTAGAGTATAGATTGCAAAAGAACTTATAGGGCTTAGAGTATAGATTGCAAAAGAATGATTAGAGCATGAGTATGTAAGATATGCTCATGGGATATGAGACAATCAGCTTAACTAGGGGCTGATCATTTGTCCATATGGAAAAAGTATTGGTAGGTATGTTGAGTTTCACTGTGCATGGTCTAGATTTACTACCATAGAGATTTTTTTTTTTTTTTTGCCTTTTAGGACCATACTCATGGCATTTGGAGGTTCCCAGATTAGGGGTTGAATTAGAGCTGCAGCCACTGGCCTATACCACAGCCACAGCAACACCAGATCCAAACCACATCTGAGACCTACAGCACACCTCACAGCAATGTTGGATACTTAATCCACTGAGTGAGGCCAGATATCAAACCTGCATTCTCATGGATGCTAGTCAGATTCATTTCTGCTGAGCCACAATGGGAACTCTGAGATTTTTTTTTTTTTTTGAAGTAAAGAGTTTGGATGGCAGGATGCTAACATAAAAATGTTGGTAATGATGAAGATGATGTCAATAGCTACAAACCTTTGTTCAAGCATATTATACACCAGACACTGTTCCAAGTACTTTATATAGATGATTTAAAAGAATCTTCCGTAAAATCTTGAGTTAAACTTTCCTATCATCATCAGTAATAGTCTTTGTTGTTGTTTTGTTCTAATCATAGATACTTAGGTAACTTGTCTAACTAACATACCTAAACTCCCACGTCTAGTAGATGACAGAGCTAGGACTTGTAGCAGACATTATGCTTCTTCAGAAGTAAGTTATTATTAAAATTAGTCTGATGTGTTCCCTGGGCTGGACTTGTGAAAGTGAAAGTGCATCTGAGGTTTTCATTGGGAGGCTGTGAAATAATTCAGCTGTGCAGTGATAGAGGCTTGAAGTAATAAATCAAAGATGACTCCAAGGTTTCAAGCATAAGTCACTGGGACAATGGGCATTCATTCTGCATTCCTTACCTTTCTATCCTATTTTCCCCTCTTCCTCTTCTCTCTCCTTCTCCCTTTCTTTCTCTCTTCCTTTCTTTTGGGTCGTCAGTTTGAGAGTGAGAGATACTCAGGATTAGTTTTTTTTTTTAATTTATTTTTCCTTTTCCTTGGGTCCTAAATATAGCTATCCTACTCTTGTAAAAAAAAATTAAGAATATAACATGTTTTTGAAAAACCATGGAGGATTTAAGATAATGCTTTTACTCCTGACCAAAGATATTCTTCAGTAACAAATCATGTTAGAACACTGTATAATCTCCAGACAGGTCCAGATATAGTGCAAACATCATTTAGAAGTTTACATTATGAAAGTACTTTGATTTAGAATCAATAGACTAATCCTTTCAGTAACTTAGAAAGTAACAAAAAAGTATAGTCTTATAGGTTTTTATGGTAATCAAAGAACTCAAGGAGTGAATGGGTGGAGATCAGTTCTAGGAACTGCTATACCTGTGTCACTTTGAGCATATTAACTATTTCTTTGCCTCAGTCTCTCTCAAACCTAATATATGATACCTCACTCCTTACCCGTTCCCATCCTGGGGAAGAGCCAGTATGTCTGTTATGTGAAATATTGGAATATACCCATTAAGGGACTTCTCATATGTATTACTTAGCATTAGAATATGCTCAGTACCAAGTTATTCCAGTGACCTATCGTCCAACAATTTATACTTGTTTGTGCTTTAGCATTTAAAATCTCCCTATTGTGTTAGGTCTTCCAAGAAGAAAACACTGGTATGTGATAGATTTACTTGGGAAAAGAACCAGAGAAAGTAGAGAGAGCTGCTTTGAGGCCACACAGTGGGTCACAGCCTGTGCAAGGAGAGAGGAAGGGAGAAACATTGGTTTGTCAGAGTTTCATACCACAGCCCAGTTGCAAGAAACATTCATCCAGGCCACTGGGGAGTCTTTGAACCAGAGTTTTCCATTAGAGGAGTTCCTTGTCTCTCTGGAATGCTCCCAACTTAGTTGCACTGTTGTGCTCAGTCATAGGCTTGGGATGAACTGAGGAAAGTGCAGCCTTCACGGTGTCGAATGCAGAGGGACAACAGAAGGAAATCTAAGAGGTTGATTTTCACAGCTGCTGCATCCACACATAGCATCTGATAAAAACAAACTGCTATTATTTTTAACTTGATTCTTACTAAAGCTGGCTGAAACTGGCTTTATATCTCCTAGTCCATCAATATGTTTTATTCTGCTGGGCAATTCATGTCTTCCTCTGTTCTAACTCTAATCCTGGGCATATTGGTCAGCTATTTCAACTATGTCTCTTGAATTAGGTTTCCTTCATCCTTTCCTGGAAATACCTATTGAGTCCAAGCTCTGAATAACTCTAAGAATTTCCTTTCTTTTTCTAAGTTCTTGCAATAACCATTGTTACTAAAGAGTATCATGTAACTATTTTGGTTGAGATTACAGGAAGTCATCCAAATCAGTTGAGATTACTGATTTTGGAGTTGGATACGAGTGGGTTTCTAGGCTTAGCTCCATTTCTTACTACCTGTATTAATTTGGACAAGTCACACATCCTTTCCAACCTCAGTTGTATTAACTGTCAAAAATAATATTTTATTTTTTTAACTGAATGAATTTTATTATATTTATAGTTGTACAATGATCATCACAACCCAATTTTACAGCATTTCCATCCCAAACCCCCAGACCTTCCCTCTACACTCTAACCTGTCTCCTTTGGAAACCATAAGTTTTTCAAAGTCTGTGAGTCAGTATCTGTTCTGCTGAGAAGTTCACTCTATACCTTTTTTTTAGATTCCACATATAAGTGATAGCATATGATGTTGGTGTCTCACTGTCTGACAAACTGCACTTAGTATGATGATTTCTATGTCCATACGTGTTGCTGCAAATGCCATTATTTCTTTCCTTTTAGTGGCTGAGTAATATTCCATTGTGTATATACTACATCTTCTTTAGCCACTCCTCTGTCAGTGGACATTTAGGTTGCTTCCACGTCTTGGCTATTGTATATAGTGCCACAGTGAACATTGGAGTACATGTATTTTTTTTTGTCCTTTTTTTGCCTTTATCTAGAGCCACACCCGTGGCATATGGAGGTTCCCAGACTAGGAGTCTAACAGGAACTGTAGCTGCCAGCCTACTCCACAGCCACAGCAACGCAGGATCCGAGCCGTGTCTGCAACCTACACCACAGCTCACGGCAACGCTGGATCCTTAACCCACTGAGCAAGGCCAGGGATCGAACCTGCAAGCTCATGGTTCCTAGTTGGATTTGTTAACCACTGAGCCATGAAGGGAACTCCCTACATGGATCTTTTTGAGTCATGGCTTTATCTGGATAGATGCCCAGGAGTGGGATTGATACATCAAATGGTAATTTTATTTTTGTTTTTTTTTTGGAATCTCCATACTGTTTAACATAGAGGTTGCACCAATATACATTCCCACCAATGGTATAAGAGGGTTCCATTTTCTCCACACCCTCTCCAGGATTTATTTTTGTAGACTTTTTAATGATGGTCTTTCTGGCTGGTGTAAGGTGGTACCTCATAGTAGCTTTGATTTGCATTTCTCTGATCATGAGTGATGTTGAACATCTTTTCATGTGTTTTTTGGCGATCTTATGTCTTCTTTGGAGAATTGCCTGTTTAGACGTTCTGCCCATTTTTTGATGGGGTTGTTTGTTTTTTTTTGGTGTTGAACTGCAGGAGACGTTTATAAATTTTGGAGATAATCCCTTGTCAGTCGCTTCATTTGCAAATATTTTCTCCCATTTTGTGCGTTGTCTTTTCTTTTGTTTAGGGTTTCCTTTGCTGTGCAGAAACTTTTCAGTTTAATTAGGTCCCATTCATATGATTTTGTTTTTGTTGTCATTACTCTAGGAGGTGGATCTGAGAAGATGTTGCTGTGGTTTATGTCTCAGAGTGTTCAGCCATGTTTTCCTCTAAGATTTTTATAGGATCTGGTCTTATATTTAGGTATTTAATTCATTTTTAGTTTATTTTTGTGTGTGGTGTTAGCAAGTGTTCTAATCCTATAAAAGTGTTCATTCTTTTACATGTAGCTGTCCAGTTTCCCTAACATCACTTGTTGAAGGGACTGTCTTTTCTTCATTATATATTCTTGCCTCCTTTGTCATAGATTATTTGACTGTAGGTGCATGGGTTTGATTTTGGGCCTTTATCCTGTTCCACTGATCTATATTTCTGTCTTTGTGCCAGTACCATACGGTTTTGATGACTGTAGCTTTGTAGTAGAGTCTGAAGTCAGGGAGCCTGATTCCTCCAGCTCGATTTTTCTTACTCAGGATGGCTTTGGCTATACCGGGTCTTTTGTGCTTCCAAACAAACTTTGAAATATTTTTTTCTAGTTCTGTGAAAAATATCCTTGGTAATTTGATAGGGATTGCATTGAATCTGTAGATTGCCTTGGGTAGTACAGTCATTTTGACAATATTGATTCTTCCATTCCAAGAGCATAGTATGTATTTCCACCTGTTTGTGTCATCTTTGATTTCTTTCATCAGCATCTTATAGTTTTCAGAGTAGAGGTCTTTTGTCTCTTTAGGTAGGTTTATTCCTAGGTATTTTATTCTTTTTGAGGTGAATGTAAATGGGATGTTTTCCCTAATTTCTTGTTCTGATCTCTTGTTAGTATATAGAAATGCAGTTGATTGCTGTGTATCAATTTTTTATCCTGCAACTTTGGCAAATTCATTGATGAGCCCTAACAGTTTTCAGGTAGTGTCTTTAGGGTTTTCTAGGTATAGTATCATGTCATCTGCAAACAGTGATAGTTTTACTTCTTCCTTTCCAATTGGATTCCTTTTATTTCTTTTTCTTCTCTGATTGCCATGACTAGGAGTTATAAAATTATGTGGAATAGTAGTGGCAAGATTGGACATCTTTGTTTTGTTCCTGATCGCAATGGGAATTCTTTCAGCTTTTCCCCATTGAGAATGCTATTAGCTCTCGGTTTGTCATATATGGCCTGTATTTTGTTGAGGTAGGTTCCCTCTATGCCCACTTTCTGGAGGGTTGTATCAGAAATGGGTGTTGGATTTTGTCAAAAACTTTTTCTGCATCTGTTGAGAGAATCATATGGTTTTTATTCTTTAGTTTGTTGATGTGATATATTACACTAATTGATTTGAGGATATTGAAGAATTCTTGCACCCCTGGGATAAGTCCCAGTTGATCATGGTGTACAATCCTTTTAATGTAATGTTGGTTTCAGTTTGCTAATATTTTGTTGAGGAGATTTGCATCTATATTCATCAGTTAAATTGACTTGTAATTTTCTTTTTTTGTGGTATCTTTGTCTGGTTTTGGTATCAGGGTGATGGTGGCCTCATAGAATGAGGTTGGGAGTGTTCCTTCCTCTTCAATTTTTTGGAATAGTTTCAGAAGGATAGATGTTAGCTCTTCTCAAAATGTTTTATAGAATTCGCCTGTAAAACCCTCTGGTCCTGGACCTTTGTTTGTTGGCAGTTTTTTAATCACAGTTTCAGTTTCCATACTTGTGATTGGTCCATTCATCTTTTCCATTTTGTCTTTGATTAGTCTTGGAAGATTGTACTTTTCCAAGAATTTGTCCATTTCTTTTCCATTTTATTGACATATAGTTGCTTGTAGTAGTCTCTTATGATCCTTTGTATTTCTATGATGTGTTGTAACTTCCCGTTTTTCATTTCTAATTTTATTGATTTGAGTCGTCTCTCTTTTTTTCTTGATGAGTCTTACTAAGGGTTTTTCAATTTTCTTGATCTTTTCAAAGAACCAGTTTTTAGTTTCATTGATCTTTTCTATGGTTTTCTTTGTTTCTATTTCATTTATTTCTGCTCTGATCTTTATGATGTCTTTCCTTCTGCTAACTTTGGCTCTTATCCATTCTTCTCTCTCTAGATGCTTTAGTTGTAAAGTTAGGTTGTTTAAGCTATTTCTTGTTTCTTGAGGTAGGCTTGTGTTGGTATAAACTTCCCCCTTATAACTTCTTTTGCTGCATCCCATAGGTTTTGGATTGTTGTGTCTTTGTTGTCATTTGCTTCCAGGTATTTTTAAATTTCCTCTTTGATTTCTTCACTGATCCATTGTTTAGGAGTGTGTTGCTTAGTCTCCATGTTTTTGTGTTTTTTGCAGTTTTTTTTCTTGGTTTTGATTTCCAGTTGTATAGCATGGTGGTCGGAAAAGATGCTTGATATGATTTCAGTTTTCTTAAATTTACCAAGGCTTGATTGTGCCCTAGAATATGATCTATGCTGGAGAGTATTCCATGTGCACTTGAGAAGAATGTGTATTCTGTTGCTTTTCAATGAAATGTTCTATAAATATCTATTGCCTAAGGCATCATTTAAGGCCTGTGTTTCCTTACTGATTTTCTGTCTTGATTATCTGTCCATTGCTGTGAGTGGGGTGTTATAGTCCTCCGCTATTATTGTGTTATTTTCAATTTCTCCTTTTAAGGTTGTTAGCCATTGCCGTATATATTGTGATCCTATGTTGGGTGCATATATATTTACAATTGTTATATCTCCTTTTTGAATCAATCCTTTGATCATTATGTAATGTCCTTCTTTGTGTCTTATAATAATCTTTAACATCTGTTTTGTCTGATATGAGTATTGCTACTCTAGCTTTCTTTTAATTCCCATTTGCATGGAATATTTTCTTCCATCCTCTCACTTTCAATGTTTATGTGTCCCTAGAATTGAAATGGTTCTCTTGAAGACAAGCATATATATGGGTCTTATTTTTGTATCCATTCAGCCAGTCTATCTTTTTTGGTTGGGGCATTTAGTCCATTTACATTTAAGGTAATTATTGATATGTATGTACTTATTGCCATTATATTAACTGTTTTATACCATTGTTTTTGTTCTTTTTTCTTCCCTTCTCTTGTTCTCTTCTCTTGTGGTTTGATGCCTATCTTTACTGTTGTATTTGGATTGCTTTTTCTTATTTGTGTGTGTATCTATTGTAGATTTTTGGTTTGCAGTTACCCTGAAGTTTAGATATAGGAATCTCTCTGTCTGTCTGTCTGTCTGTCTGTCTATCTATCTGTCTATCTCTCTATATATATTTATACAAGATTGTTTTAAGTTGTTGGTCTCTTAATTGCAAGTGAATCTCCAGTGTCTTGATTTGTACCCTTCTCTTCCCATGATTTCTGATTTTGGTAACATATTTGTGTGTGGATGATTTCCTACCTTTACTATATATATGCCTTTACTTGTGGGCCTTGTCATTTGTAATATTTTTGTTTCTAGTTGTGGCCTTCTCTTTTCCTCCTAGAGAGTTGCTTTAGTTTTTGTTGTAAAGTCGGTTTAGTGGTGCTGAATTTTCTTAGCTTTTCTTATTTTTAAAGCATTTTATTTCTCCTTCAAATCTGAATGAGAGTCTTGCTGCATAGAGTAATCTTGTTTGGAGGTTTTCTCCTTTCATCTTTAAGTATATCCTAACACCCCCTCTGGCCTGCAGAGTTTCTGCTGAAAAATCTGCTGATATCCTTGTTGCAGTTCCCTTGTATGTGATTTGTTTCTTTTCCCAAGGTGCTTTCAATATTTTCTCTTTGTCTTTAATTTTGTCAGTTTGATTAATATGTGTGCTGGGGTGTTCCTCCTTGGGTTTATTTTATATGGTACTCATTGTGCTTCTTGGATTTGAGTTAGTGATTCCTTTCTCATGTTAGGGAAGTTTGCAGCTATTATCTCTTCAAATATTTTCTCTGGCCCTTTCTCTCTTCTCCTCCTAGCATCCCTATAATATGGACATTGGTATGTTTAAGGTTGTCCCAGAGTTCTCTTAGACTGTCGTCATTTCTTTTCAATCCTTTTCTCTTTCCTGTTCCACATCAGTGAACAGACAGACAGACACTAGTCTGTCCTCCACCTCGCTTATTCTTTCTTCTACCTCCTGTATTATGCTGTTGGTTGCTTCTAGTGAATTTTTTGTTTCAGCTATTGTATTTTGCATCTCCGTTTGCTTAATCCTTGAATGTATTTCTTAGTTCATTGTTTCTTGTAATTTATCAGTCTTTGCCTCTTTTTTTTTTTCAAGATCCTGAATTATCTTTACTATGATCAGTCTAAAGTCTTTTTCATGGAGGTTGATAATCTCTAGATCCCTTACCTCTTTTTCTGGGTTTTTTCCCTTGCTCCCTTCTCTGTGTCATAATTCTTTGCCTTTTCATTCTGTATAGATTTTTAGTGTGGTCTCCTTTTTGCAGACAAGAGTTGTAGCCTCTTGCTTCTGATGTCTGACTCCCTTGTGGCTGAAATTGGTATGGCAGGTTGCTGTAGGCTTCCTGATGAGAGGGACTGGTGAATACCCACTGGTAGTTGGAGCTGATTTTATCCCCCTGTGGGTGGGGCTTTGTCTCTGGGTGATATTAGAGATGGTTGTGTGCCTGAGGGGTCTTTAGGCAGCCTGTTTACTAGTGAGTAGGGCTGTGTTCCCACCTGGATTATCGTTTGGTCTGGGGCCTCTCATCCCTGATTGGGGGGGGGACAGATTTTTCCACAATGTCCACGCCCAGAGGAGCACACACTGATGATTATACCCAAGAACTTTCCTTCAATTGTTCTTCCCTCACAATGAGCCACAGTCAGTCACCCCCTGTTTTCCCAGGAGATCCTCTAAGAACTTCAGTCAGGTCTGACCCAGATTCCTATGAAGTCTCTGCTCTGGGACCCAGTGCACGTGAAAGCCTGTGTGCACCTTTCAGTAATGGAGTCTCTATTTCTCTCAGTCCCACAGAGCTCCTGCACACAAGCCCTGCTGGCCTTCAAAGCCAAATGCTCCAGGGGCTCCTTCTCCCAGTGTCAGATCTCCAAGCATGAGAACTTGACATGGGGCTCTGAACTCTCACTCCCATATGTGAGCTGTGATACACTTACTTTCCAGTCTGTGGGCCGCCCATCCAGCAGGTATGCAGTTGCTTATATAATGTAGTTGCTCCTCCTCCTTCTTGATGTGGCCTCCTCTTTGTCTTCTGGAGTAAGATAACTTTTTTTGATCGTTTGTAGTCTATTTGGTTGAAGGTTGTTTAGCAGTTGGTTGTAATTTTGTTATTTTTATGAGAGAAGGTGAGCTCCAGTCCTTCTACTCCACATCTTAATCCCATCACCAGATAGTAGCATTTTCCATATAATATTGTGAATATGGCATACAGTAGTTGCTTAGTGAATGACAGGTACATTAATAATTTTAGCTAGGATTTATAACTTTTCTGCATATTCCCACCTTTCAAAACTCTCTGTTACCTTCTCACTGGAGTTATTTGAAACTAGTTCTACTCTTCCCAATCACATAATCTTGGGACCACATAATTTACATTACTGAGAAGTGACAGGTCATTTATCATTCAGTATTTATTGAGGACCTGCTGTGTGTCCGAAACTGTTTTTTCGTAATGAGTCTATAGTGGTGAGTGAGACATACCAGGTCTCCACTTTGGTGAAGCTTACAGTCTGTTTCCTCAACTTCAGTGTTTTATATTTCAAAATTTTAATTTATCTTTACTTCCCTGTTCTGCCTTAGGCCTGTCTCAGACAGAGTTTGTCCTTATTCTTTTCCAGAACTAACCTTAAGTCTCTTATTTAGCTATCCTAGAATTTTGCTTCAACAGCTGTCTCTTGATCTTCTGTGTCTTCAGTACCTATCTCCACCAGATTATCTTTTTCCTCGAATAAAATTTTCTCCCCTATATCATAAACAATAAACCTCATGTGAACATGCGTATGACTTTCTCTTTTCTTCTTGTGCTTCCATTGTTTTTCAACCTAGCTTTCACACCAGTTCTGTTTAAATAGCCCTCTCTTAAACATGGCCTACTTTGGGCTTCTCTTAGCTATTTTTTTTCCCTTGAAAATTGAAGCACTTATTCTTAAAACATGTCTTCTGTGACACTACTCATACCCAGTTCTCCCATTTTTTTCCCACAGGGTGTCATCCTCTGCTCTTAATTTCATTTTTTTTCATTGATTTTTCTCCACAGATATTTATTGAGTGCCTGTTTCAGGCAATCAAGTGCAGATCATACAGAATCTGTAGAGAGATTCTAAATTTTGTTTTCTATGTCTTTCACTAAAGCCTCAGCACTTTTCTCCTTTTTCTTTCTTTTCTCTGGGATTTTCTCAGCAATCCCATCCCCTGTAAATCCCAATTTATGTATTCAGTCATAATCTTCTGCTGAATTTCACTCCTCTGGTCACATTTGCCTCTGTTTCTCAGGTGTCCTACCTGTTCCTCAAATTCAGCCTGTTTCAGATGGATACCTTCATATTCAACTAACACTTTCTTTTTTAATTCTATCTATCTGCTAATTCATCTTCTAGCCACTGAGGCTTTAAGATTTTAGATGATGTTTGTTCTATTCCTTAGACCTTGCTCTGGTTTTCATCCTCATTTGCTTGTGGTTATTTTACTTCCTTCTTGGAGTATCATAGATGAGTCCTGACATTTGGGCCACCTTTCTGATCACTCCTTATCCTCTAATAAAGTTCAAACTTCTTAGTCCTGGTATTCAGTCTTCTCTAAGAACTGTTTCAGTTTTACATTCCATTGAATCTTCTATCACCTAGTTATAAGCTCACTTATACTTTTCACTTTCACACCTGCATGACATCACATGAAGACTGTTCCTGCTATATCTGCGCACGCCCTCTGCTTACCTTTGCTCATGGAATTCCACGTGCCCTCCAAAGCCCTAAACAAGTGAAACTTCTTTAGATCTCTACCCTTCATCCTGCCAGATAAAATAAACTCCCTGTCTTCTGAAACACAGTAGAATATTTTATTTATTTTGTTATTCATCTTATGCTAACTTATATCTTCTCATCTCACTGAGGAGGTTTTGATCCTTGAAGATAGACTTGTGGCACTGCTCTTTATGTTTTACAGGATACTGAGCACACTGTCTTACTCAATAAGCATGTTAAAAGAATACATTAGTTGGGAAGATCTTCCTCTCTTCAAAAGCCAGTACTTACCACTGAAGCATACCAATATGATGAAGTAATAAACTGTCTATCCTGGCTGAATAGTCTTCTAGATTGCAAAGTAATTAATGGAGTTCCTGTCATGGCTCAGTGGTTAATGAATCTGACTAGGAACCATGAGGTTGTGGGTTCAATCCCTGGCCTCACTCAGCAGGTTAAGGATCTGGCATTGGTGTGAGCTGTGATGTAGATTGCAGACATGGCTCGGATTCTGCATTGCTGTGGCTGTGGCGAAGGCCAGTGGCTACAGCTCCAATTAAACCCCTAGGGGGATTGGATTAAGATGCTGGCAAAGAAGGACTGGAGCTCAGCTTCTCTCCCCCCAAAAAACAGCAAAACTACAACCAAATGCTGAGCAACCTTCAACCAAATGGACTGTAAACTTCCAAAAAAGATACTCTGCTCCAGAAGACAAAGCTGAGACCACATCAAGAGGGAGGAGGGGTGATTATACAATAGAAGCAACCCCATACCTCCCGGGTGGGAAGCCACACAGACTGGAAAGTAACTGCATCACAGAGACTCAGATACAGGACTGAGAGTTCTGAGCCCCATGTCAAATCCCCACACCTGGGGATCTGGTACAGGGGGAAAGAGCCCCCGGAGCATCTGGCATTGAAGGCCAGTGGGGCTTGAGTGCAGGAGCTCCACAGGACTGGGGGAAACAGAGACCCCATTCTTGAAAGGCACACACAGACTTTCACGTGCACTGGGTCCCAGGGCAAAGCAGTCTCCATAGGAATCTGGGTGGAACCTGACTGCAATTCTGGGAGGATCTCCTGGGAAAATAGGGACTGTGGCTTGTTGTGGGGGAAGGGCATTGAAGCTCTTGGGAACGTTCATCAGCCTGCATTTCTCTGGAGGTGACCTTTTCTGGGAAAATCTGGTCCCTCCCATCAGCGCTGAGAAGCCCCAGGCCAAACATTAATCCAGGTGGGATCTCAACCCCACCCATCAGTAAACAGGCTGCCTAAAGACCCCTCAGGCACACAGCCAGCCTCTAATCTCATCCAGAGACAAAGCCCCATCCCTTAGAGGGAGAGGAATCAACTCCACCTACCAGTGAGCAGGCATCACTCCCTCCCATCAGGAAGCCTACAGCAAGCCCCCTCCATACCAACTTTAGCCACAGGGGAGGCAAACATCAGAACTAAGAGAGGCTACAACTATATTGTCTACAAAAAGGTCACAACACCAAAAACCTATAAAAATGAAAAGACAGAAAACTCTAACTCAGATAAAGGAAAAAGAGAAAAGCCCAGAGAAACAGCTCAGTGATGAGGAGATTATCAGCCTCCCAGAAAGAGACTTTAGACTGTTGATGCTGAAGATGATGCAAGGAATTGGAAATAGACTGGAGGCAGAGACTGATCATTTACAGGAAACACTGAGCAAAGAAATACAAGATGTAAAAATTAAACAAGAAGAGATGCAAAATACAATTAGACCCCTAGCCTGGGAACCTCCACATGCCATGGGTGTGGCCCTAGAAAAGGCAAAAAGACAAACAAAAACAAAGTAATTGCTATGTGTACATCTAATTTCTCTTTCTTTTTCATCCAGTTATCATGTTAAGGGAGCACCTTTCTGAGCCAGGCACAGGGAACAGGGGTACCAAGTCAAGAAGAAACAGGCCTTTCTCTGGAGATGTTTACTGTCTTTCGACTGACATGCATGCAAATGACTGCATGTAAAATAAAATAAATTGTAGCTGGCAGGAGTTCCCTTCGTGGCTCAGTGGTTAACGAATCCGACTAAGAACCATGAAGTTGTGGGTTTGATCCCTGGCCTTGCTCAGTGGGTTAAGGATCCGGCGTTGCCGTGAGCTGTGGTGTAGGTCACAGACGCGGCTCGGATCCTGCTTTGCTGTGACTGTGGCAAAGGCCGGCAGCTACAGCTCCTGTTAGACCCCTAGCCTGGGAACCTCCATATGCCGCGGGTGCGGCTCTACATAAAGGCAAAAAGACAAAAAAAAAAAAAAATTGTAGCTGGCAACTTACATGAAAAAAGATTCTACAGACTGAAAAATTGCTAAATGATTTGTGGATATATAAACATACATTTGTAGAATATTCATTACGAAACCTTAAAAAAAATCAATTAGTTTCCATTCTAATATCTCCCTGAACCTTAGTAGAGCAAATTTAGTGATGGGTTTTCTTGATTAAGTTTCATCATTATACAAATCTTGCAGAAATCATGTATTTATTTCCCATAAAGCTACTTAGGCTGCCTAACATCCAGTCTGTTTGATTGAGGCTGGAATTTTGAATCACAAGTACATATAAATTATATCATAATTGATATTTTCCTTGGTGAAAAAAAAAGTTTTAAAAACTTCCTTATTTTCTTTTTGAAAAAGCATTTACAGTGAGTTTTGATGGCCTTAAGAGGTGTGATCTTTGTTATAACCCATATGTAGTAGGTGCTTAGTATACGTTGGCTGCATGATGACAGTTGGAGAGCCCATCTGCCTCTCTAAGAAACAGAGATTCTATGAAACAGGGATTTTAAAAATTTGGTTTTGGAAAGTAAAGGCTATTTATGTATAGAAGAATGCATGCTACTCTGGAGGACTTAAAACATTCAAGATGGCAAAACAGACATATTTTCCAAAAGCTAATTAAATTATACGATATAATATAATAGGGAGTTCAGTGACTTTATATAGCTTTTAAATATTGGTTATATTTCTAAGTTTTATTTACTGTTAGTCCTCTGTTCCAGCTCAACCAAACAGGAAAATGGGTACATTCGTTATGATTAATAAGGACTCCTTTGCCATTTGCCCATGTTAAATTGATAATTTTTAAAGCCAGACAAGTAGTCTTCAGTACCTAGAGGGAAATACTTAAATCATCTGAAGATGGCTATTCTGTTCTGAAGGAAAGTTTGAGTTGCCTGCTCAAGATTCTCTCTCACTCTGCAAGCAACAAGGGTTAGTTTTTCTGCAGAACTGACAGTTTCTACTCTTGGAGTGGGTAGATTAGATTGGGAAATATATAGGAGGGAAGCTTGTCAAGGAAATTCAGGGAGCAGAGTTGATAAATTCTAAAGGGAATTCTAACCTGGTCCCCAGATTGAATCATCAAAGCTTATATCTTATGGATTTATACAAGTGTGCAGAAGATGAAGAGTAAGAAGCAAAAGAAAGAGAAAAGCAAAGAAGGCGTGGAAGGAAAACATACCAGAAGGGGCATACAACACTTTGGCTTGTTCTGCTCATTGTTTGTTGAGTTGTGAATAAAACACTAATTTGGGGAGCAACTGTGGTGATTAAAATTTTTGAGACATTTCTTTAATGGTGATGCATGAGACATGAATACTGTATTGCATTAAAATTCTAGAATTACAGGAACCAGTTTTGGTAACAAACAATGGAAATTCACTCTTGCATCTCTGTACTGACTGCTGTAGTCCAGCCTCAGGCAGAATGAGTCGTATGTGATTTTTTTGATTCTCTTCTAAAAGAGAGACACCTGATAATAAATTAGTTATTGATGGGTATGAATTTTTAATGAGTCTGAAGTTGGATATGTAATAAAGGGATTTATTCCCCTTAAAACCAGACTATCATTTATATGTAAACTTTTGCTGCTTATAATTCACTGTTTCATAGTTAAAACAATTTGGTGCAAATTGAAATATCTCCTTGAAGGCTTATTTATATTTTACATACAGCTTTGTGATCATCCAGGCTTAACCATCATTTCTTGGAATGTTTCGTATTGATTACATGTCAGCCTTTTTGCAGTGATATTGTTCTACAATATAATAATCATTCTCAAAGCGAGATAGGCTCTTGAATTAATATTTTCTTCTTTTACTCTAAAATATTTATATCAGCACGTATGTTCTCTATTTACATGCGAATTTAGAAAAGTCTCTGAGAGGGATAAAACAGGAAATAAAAACAATTAGCTTGATGTAATACTGACAGCTAACATTTCTATCATGATTACAATTTTTCAAACCCAGTTTAAACTGCCTTACATACAGTAGTTTTTTAAATTTCAGAATAACCAACATTGTAAGTCAACTATACTCTAATAAAATTTTTATTTTTTTAAAAAGGCAGGATATAAGAAGTCAGGTGTGTATATGTATGTAAATAAAATGAATAAATATATGTATATATCTTTAAAAAAAGACTGTCTCAGTTTCTTCAGAAAAGTGACTTTCAGATGCTCATTAGGAATGTCAAAGGTAGTTGCTTAGAAAGGAGAACACAAAACAAACTGAAAGCCCTAAAGAAGAATCTCTATAAATCAAGATATTTGGGAGTTCCCGTCGTGGCGCAGTGTGAATGAATCCGACTAGGACCCATGAGGTTGTGGGTTCAATCCCTGGCCTCATTCAGTGGGTTAAGGATTTGACGTTGCCATGAGCTGTGGTGTAGGTCAAAGACGTGGCTCAGATATGGCATTGCTGTAACTGTGGCTAGGCCGGCAGCTGTAGCTCCGATTAGACCCCTGTCCTGGGAACCTCCATATACCATGGGTGTGGCCCTAAAAAGCAAAAAGAAAAAAAAGGGGGAAAAATATTTGTCTTTAACTGATCATGGCAAAAAAAAAAAAAAAAGGAACAACCATATTAAATTGGGATTATTATTGCCTACACTTTAAAAGTGAAAAGAGTGAGGAACAGAGGGGTTAAATAATTTTCTTGAGTAAACATAGTGGGTAAAGCCAAAGCCAGGATTTGAACCCTAACAGTCTGGCTGCTTGGCTCTTCCTACTTTCCACTTCTGTGGCTAAATAATTCTTGGTTGAGTCAGGGTAGAGTACATAGCTATGTTACTTCACAGCTATATTTAATTATGATTATTTATTAACATGGGTATGCCTCCCTTACTAGATTATGAACTCGTGAGTACAAGAACCATGTTTTATTAACTTTGTCATATACAGTGCTCAGTAAAATTTTTACTATTTGTGAGTTAAAGTTTGTTATTGCCCTGAGAAAATTTGTCCAGGAGACTTCTGTTTTAAAGTTATAGGTTTTACATCCACAAAACAAAAAATGCAGTTGCTACCTATAAGTATTGTACTCATAATTCTTTTCTTATTTTAAGATAAAATAGCATGAATGAAGCAGACTATTATTGAGTGAGACAGAATAATTTTAGAATTGTGTTACTTGATTAAACTTTTTTTCTTTTCTTTTTAAAAAAATACTCTTTCCTACAGGGTGCTGCTCTAATTAGAATGCTGGCTAATTTTATGGGCCATTCAGTATTTCAGAGGGGTTTGCAAGTAAGTAAATTGATTTTTTTCTCTTACATTTTTCCTTGCCCCTCTATTTATTTTAAAGACATTTTACATCTTGAAAAATTGTTAATACAAAATTGCTGAATTTGATGGAAAACTTTAATATGACTAAGGTAAGCAGTGTCTTTCCATATAACAAATGAAAGCAGTAGGTAAGATAATGTAACGACCCACAAAACTTGAACTGTTACACCATTTACAATCTCTTTAATATTCATTTTTAAATTGAAGTACTTTTCAAATGTACTATATTCTAAATAATCTATGTAAGATTTTGTGAAAGTCTCCCTTTTCTTCCATTTAAAAGATCATATAAAGTAAAAAGTTATTAGCCTTCTGAAAATTATGTATTTAAGAAATTCTTAATGCTTTGTTTCAGAGATGTGTCTTTTATATTGTCTGCTGTTTTAATGGTGAAATATATAGATTATTTGTCCCAAAGATATTTACATATTTTTTAAATTAGAAAATAATACTATTTTAAATAAAGGGGAAAAACAAACAGTTTTAACATACTGAAGTTAGATTATGAAATATGGAATCTAGTAGTAGATTCTTAGAAAAGGAGGATTCTTAAATTCTTGAAAGCATGTACAAGTATGGAAAAACAGAACTTTCATTCCATTGAATCTGTTGGACTACATCATGTTTCGAGCAGCTGTGATTGATGAATTATTTATGACGCATTCTGCTACTTAGAAGTGTCCTTTAAAGTAAATTGATGTTCACCTGAAATACAATTATGCTAAAACAGAGAGGGCAATCAATCTTATCTGTTCTTAGTAAGCTTTTCATTTTGAAATTTAAATAAACTGCCTATGGGATCAGATCATTTTTTAGTAGTATAATTCTATCTTTACCCCAAATAACCTAAAAGATAAAAAAAACAGAGCAAGAGTTAAATGTTATGAAAAAGCTGTAAATACTTAACACAACAGAGAAAAAAATATAAATTTCTTGAAGAGTAATTTTCCTTAGAAAATATTTTTACAGAATTTTTCCAGCAGGGGCTGAAATTTACTTTAGTCAGCTCTTCCCATTAGGGACCCCTTCAGAGTAGATGAATCCATTGAGCCAGTTTGCCAGGTGCTTAAGTCACTATTCTGATCACATAGTTAGGAAAATCTTTTTTTCTCTGGGTGCTCTCCATGAATATCAACTGTCTGGAGGGATGTCCTTCCTTATCCCCACTCCTTTGTTTTTCCCCATTGAAGTTGTAGTGCGACAGTTCCAGAAAATATCTAAGCTCTCGTAAGGTAAGGACTACACAAACTGAATTTGATTTCCTGGGAGCAAGTTGATGTGAAATCATTTTCTGTATACAATCTTTATTGTTTTTTTTTTTTTCTCATTTGTGTGTATAGATTTGCTTGGCAGATTGAATAACCATAGTTATGTTATCTAGAAATGATTATTGTTTTGTTAACATTTTTCTTTATCTTATACTTTCTATGATATGCAAAATGCATCAATTTTTAATACACCCTTTTCTTCTCACCCGGTCTGTTCAGTTTTATCTGAAACAGAATATATCCTCTGACTCCTATGATATTAAACTTTCATTTGAATCTTGTATTAATGCATGCCTTTATGCTCTGATACTTGATTTGGTTAATTTTCAACTGAGGGACTCTATGTTTGTCAACATTGCATTTCATTTGCCTTGTGACATCTCATTGATCAGATAGATCTTTATCCTTCAGTACTTCCCTTGCAGCTTTATTTATACTCATCACTCAAACTGATTTAGTGTATCATCAGCAGTTTGGATTAGTTTACAGTAGATCCCTATGTCTAGGTGATAAATTATCATCTCTTGTGCATGAAGATGTATGGGATACATTTTGGAAATGACCTCCTGAACAGACACTTCATGTCATGGTGCTGAGTGGTCACAGAGTTGATATTAATATATTTCCCATCTGCAGGGTTCTGGGGAGTTTTGCTTTACACGTTGAAAGAGCTAATCTGGACTGTCAGTGTATAACTCTGTTGGAAAATCTATTAATTGTTTTTACATTAACCATGGCTATTTTTACATTGACAAATGGAAGTTTATATTTGCAGACAGACAGGGTTAGATTTACAGGTGTAATCCAGAATTGCAAAACGTATATGTTTCATATGTTTTGCACTCCCTCTTTTTCTTCCTTCTTCCCTCTATCTTTCCTTTCCTTTTTCTTTCTTTTTGTTTTATTACTTGGACCTTAATCCTCACGTTCCACACAAGGATGATATTATAGTGGTGATTTCTTCTAAAATTTGTATTCTCTTATTTTTTTTAATATGCTTATGACCCATATTAAGTTCTTTTTGGAACAAGGCAAACATTTTTTATGAATATGACCAAAAATATATAAAACATAATGTGTATATACACAATATAAATTTAAAGTATAAACATACAATTATAATAAATATGCATAGATATAAAATAAATTATTTATAAAATAAATTATAAATATAATATTTGTATAAATATAATAAAAATAATAAAAGGCAGATTAGTTTACATGTTTAATTTAGCGAATATCTGTGTCGATTCAACTACATTCTTCTAACTTTTGTAATATTTTGTATTACACAATGTATTACAAGTTTCATCTAATTCATATATCCCTCAGTAGGAAGGGACTACAGAGGCTTTTTGACAAAAGCTTTGGTCCTAATACCCATATAATCCATTCAATTGGCTGTTAGAAAGACTAATGAACAGTTTCATACTGAATAATCACAAGTTTCCAAGGTCTGGTCTTCTTGAGCTTTTGCTCAAATTCCCTATTTCTTGAATTTTTTCTGATACTTAAATGCTTCAGTCTTGCATAGTTTTAAAAATAATTGCTGCAAAACATCTTTTCATAAATAGACAGTATATACATTCATAAAAAATTGGCCTTGGCTACCATTAATAAATCAGCTTCCATTTTGATGTTTAAGTTGAAGGTGAAACTGGAGTTCCTCTTATGGTTCAGTGCGTTAAAGACCCAACATTGTTTCTGTGAGGATGCGAGTTTGATCCCTGGCCTCACTCAGTGGGTTAAGGATCCAGTGTTGCCTTGGCTGTGGTGTAGGCTGAAGCTGCAGCTCTGATTTGATACCTGCCCTAGAACTTCCATATGTCATAGGTGTAGCCATTTAAAAAAAAAAAAAGTGGAACGTGGAGCAAACCAAACTTGAACCCTTGCTAGAACCATACTTGTAAAGTATGCTGCTTGTAAATAATAAAATTTTAAAAACAAAGGAATGTTTTTATTTTTGAAAACTCTGTATTTACTGTTCTGCCATAATTGATTTCCCAAAACAATAGCTGGCATAGTTTGGGACACATGAGGCAATGGGATATGTAGGAAGAAATGATTCTTATTCCTGTTTATAATTAATGATGGGCTTTCTAATAGTCACTAAATATTTCCTGGCCTCAGACTTTATAGTTATAAAATGTAAGAGTTGAACTAAATACTCCTTAAGATTTTTTTTTCATGTTTTAGATTCTCAAAAATTTATTTAATGCATTTTACTAGTTAGACAATTTGGGTTTGGTACTTTAATCTGGGACAGCTCTTTCAAGTTGATGGGAAAATTTGTAGTGTAGATGTGCAAAAATGTTCTTGAATCTTCACTTAACCATCTGCGTATTAAGACTCCATAGCTTTCAATGTCTATAAGACTGTAACTATAATCAAATCAGACAAGGATATGTTGTTATAGATTTTTTTTTCTGAAAGTATGTGTATTTTTGCCAATATAAGCAACTTGTAGTTCCTTCAAGTTATTTTTCCTATTTTGTGAAACTTTCAGATTTTGTTTTGGATACTTTACATATTTGTGATTAAGCTACAGTTGTCTTGGAGTTTGGTGTGGAGGAGAATCAGCACCCCCCTTAATGAGTGTCATAGGAGATTCAAAAAAGGGATAACTAACTTTTCAGAGACAAAAAGAAGAGCTGCTTTTGATGCCAAGGAAAGCTCAGTGGAATTTAGACTTTTAAGGTCCCCATTCTCATTCTCAGTGTCTCACAATTTCTCATTCAGTGCCCTAATTTTCACATAAAAGACCCAATAAAGCCATGAAATTTACTTGAATTGTAATTTTACCACTCAGAATTTCAAGCCATGGTCTGCTTTTCAGTTATATTGATTCTAAGGCAACAAGAGATACAAGAGTCTTGTAGCACAGGCTTAGAAGATTTCTGGTTCCCTGCCCATGTCTTCAGCTGAGAAGTTAAAGCACAGAGGTTATACATGTCTTTTTGTAATCTCTCCAGTCTAGTCAGGAATAGCCATATTTCTCAAAGATTTTGTAATTCTCTATTTTACTATAATATTCTATTGAAACAGTCATTTGTTTTCCTAAAGCCTAGTTTTCCATTTAGACAAGTATTGATGACAATTTAAGAAATTATTTTGACTTGAAAGCCATGAATTACCAGGATTTTATTACTCAAGATTAATGTTATTACCTCATTTAAGTCTAATTAAGACAGGCAATTGTAGATTCTCAGCCTTGAGGGTCTGTTTTCTGTACCTGCCACATTTTGTACATACTGAAGCTGCAAAATCAAAATCATTTTAGTTATTTCAAACAAAAAGGGATTTGACATAGGACATACGGATTTTCCAAAACTTTTGGGAGGATTAGAGGACTGAAAGTCAGGAAAACCACTGCTAAATTTCTGAAAATCAAGACATTTTGGTAGTATAAAGAAACAATACCTACAACATTCATTGTAGTTGTAGTCAGTTTTGGGAAGGGAATAAAATTAGATGAGTTTGCTCAGTCCACCCTCTTTGCTCAGAATTCCTTTGTATCCTTTCTTCAGTTGGCTTCAATGATACTGTATTTTGAGTATCATCTTAGTTTACTTCATGCTCAACCTCTAATATTGTAAGAATTGCTGAATCTTTCCTACATCCTCACATTTTAGTTTTCTAGGCTTCTTATTGTTTATATACACATACATCAGTTTTCACCCATAGGTACCAGTATTTATGCATATGATCAATAAATTAGAATCTATTTCTTTTACTTTTTTTTGTTATTTAAGCTTCCACAGCCCTAATCCCAATTCTTACATAAGTATTCTGTCTTATTTTTGAAATAAATAATTCAGATAAGGATTGTTTTAGATAGAATTGTTTCACATGACTTTGACCTATCTTATTTCATTTTGTGTTAATCTCTCTAGTTACATTTTTTCTTTGTCTCTGAGTTTTCTGGAAATAAAGAATAAAGCTACAATTTTAAAATCTTCAGATAACATTGACTGGCTCAGTAGCTATTAAAAAAATAATTAGTACCTAGTACTACTGCTTTTCTTTTCAAACAAAACAATATTGTTTTAATAATTTGAGCCTGGTAGTACTGTTCTTCGTGTTATGAGGCAACACCAGGGAATTGAAATTATGAAGAAAGATTATTGTTAAGCTTGATAAAAAACTCAAACTCTGAAATCCGTATCAGAAAATGAGTCACCTTCGTGCTCATCCAATGAGGATAATTCAGTATCACTTAAAATATGGTTGAATAAAGAAAGATTTCTCTTGATTAGTGTTTAACTGCTCTTTTCCATAAGGTAACCTACAAAAAGATGTTTGGCTCCAATTATCAGGGTGTAAATTGCTTATGCAAATCAATGTAAGTCAATGAGGTGTAGATAAAAAGCAAAAGGGAAATATCATTATTATTGGTTTATGCTCATAAACTTCTGATGGCCTGAAGGTAATGACAGCATAAAGCTGTAGGGATTATTAGTAGTAACAATATACTCAATAACTTGTGTTCCAGTGAGAAGCTATATGTTAACATGTGTACACAGAGTTTTTATTTGGAAATCACAAGTTTATGTTTGTAAGAGAATGTTTGCTCCCTTACACAAAGATTTTTAGATAAATTAAAAGTCAGAAAATAGTAGAGGAGCAGAGACAGTGTGTCAAAGTTAATTTCCTTTCTGAAGAGATAGTATTGTGTTTTTTTCTAGATGGTAGCTGAATCATGCTTAATCTAAAATTGAATGACCATATACAGGTTTTGTTCACATTTCTCCATGTTTCACTTAAATCAATGTGCAGTTTTAGGTATACTATAGATAGAAAGGTTAACACATCAAAATAATTTTTGTGATCACTCAGTACCATATGATAATGCTGTCATTGCTGATGTATAGTCATTGGATATGACCTAATTAGCATTTAACTTGTTAGAGGCCTAGCTACAAAGCTAAAAATAATGATTAGGCTATAGAGAAAAAAGTATTAATTTTAAGGAAAGATTCTTGATTCTTGAGAATCAAGAATACCATCTCTACCTAATAAAAAAAGTGCATTAAAAATTAAATAGCAATAGCTATTCATATTTCTCAATTGGAGGAAAATAACTTCTCTCTTCAGTTTCAATTAATTTGTTTATGTACAGCTACTGATTGACTACTTATCATTTTACCCTGGAATTAAGTATTGTTAATTGACTATTGTGACTATATACCATTAACTAAAAGCCTTCACTATTAATGACATATTTCTCTATTTGGTCATCCTCAGGCTTTTTTCCAGCTTAATGGGAGCCTTTAGAAATTTATAGTTACTGATTTTCTTTTACCTGGTAGTTAAGCGCTCAAGATATATTATATATTTTAACTAATAGAGTTGATACTACAAAATGAGGCTCTTGATAACTTTATTGAAAATTTATTTGTGAAATGATTATATACATTTGGTTGATGAATAATATATTTGTATGTTTATATGTTTGTAAATGCATAACGATCTTTAAATGTGAATACACTGATGTACCTGTCTGCAAAGACTCTCTCACTCCTTGTAGACGTTACCATTTAGTTAGATTGCTAATTCAGAGGTACAAACTTGCCTTAGAGGCATTTTTGTCTAACCTACTTAGCTCTTGCATCAGCAGTTTTCTTTTGTTTCCATTTTAAATTTATTTTTTCTATAATTTTATGTTCTCAGAATGTTCATGTAATAGCCTAGAACTACATATTTGGCAGTGCTGAAAGCTTTGATGCTAAAAAACAAAACAAAAAACTCCTCTAGGTTAGAAAGATTTTTTCCTAGTTACTCATATTTTCATAATTGCTTGATGATTGTATTACATAGTTTAATACTAGTAATACGGAATAGGTGTACATAATATATTTAATTTTTTCAATGTTGGTGAACATTTAGATTGCATCCCAATTTTTGTTAACTAAACAATGCCATAATAATCTTTAAATTATAGGTTTTCCCATTATATTTTTATTCTTTTCATGTACATTTGTGACAGTACATTATCAATTTTTCATTTAAAACATTAAGCCTATATGTAATGGTGAAAATAAAGTTCGAAAGTTTTCTTTTAATAATACACTAAGCAAACAACATTGGGTCTATTCTCAAAATAAATTTCTTACTAATCCAATGAGTAAAAAATTACCCAATTGCTATTTCAGAGTATTTTTTAATTACAAATGAGTTTGAAAACTTGTCATATATTCGCTTGCATTTCACTTTTATCACTTGCTCTCTTTAATGACATATTTATCCATTTGTTTTACTTGTTTAAAAAACTGAAGCTTTAATTTTCCATAATTTTTGCAAAGTTATAAAAATAATGAACCATGAAATATTTACACATATTAATTTTCATTTATGGTATCTGAATGTCAAAATTATTATTATGAATAACAGCATGTTATAAATTAGTGGCTTAAGAGGAGTGCTCTAAATACCTATCCTAAGTTATGTGTTTGGAACCTATCTTACAAAAGTTCAAATGCATTCATAGTGTTGATCTACCTCTATGTTTCTGTCTATGGAAGAGAAGTCTCTGTGTTAATATGACACACAAAGAAATTAGGATACTCGTTTGTCATCCTGCATCTCATTTCCTTTTGCAATCAGTCTCTTATATTCACCTTTTCTCATGTGTTCAAGGTCTCTCCCTGTGATTATGTTACAGATCATTTTTTTCCTCCTCAAGAGCAATAACTCATTTTAGTGTTAAAATCTTTTCTTAATGCTTTGTGTTAATAAACCAAAATTGTGGCTTCTCTTCCCGTATCAGCTCTCCTTAGTTTCATATCCCTGTTGTTCATTCATTAGATATGTTCAGTTACTCACTTATTCCACACATATTTATTATATAGCCACTCAGTGTCAGACACCATGATAAGTACCAAGTATTCAGGGCATGTTATACTTAGTAGGTATGCCCTTTGATCTCATGAATCACCCAACTGGATAAATTGATATTATGTATATATTTATTAAATGTGATAAACACCGTGAAGAAAAAAATAGGATGTTGTGAGAGAACATATGGGTGGGTGGGGAAAGCAACTTTAGATTGGGTGTTTAGAAAATCCTTCTTGAGAAGAAGGCATGTGTACTGAGTTCTGAAGGATGAGAAAGAGCTGGAGGTGGAGGGATATGATTCCAGGAAGAGGGAACGGCTTGTACAAAGGGGTGAGGGAAAGGACTGAGCATGTTCAAGGAGAAGAAGCTGGTATAGATGAGCAGAGTTACTAAGGACAAGAAATGAGGTAGGAGAGGAGGGCAGGAACTAATCGTGCAATGCCAAAGCACACTGTGCCTAAGAAGGCTGGACTGTGTCCTGAGTGCTGCGGGAGTCTATTCAACAGTTTTAAACTGGGATGTAATGTGTGGTTCTGTTTATATTTAAAATAGTTATCTGGCTGATTGTATTAGTATATTGGGATTGGGACAATCAGCATACCGAGAGAAGAATCAGGTAATAAAATTAGGAAGATATTTTAATATTCACGTGAGAGTAATAGAGACCTTAAATAGTCAGTAGATATACAGAGACATGGATGGATACAAAACGGTTGTTGAAGGTAGAATGAAATGGACCTAGGGAATAGATTTGATAAATATTAGGGTCTGAGAGTTAAGAAAATGTGCCTAAGTATGATTCTGAAGTTTCTGGATTGGAGGCCTGAGACCAAGCCTGAATGGGCTGTGACAGATGGAGGTGGAGGGCAGAAGAGGGGCTAGCAGAGAAATTGAGCTGGAATAGTTGGAGGTGTCAAGAATAAGAAAGTAATCAAGGAGATTAAAGGCAACTGAGAGGTGGAGTAGAATAAAGACTGAAGAGTGTGGCTGTTGGCAGCTTGAAGATTTAATGATTTCTGTGGAATGGGTTAGTGAATGGAAAATATCTAAGTGGAGACAGTGTATGTAGAATAACATTGAACAAAAATCTGCCAAGGAAGGAGATCAGAAAAACAGGGTAGATAGAGAAGGATAAAGGCTAAGGAAAGTGTTTTGTGTAATTTTTTTTTTGAAGATGAGAGATCAACTGTACTGGTTTTAGGTTGGTCAAGAAGGAAGCAGGACAGAGATGCTGGGGAAGGAAGAGATAATGGGGATGGGCTTTGGTTCCTGAGATATTAAAGAGACTGGTCTTTGACAAAAGAGATACTTCCAGTAAATTTGGAGATTTGGAAATGGGAAAATGAAGGAATCCCTGGTGAATTATATATTTTTAGTGTTACTTGAGGCAAGATCAATGGCTGAAAGTGAGGTAATGCTGGGTGGTAGAGAGATTTGAAGATTGAGGGTTGGGAAGAGAAGTGAGGAATGGCTGCCTGGCAGTATTGAGTGCCTAGTTTATTTTAATTTGGTGATTACGATTTTATATTAAAACTCAACTGTTCAATTGCATTATTTTCTCCTGTGATGCCCAGATGCATGGTTGCAGGTTTAGAGAAGGCAAATACTTGAATCCATCCAGAATTTTTGTTGTTGTTGTTCTTGCCAGCTAGGATAATTGAAAGACAGAGTTGCAAAGGAGATGACGCTATTAGCTAGGAATTAAGATAACCTATGAAATAGAAACTCAATATCCAGGGAAACAAAAAACAAATAATGTTAACAGTAAATAATATATTAGCAAGTGCATATGATATCAAATAAAAGAAATACCCCATGCTTTTGAGCATATGGGAAATTTAATTTGCCCTTATTGAATTCCTCTTATGTCATGCCCAGTTATAGGAGAATGTTCCAAGGAACTTTATAATTCCAGAACATATGGAGAAGAACCCTCCATTCTCATCCACACTGACAGGCATATTGGTTTCATGGAGAGAACTAATGAGTGAACGGGAAAGAAATGAGTGCGTGTTGCTTGATGTCTGGTATATATCTTGTCTAAGTCTTGCCTTTGTGGTCACCTGGAGGTTAGTGTCTTAGCTGCTTTAGAGCTCATTTAGGTATGGTTATTTTGTGCTGGAGAGCCTAATTGATACTCCCATTTCATGAGGCACCGCCCCTCACCCCCCTGCCACCAATTAATGGTCTTGTCGCCTCAGTAGACCTTTGTGAAAAACAGGCTGCTGAACCCCATAGCTTGCAGAGCACTCAGGGTCTCTTTCTTTTCTCAGACTTGGGTGGGGGAAGGTTTCTAAACGTTCCTGAAATCTAAAGAGGCTTTGGTCTCCATTTTTTTCTTGCAATTTTACTTTTCAAAATTAAAAAAAAAGAGAAATTCCTCAAAGAACTTTCCTCCTACAAATTAGTCTATTTAATTTCCCTTCCTGGGCCCTCTAAAACATTTTGACTTCCCAAGGCTGAAGAAGAAGATGTTGACTTTGGACCTTTTTTTTTTTCCCTTGAGCTTAATCTTAAAATAACTAAAGTTTCTTTGGTTCTTTGTGTGGCAGGCTTTTTGTTTTTCTAAGTGCTTTACTTATGTCATTTTTTATGTACACTGTACTCAAGTAAGTACTATATAATCTATTTTTTCCAGTTGAAGAAATTAAGGTTTAGAGAAAATAGATCTCTTGCCCAAGATCACATGGCTGGTAAGGAGTAACCTGAATTCTTAGTTTTTCTGAATACACACACTACTTCTTTCTCACTTGAGTTTCATTTTTTCTCAACTAGTCACCAGAACCAGGGACTGAATGAGAAAACTCCATGTACAAGGCCTGCAGCCAATGGGCATCTTGATTTACAAAAGGCAGTGTAGTTTTACGAGCCAGGAAATAATTTATCTGTTGTGTAGCTTGCCATGGTCAAAACCCTTTACCAGAGCATTTAGAAAAAGCAATTCACAAACTTCAGTTTTACCAATAGATTCGTTTTATGTCTCAGTCACATTTCAGGCTAGCAGCAGAAGTGAGAGGTGGGGATATTTTAGTACCCAGAACAACCCTTTGGACTTACGTTCACAGCACTTCACTGACACGTGCAGGACCCTGTCAGGTTGTTCTGGAATGGAGTACAAATTCAACAGTGGCAATATTGTACCTCTGGTGATGCCCCTGCGTGTTATGGCACTGGTGGCGTGATCTATAATTGCTAAATCAGAGACAGGCGAAAACAGAACTGAAGTGAGAATAACCTGTTGTCTGTAATTCAAGACAAACAAGCAAAAAATCTTTCATGGGCTAGCAGGTTGTTCTGATTTAAAATTTTCTAATTTTTCTGGTATACAGCCCTTTAAGCAAGTATACTGATTTTATAAAATTTATACTCCTTAGGTGGAGTAATAGATTTTTAAAACATGTAAAATGCCCTTTGTTCCTATGGAAATATCTGAATACTCCTAGATTTAAGTATCCAACTTCTGAAAGTAAATTTATGTTAAATACACATTTAAAAAATCAAAATCAAAATTGCATAGTTATTTTTGTTCTAGCTGTTTGAACAAATTTCCTTCCTAAATTCCACCTCTTTTTTATTGTATCTGGTGGTTAAAAACTGCTGTACCTCAGAGTTTGGTAATGGCTTTTATTTTACTGGATTTCCTCCTTGGAAACTAGTGTAATTTAATAATAAAAATTTAATAATTATACATTTTTATCCTTGGTTCTTATCTAATAGAATTAAAATTAAACATTATTTTGCATAAGGCTTTTTCAGTGCTTTGCTACAGATTTTTACTTAATTTCATAGTCTCCAACCAGTCTTCTGTATTAACAAAAATAATGTTTTGACCTATAATCCAGCTTTCTAGAGTTTTAGCTGGTCATCTGTCACTGCTGCTGTTTCTCAAGGTCAGGAAATGAAGAAACATCCTCTGAAGTGCATGACCAGGCTTTAGATGGGTTTTGTCCAACCCTTGTGTGACATTGCTGTGATCTGGCATCTTTTATTCTGCTTTCGTTGTTATCCATGTTTCCTTTAAGATCACCCAGTAATCACCAAATCATCTAATATTACATATGCATGTAAATATTTAATTTAGACTT
The DNA here is from genome assembly GCA_004024745.2 of Catagonus wagneri. Lineage (NCBI taxonomy): Eukaryota > Metazoa > Chordata > Mammalia > Artiodactyla > Tayassuidae > Catagonus > Catagonus wagneri. Next base: position 11,818,043 of record PVHT021183617.1, read on the forward strand.
ATGGTTCCTAGTTTAAAAGCCCTTGCTTTGTTTAAGACACAAGTTTTGCATAGTTTTATTTTTTATTTTTGTCACCCATTGTGCACTCTTCTCTGTGGAACTGTCATATCTTTTTATTTATTTATTTATTTATTTTTTGTCTGCCTCTTTTTGTAAAGTATTCACCTCTTTTCCTCAGACCTAATAGCAGTGGAAGCCTAGTTAATTTACTAAATAGAACAAGGTATTCTTTTTTTTTTCATTATGCATAAATTGTGAGAGATTGTTTTTATTTTTCTTGCTGAGGTAACCAAGAAAATATCAGATATGTTTGCGTTGTGTGTTTTACCCATTAGTCTTGTGTCAGTCAGGGTTTTGTGTTGCAAGCAACAGAAACAAACTCTGACTAAATTAAGCTGAAAGAAATTTATTAGAAGGATGAGGTTATCCCTTGGAATCACTGGGAAAGCTGGAGAATCAGGTTTACAAAACAGATAATAGGGACTAAGGGAGACTTGGAAATTAAGAAACCTATCCAAGGTCATGGCACAGGACTGGCTGGTTCAATAGGTGCCCTTAGCATGGCTATATCTGGAACCTCACAGTCACCATTGCAGGGAGTGTGATTTCAGCTATTCCTGCTCCTTGTATTGAGCCTGTGGGATTCACAGTCCTGGAATGAAGTATCCACTTGTGTTCATGCTTTAGCTGCCAGGGAGAAGGGGGAGGGAGGATTTAGTATTTTGTCCCTCCTCTTGCAAGTGAGAGAACCCTCAGTTTTCTCCAAGATTCCATGATGAGTTATTGCCCTCATACAAAAGTGGCGTTTAAATACTAGAAAGCCAAAAGAATGACAAATGCCCACTACAAATATTTTGAGGTACAATTATTCTTAATAGAAAGGAACAATATTTCAAACCCTTGCTTCAAACTTCTTGTCATATAGTCAGAAAAATCAATGCCCGATTTACCTGGCATTTCCCAGACTAGTCTTACAAACAGAAGGGATCCTCCTTTCCACTGTGGCTGAGGCCTAGGCTGCATCCCTTGTCTCACTAGAGAAAACACGATTGACCATTTCCCCATAAGCTAGTCCCCTCTTCCTTCTCATTAACCAGATTCCGATTTTCTTAAGATTGTCTCTCACTTATATATTATCTATATAATCATATACATCACAGAATTGGGTACCGATTTGTGCAATCCCAAAACAAAACTTCCTAAATCTTTGTTGCTAGCTTTGGCTAGAGCACAGGATGCAGTTCTGGTAAATGGGAGACATGAGGAGATTGATGTAGATTTTGACAGGGAGTTTTCCTGATTCTTAAAAAGAAGTGATCGGGAATAAATTCCACCTTTTCCTCTGTGCAATGTTAACAGCTGAATGTGGGGCTCGGGACTGCTGCAGTCTTGTAGCCCCAAATCTAAGACTAAAGCTGCAACACAGATTAAAGCTGGGGCCAAAAGAATCCAGTGGAAAAGAACTGCAGGTCTATCTTACCTTTTTAGAGTAGGAAAGAATAACCTTGTCATTAAGAAGGTCATTCCAGGATGGGTTCTTTTGTGGTTTTTTTTGGCAACTAAAATTATACAAGCCAGTCAGTATAGCTTTGATTTTTATCAGACTGTCCCTCCATGTCCTAGGGAATAAACCAGTTATACGGTTGATCCTTTGTTTTAATATTCTGAAGGGCTCATTAATAGGAGAGCAAATATTCCATAATTATTTCCATGTAAATCTTAAAAGATAATAGTGCTTTACTTTCTCAGCTCATTTTTTACTTTTCCTGTTCCATTGCCTTTATACATAAAGTGTTATGAACTGTGTCACATGTTAAGTAAAGAAAGTAAAACAAAAAACGGTCTCACACTCAGTAGTTTATAGTCTTTTGATGGCATCATGGCCAGTCGCACATATCAATGCAAGTTGTATATCTGACATACATGCACTGAAATAATAAATTAAATCCTATATAAAGTTTAAACATGACATTTTGGGGAAACCTGATGGGTGCAAGAAATCTCTCTTTACTGTATTGTCAGCTGTCAACAGAGAGGCCTACTGAAAAAGGATAGTTGGAAATTGCACAAATATATTGAGCATATACCTTGTACTGGGCTGGGCATAGTGATGCTGTTTAAATAGTGGTGAACTGGAATAATAAGGTACTTTCTGTCATGGAATTTACAGACTATATAGCAGTCAAACTAATTCTTGGCAGAAACGCATCAAACTTGAGTCTTGGAGATTGAATTGAATTTAAATGGGCAAAGGAGGAGAGAAGTATAGAGAACTGCATGTGCAGAGAACTAGAAAAGAGAAAATATGTAATAGGCATCTGTAATAAAGCTGAAAGTGGCTAAGTTTAGGCAGGGAGGCAGAAAAATAGAGATGGGATTGCCTAGGTTCAGAAGGACCAGACCATGAGGGGTACTTTTACGTTACATTAAGGTGTTTGGACTATATTTTGAATGCAGCCTGGATTCATGTGTATATTTGATGAAAAGTATTCATGCCTGGCTACATGATAGAGAATAAATCTGAAAGAGACAAAACAAAATTAGCAGCAGTGGTAGTTGTCTGGGCAAGATACTGTAGAGTGACTGTCAAACAGGTAAAAGGAAGGGGGAGTATTGGAGGATTATTTAGAATGTGGATCATTACCCGAATGTGATGGAAAGGGAGAGAAAGGCATCAAAGATGACTCCTTAGTTGAACTGGATGTAGGGGTCACCACTGGGGAAGGGCTGCTAGAAGAAGCTGATATGAGGGAGAACAATGAGTTCAGCTCTGAGCATGACAATGATCTGTGTGTCATAGATATTGGACTTGGGCCAGCAGTTGTTTGAGCAGGGAAGGGGTTTGGACTTGGGCTGGAGTCTCTGAGTGTTGGTGTTTTGATTTATCAAGTGATGATAATAACATCTAACTCATAAATGTCATGGGATTAAATGAGATAAAATATTCAGCAACTAACAGTGCTAAAAGGAAGGCAAATATTAATGCTTTTATGGACTATGTTCCTTAATTATTATTGTTAATAATGCTTTTCCTTTGGTTACTCAGTTTTCCACTTGTAATCTGAAATGATTAAAAAGATTATTGCAGCCAGTGTCTACTGAATAAACATTCTTGTGTTAGGCACTCTTCACCCTTTAACACTGTACAGATATGAAATCATTTCTTTCTTTGAAAAACTCTGCACAGCAGGTACATTTATTACTCATATTTTATAGATATGAAGACAGGCACAAAGAGGTTAAGTAACTTGCCCACTCTAGCATAGCCAGGGAGCATTGGAGCATGGATTTGAATAAAGACAGATTCTCATTCCTGTACTTTATATATCAGAATATACTTTTGCTTAACATGCTTTCAACTTTTAATCACTTTATATCATTCATGATGTTTCTTAATATTCTAGTGGTCATCCCTGTTTTATTCTTTCAACAACTCCAGTGTTTCTGAAATCCTTTTTTTTTTTGGTCTTCTGTCTTTTTAGGGCCACACCCATGGCATATGGAGGTCCCAGGCTAGGGATCCAACTGGAGCTCCAGCCTATGCCAGAGGCACAGCAATGCGGGATCTGAGCTGTGTCTGTGACCTACACCACAGCTCAAGGCAACGCCGGATCCTTAACTCACTGAGTAAGGCCAAGGATAGAACCCATGTCCTCATGGATGCTAGTCGGGTTTGCTAAGCATTTCAGAAGAGTTCCCATTGTGGCTCAGTGGTTAAAGAATCCGACTAGCATCCATGAGACTCGGGTTCGATCCCTGGCCTCATTCAGTGGGTTAAGGATCACGCATTGCAGTGAGCTGTGGTATAGGTCACAGATGCAGCTCAGATCCCATTGCTGTAGCTGTGGTGCAGGCTGGCTACTGTAGCTCCTATTCGACCCCTAGCCTGGGAACCTCCATATGCCATGAGTCCCTAAAAAGACAATCAATCAATCAATCAATCAATAAATAAATACTTTATATAAATGACTTAATTCTCTTTACAGAGTTAATATTAAAACATTCCTCTTCTTTACGTTATAAAGTCAAATCTGCTGATTGACTTCCATATACATAAATATAAATTTCTATTTAAGGTTTGTAACTAGCCATTTCCATATTCATTGACTTCTAGGTTTGCAAGGACCTTAAAATCTTCTTATTCACTCTCATATCAAATGTTTGATTCATCTTGTCAATTGGTTATTGTACCAAGACCTCCTCCCTAGTTTCAATCACGAAACCTTCCTACACGAAGCCCATCTCAGTATTTGTAGTTGTTCTCAGTAAACTTTTCTCCATCACTGTTGCCCCAACACCTGGTAAGCTACCAGGCACATGCGAAGCACACCATATATTTTGTGGAATGGATAAATAAACAAATAATCATCGAAAGGCCACATTTGCTATTTACATTTTTTTAAATGGCTCTACAAAGACAATGCAAAACTTCCTCAATTCAAATATGGCTATTTTTGTGAAAGAAGAATGCTAAAATAACTAAGTAAAACACTGGAGTTTTATTGTGGAAAAAAAAAGTGACATATGTAGAGTTCCAGTAACATCCCAAAACTAGGATGGCAAGAAACCACTATCTACCCTGAATAGCAGGCAAGATGGAGTTGCTTCCTAAACTTGGAAAATTGCCATTTCAGCCTGTTTCAAATGTAAATTTGAACTTTTTTCTGAATTGGGGAGGGAAACAAGAATCAAGTTGATGATCATTATTGAGCCAAGGTCAACTCATATCATGAACAATTGGATTTTTATGGTCTTTCTATGAGGAGATCTTTCTATGGTTATGTATTGGTCCTTTCAAGTTCTATGTTGAATTCCTTTGTTTCCTCTTTTGGCTTATCCTAGCAGTACTATCCATAAGCAGAATCCAATAATTAATGGTTCTATTTTTAACACTTTTTTTATTATAGCATCACTAAAATAAAATTTAAATTTATGTTTCATAATTCCTATTGTTCCAAATTCTTCATTTAAGTACCAAACAAACATAAAATATAATTCTGATAACTAAATCTGAAATATTGGTTTAAATCCTGGTCCCTGGATTCTAACTGGAAATGCCTCATATGGCATGTTGAAAGCCAAAATTAGCATTCAGATTGGTCATTCAGGTTTATATTTTTCCAATAAAGTTATTCTAACACCTGTTGATGATGATGAATTTGTGGTTGCTAGGTTAGTGTTAGGTACTGCATCTCTTAAGAGGCTGATTAAGTGGGAGTTGTCATTTGCTGAGCTATGAGTTGCCAAGAAAGCTGAATCTGTCATAGGTGCTACAATTTGTATTTCAGAAAATTTGCTTTCCCAACTTTAATTATCCCCAAAGTATTCATCTCTACATAAAGTACTGAAAAGAGTCAGCGTTTTTTTTTTTCTTTCCAGTTTTAGTACTGTGATGCAAATTAGGATTTTGTCTACTACCTACATGTTGTAGAGATGATGGAATTTCAGATGAAGGAGGGGACTCTCTCTTTTATAATATACTGCTTTCTATTGACTTATCCACTTTGGATTGAGAAAAAAAAATAATGCCAAATGGCCATAACTAAATAATATTAGTTATTTAGCCATAACTAAATAATATTCAGAGTGACACGAAGAAATTACATACATTTAAGAGCTAATGATTGAAAATGTGAACTGTGAAGTCCTAAACTTAAAAATATTAAATAACTTTGGAATTGACTTTTTACTAACTATTAATATGTGTTTCAAATTCATGGAAATAAGTCTGTATCATGTTGTATTAGGCAGCTTGCCATTTATAGATAGACGAGGATATGGGAAAGGTTGTGGAGACAGGCATTGCCTTTTTGGTAAATCAGTCCCTCTTCACATCAGCATATATCAGTAAAGGTTTTTTTTTTATTTTTCCATAAAATTAAATGTTTTTTTTCAGCCCTTCAATGTGAAAGCCTGATGGGAAATTTTCCCCTAAATATTTCACTTGTAGCAGAAGTTGTTTTCAAAATTGTCTGAGTTTGACTTGTTAAATTAGAGGAAGATCTTTGACCCTGGAAATTTATAGAAGTGATTATGACTAAGAAATATACTATAGCTAAATCTCTTTGGAGTATTTTAAAATGTGATTCTTCATCTTTTTTTGCATGTCTTTGTATTAATGTAATTTCAACAAATGGAAATGGCTAACTGAATTGAGAAATAAATGTGCTTACTGGAAATTGTTTAGCCTTTGAATTGTATTTACCATGTTATATTCTTTGTAGGATTACTTAACCATTCACAAGTATGGCAATGCCGCCAGAAATGATCTCTGGAATACACTATCAGAGGTAAAGTATAGAAAAGTTGAAAACCCAAACCTCTTCTTGAATATTTGAATTAAATTATAAAATATTCATAAGTTTTATTAACACTGACAGTTTTTGCTTTTTTATTGTTCTGTTTTCTTCATACCGTTTTTTTTGTTTTATATTTGATGTATTATAAGGATAATGGGGTTTAAAATTACTTCAGCTGCAAATGGTTTTAAAAGATACCTTGCCAACTTTGAAGCATGTTAATACTTCTGAAATATAATTTTAATATGCTGTCAGATATTCATGTTGGGTAAAATACTGTGGTAAAGAATTTTTTTTCTCAATATGTGAGTAATATATATTTTAGTTAAATACTAGACATACTGGAAATGCTTCATGATGTTACAATTACTTTAACAATAAAATGTCTTATCTTCTATTAGGTAAAAACTTTAATGTTGTAAAGATTTTATTTCCATACATATATGTATATACACATATATATGCATGAAGCTTAACTTAAGGCAAGAAGATTAGTTTCACCAATTTTAAATATTATCATACTTAAGTAAATCATAAAGGTAAACATGAAAATAGTTTAATGTTAATTATGTTGATAATTCATGTTTATAAAAGTAATTTATACAATTTTTATTATAAAGGCTTTAAAAAGGAATGGAAAATATGTAAATATACAAGAAGTAATGGATCAGTGGACGCTCCAGATGGGTTATCCTGTTATCACCATCTTGGGAAATACAACAGCAGAAAATAGAATAATAATTACTCAGCAACATTTTATTTATGACATCAGTGCTAAAGCTAAAGCACATGAACGTCAAAATAACAGGTACAACTCTTTTTTACATGAAAACATTGTTTTTGTTTTTATTTTCACTTTGCATGTTAGCATTTCAAAAAGAATTGATAACAGAATTATGAAATATATGTGAAATGTAGTTTTCATTCATTTCTTTATTTATATATAGTATTTTCATTTTGAATACTCTTCTGCTCCCATTTGGAGATATTTTAACTATTAAGAAAACAGAATTTAAATTACTATGACCATTTAAAAATTGTTTGTTTTTCTTTACTTTTCTCTGTAAATGTATGTTGAATTAAATTCAGGAAAGTTAAAATACTTTCATGTGAATGATATTGAGAAAAATCAAGATTTATAAAATAGATAAGAACAGAAACTAACAATCCCAAAAGACTAGTTAACCAGACTAAACAGTGTCTGAGCTGAAGGAACTCAAACTAGATCTATTTAAAATGGTCTATATATCAATGTCACTTATTATCAAAATACATTCTATTCCCTCACTTTTAGTGTTTAAAAACCACTAGACACAACATACATAGAATTTGATTAGTTACTTTAGCTTTCATTTGAAACTCTAATTACTGAAAACTCAGCATGTGGTGTATATTTTCTATTTCATGTTTTCCCACTGTTTTGTGTTTTATTAAAGCTGAGCCAAGGAAAGACAGAGCTTATATTATTCCATTTTATTTTCTCAAAACTGTCCTTAGGTGTTCCTTTGTGGCTTAGCATATTAAAGATTCGGTGCTGTCACTGCTGTGGCTTGGGTCACTGCTGTGGCAATGATTTAATCCCCAGCCTGGGACCCTCCACATACCAGGCCAAAAAGGCGTGGCCAAAAGGAAAAAAAAAAGGTATCCTGATAAAAGGTTGGTGGGGGAAACAAAGAGGGATGGAAGTTAAAATTAATACATAAAATAAGATGTTGGAATTAGGCTTGTCATGCTGTCTCCATTACTTGGGAATATTAGGAAACTGATTTTATCATCCACCAGTATCTAGAAGATGGGAAACACTTATTAAGCTTTCTTTATTATCTCTAAGATGAATGAAAATCATTCCCAAGTATGAGAGTTCCAAGACTAGGTAGAAGTGATTGAGAAGTTCATGCATGTTTTCTAATGACTAAATTTGGAACCCAAAATTTTAAGAAAGCATCATCTTAAATTTACCAATCAATGTATATGTTGTCCTTTGACAAACTGTCCTTGCAATCAACTGTTTGGACTTGTGGAATACAGTATTATCCTGCCACACTGTTAGGATCTGTCTCTGTCAAGCCTTCTGCATCCAGCCTACCTTCTCCTTAGCTGCCAGACACCCCTTCTGGTCGACCACTCTCCAGCCCCAGGCGAAACCTGCTTAGGCATCAGTCCTGGCCTTGCCAGGAAGTACATAAAAATTACTTGACTGTGGCAAGGTTAGAGAGACTCAGGCCATGCCTTTGAGAATGATCAGTCTGACACAAACATCACTGATGCAGAAAAACATAAAGGACATGCAGATGACAGGACAAATTTTGAACAAAATACTCTGTCAACCTATAACATGCACCAGATGTATCAGACACGAGTCTGACTCTTTAAAGGAGTTTTTCCCAGGCTGTATGGGTATAGGTAACATCTATAGAGCTTTGCTTTTGCTGAGGTTATAAAATCATATGGGTGATTTTTGAACCCTGAGAACTTGGCATAGAAAAATATTAAGAGTGAGGTAATGCATGACATCTCATCAATCTCAAAATGTGTTTTCAATCTATTTTGAAATAATGGAGTTTGAAGTTGAAATTTTAGTATTCAATTTCATATTATCGATCATTTAATTCACTATAACATGATGGTCAAGTCTTCAACACCAAATCTGTCTGCCCATTGTCTGTAATGTTTTTAGATCTATACTGTATAATGCAAACAGTTAATGAAGTAAAACATAGTGCCCATCTATGCCTGAAATCCCTTGACTTGTGGATATTTTCTGAGAGAGTAAAATCAGTTCTTTGTCTTTAATTTTGTAGAGGACACTAGACTATCACTACAATGCCTAGAACATTTTTAATGTGTATAGTAATTATATTTTCCCATGTGGTAGCTATATTACAGCATAGAAAGGAAAGATCTCTATAATAATTGCCAAAGTTAGTTGACATGTGAAAGTAACTAAAATATTTGCCAGAATTTTGGTATTTGGGAAGTTTTGAATTTGTGTGGCTTTTTTTCTTTTTAAAGTTAGTACATTTTAATGTTCAATAATGTCTCCTACATATATGGAACTTCATGGAGTCCAGTAATTCAGAAAATTATATTTATCTCCTTTTATTTCTGACCTGATGACAGTAACCTCTGAACCATTTTTCGTGGCACCTACATTAATACTTCACTAATACTGGCACCATTTAAAAGAAAAGATTTTTCACTTAAAATAAGCATCTGTTATTTTCTACCTTAATATAATCATTAGAATAACATTGCTTTATTATAAAAATGTGACCTTTGATGAAGAGTGGTAGTTCCAGGTACTATTAGAGTAGAGATATCTTGAGGGTCTTTTGAAATACATTGTCTTTGTTGTTGTTTTTTCTGCTTAAAATGAAATGATTAAAATTCAAGTTAAATTTAAGGGACTGGGGCAAAGTCTAATTTCGCAAGTTCTTTTTCTAGTCTCTCTTTAAACATAGCTTACTGCAGTCTCAGAATTTTTTTTTAAAGCGTGCTACACAGAGCTTTTCACCCACAACATTTAGGGTATTTTAACTTTTTAATCATAAAGTAACATAATTGCCATATTTTATTTGATTTTAAAGTCAAACTGGTGAGAAGATCAAATATGTACTTTTGGAAAGTTATGAAAAATAACTTACATCACATTGATAGTGTAGCAATTCAGAGATGAATACAAACTTCGCATATGTTTGGTGATTTGCAGTTTTTATTTTGTCACTATGACAATGTGTAAATTTTGAGTGTGTGTGTCTATGTGTATGTATGTATATACACAGACACAAAGACACAAAGGACAGACTGAAAGAGCATTCTTAGGAAAAAGAGAAGGCTTTTAAAAATGTTTTATAGAATGCACTGACATTTGTATCCCAATACTTTAAGGTTAACTTTTTTTTTTTTTTGGATTCTGAACATTGCTATAAAGTGCAATGTCTACCTATTAGGAAGTTTCCTGTATGTATGTGGAATTAACTGTAAGCAACATGCAGGTACTGATATGTATCTCTTTTTTTCTAGACTTAGGAGATTTTTGAAAAACTCAATTATAAAAATATATCAGTTGGTATTGTAATATCTGGTTTCATTACTTAGAAGAATATAGTTTAAATGTAAAATTATAAGTTTTATTGGGGCAAATAATATTTCACATAGACATTTATGATCATGCTACAAAAAGATACATTTATCCTTGAAAGATTTTAAGCATCTTCAATTTTATATATTCTTTGCCCTTTATATGATATTTATTTGACTTTACAATTAGTTGACCAAACTCCATGTGGAAGATATGTACTAAAAAAACAAGTTCATCAAGTTGATCTCTGTCTTATTATAGATTTATTTGGTTCCTTTTATTTAACCTCAACCCAATCCCATTCAGTCCACTTCAACAGCAATTTGTGGAATGCCTTTCATTTCTAGGCTTTTATAAGATGTTAGGTACAGGAGTTCACTTTGTGGATCAGCGGAAATGAATCCTACTAGTATCCATGAGGGTGCAGGCTCGATCCCTGTCCTCACTCAGTGGGTTAAGGATCCGGTGTTGCTGTGAACTATAGTGTAGGTTGCAGATACAGCTCGGATACTGTGTTGCTGTGGCTGTGGTGTAGGCCAGCAGCTACAGCTCTGATTCAACCCTTAGCCTAGGAAGCTCCATATGCCATGGGTGCAGTCCTAAAAAGATAAAAAATGAAAAAGATCTTAGGTACACAAAAACGTGTTTGTAGTTTAATTTGAGAGTCAGATACAGAGTCAGATACTGTTACCTCTTAACTAATTATTTCAATTAATCAAAATGAGTCATTATTTTTAGAGAATGGCTGTTAAAACATGTATATATCAGTTCTCTGAATCTTTCTCACAGTAAACCCATTATTAAATGTTTGTGGCATATTCTTCATGTTACGAGCTTGAAGGTATTTCTAAAAGAGCTTACATGGGTTGTGTCTACCATACAAACAATACCTGTTTCTCTGCTATAGGTTGTTTATTTTCTGGCCAGTTGTGTATCATCAATTACAGTATAGCATCATGTCTCCACATGGCACTCAAAAATGTTCATCTGATTAAATACAGCATATAATTTAAAATTCAGAATCTTAAACATACTAACTTTCCATATTGGGAATAACACTTGGTTTTTAACAAGGAATTTCTTCCAGTCTTCTGTTTGGACTTTTTGCCATTACTAAATTCTGTTTATTGTGAATGGGCAATGTGAAATGATAAAGTAATAATTGAATTCCGGATGACAGGTTTGGCAGAGCTGTCTTCCCCTATGAAAAGATATACTCACTCTGTTTTTTTAGTTGTATAACCCCAGATATGTTGCCTGAAAAATTCTCACTTCTCCATTCACTCCCACAGTTACTGAGTTCATGTATTATCTCTTCTTATGTTTTCCAAATTAAAAATGTTTCACACACTCCATACTGTTGGCTACCCCTGTTGCTAATGGTTGCAATGATTGGTCAACATAATCTGGCTACAGTTTAGGGAAAACAAAATATAGTCACTGGATTTTATTGTTAGACTGTCGAGCTTATCTCTGGCTCCTCATTTGAGATTGAATTGATATCACTTTATGTACAAGTTAAGGCCTCAATTTTTATTCTATAAAAAGCCGTATTCTAGAAAATGCCTCTCTTTAATAGCTAAGACTCATGAGCAATTCCTGCACATTGGTGGATGATTTCACATATCAGTTTGAAAATTCTATTTCAGAAAACAAAGCATTGCATGTGCCCCATGGTGTTCTTTGTGTTGATCTGGATTTTTAGGGAGATTTGATTAGTTTTGCTTTTTTTTCCTACTTTGCTAGGTAACTTTAGGTGGACTGTATCAACTTCTCTGTAAGATACAATGGAAGTGTTTTTTTTTTTAAGAATAGACAAATAAAAAAATTTTGAAATGTAAATGCATTAAGCTACTGAAATGTGCATTAATACAGAATCAAGTAGGAAGAGCTATTTTAAGACTTTAAACAATGTACAGTGTGGCTCAGATTTATAGATTTTAGCTACTTTTTATTCCTAATGTAAAATGCAGAATTTTTCCCAAGATTAATTATTTTTTGGTAGTCTTCCTTTTGTATTGAAATTAAAACTCTTAGAGGCCAAGTCTGTTTAGTGATATGAAAGAGTGAATTCGTCTTCTTGACTTATTCCTTATATTTATGAGAATTTTTTAAATTCTCGAGAGAATAATAAAAATCACAAAAAAGTGCATCGGAAATGTTTGTTTGTTTTAGCCATTTTTTTTGTCTTTTTGCCTTATCTAGGGCCGCACCCGCGGCATATGGAGGTTCCCAGGCTAGGAGTCTAACAGGAGCTGTAGCTGCCAGCCTTCACCACAGCCACAGCAACGCGGGATCCAAGCCGCGTCTGCAACCTATGTCACAGCTAACGGCAACGCTGGATCCTTAACCCACTGAGCAAGGCCAGGGATCGAACCCACAACCTCATGGTTCCTAGTCAGATTCGTTAACCACTGAGCCATGACAGGAACTCCAGTTTTAACCATTTTTATTCTTAGAATTTCTTTTTTATTTTGCAGTTACCTGTGGCAGATTCCACTAACTATTGTGGTAGGAAATAGAAGCCATGTGTCCTCAGAAGCAATGATTTGGGTGTCTAACAAATCAGGTAAAAAATATATTCTCTGCTGAGGAACCATTTGGTTTTAGGTAATTGTTCAGCAGCTTAGCCTTTGCTTTCAGCTGTTATAAAAATGTGAATAAGATAATTTGGAAAGTGAATATATAGAATAACCTGTATAAAGTTAAGTATAATATAGTACAGTTTGTGTATGGTCTAATTTCAGTCTGCTAATATAATTATTAAATTTGTGTCTGATGGTAAAGAGAAAATTTTAAACTAAGCATGTGTAGTGCTAATTTTAACTGTTTTAAACTGTATCACTTTATAATCCCAAATATAATTAAATTATAAACATGACTCCCAATAGAATAGTATGCCAAATACTGAAACACAGGTCACATTTTCAATGCAATTTTTCTGCTATCTTCTCTTTACCAGACTGGCTCTTTAAAAAAATGGGTGAAGCAATGTTCTCCATAGAATTAGATAATTATAGGGCCAGAAAGGAGAGGCCTTCATAGGTCATCAAATCGTCCCTTAGGTAGGGTCATCTCTCAAGGAGCAGAGAAAGATGAAATTCTCTTCTACTTCCAAATATCTTCCGATAGAATAGTGACCTATTTCAATTCACTGTCAGAAAGCTATTTCTTGAATCCAATATAAATCCCTTATGCTAAGAGTGTGAAACACGTCTCTTTTATTTCTGTTTTCCATTGAATTGAAGAAAAAGCCAATTATCATCTTTTATGTAACATATTTAGATTTAAATGGTCAAGTATGTCCACACTTTGTTTTTCTTACTCTTTTCCCTCTTTCTCCTTTCTCACATTTGTTTTGTAAGCATCACTTTAAAACAGCCATGACTATTTTCTTGAAATAAGATGAGGCATAAATAAATAACAAAAATGTTGTTTCTTCTCCTCAGTTTTGCTATTACTAGGGAGAAGTAATTGCTCAAAATGCGTACACACATGCATACGAAAAGAGAAAAAAAGGTCTTATAGCAAAATCTAATCTGCTTCCCAAAAATTTAAACACTTGTTTTTCCAGTTGAATTTTCATTCAAATTTTCATTTTATTGTATTTTTAGCACATAATCACATATTATGAAAACATGTACTTTCATTTATATACATTGCATATAAAACATTTATATGTGATGTAGTAAGGCATTTAAATGGTTACTTTAAAATGTATTGGTGTTTCTCCTTTTAAATTGTTTATTGCAATCTATTCTTTTCATTTCTTTGAGTTAGTATTTATACTGTAATACTCAATTCACACTTACTGTATTGTCTTTATACTTCTCTTTTGTGTTCAAGTAGCTGTTTTAATTATCTACATAATTTATTATGAAATGATGAGTGAAAGCAGTAAGTTGCTATTATAACGATCCAGGTATTAGAATAAAGTCATCACTCCATAGGGTTGCTAGGAACAGGAAATAGAACAGTTTGCAGAAATAAAGTAAAACATTTCTCATTAGCAGTAGACTGGAAATGGGAAATTAGAAGAGTGCAAAGATGCTGATCAAATGTCAGGATCAACTTCAACTTTTACTTCTAGACAGTGCAGGATTCAGGGCAAGTCTGATTCTCTTTGAATACTTTTCCCAGGTCCATTTCCTCTAACTCCCTAGTTATTTCTATGCTATTATTTATGGTATCTACTTACTCCACACAGGAGTACCTGAAATAGTATCATGGATTTTCTTTTTTTTTTTTTTAATTGAAGTATTATTGACTTACAATATTAGTTTCAGGTGTACAGCCTAAGGATTCAGTATCTTTGCAGATTATATTCTATTATATGCTATTGCTTTCACAGCTTTTCTTGACCAATAGTCACAGGTTGTTGTATTGTTTTTATTTATAGTCTTTTATTATTAGTCAGGAATAATAAAAACATGGTATTTCAAATTATAGGTTGCTTAAAATGTCCCCTTTGGTAATACATTTGGTTGTTATACACAGCTGCATAGTTTGTGCTGTGCATAACTCTGGGAGATGATATTTATATGGACTATGATATTAATTGCACACTACCTCATCCCAAAGTTGTGCATTGCGCCACCTACAGAGTGCAATGTGTCATAATCCATTAAATCACAGCAGTCTTCTGGTTGATAAAACATTGTCCCAGTTGAGATGTTGAGGCTTTTGTAGGGAATGCCCATACCAATAAATGTTTCTTGAGAACTTTATAAATACATAACTCTGGAAGAATTTTTCAAAAAACAGTCTAAAAGAAAGACATCTTTTCTCTTTCCTCTATTTATTTTCATTCTAAATATATGTAGTTCTGACTTGAACTCCTTCATTCTTTTTTTTGTACTACAGTTGTTTTTTTATAATGATTTTTATTTTTTCCATTATAGCTGGTTTACAGTTTTCTGTCAATTTTTCAACTGTACAGCATGGTGACCTGGTCACACATACATGTATAGATTCATCTCAAGTGATTAGACATAGTTCCCAGTGCTATACAGCAGGATCTCATTGCTTTTCCATCCCAAAGGCAATAGTTAACATTTCTTAACCCCAGACTCCCAGACCATTCCACTCCCTCTCGCTCCCACTTGGCAACCACAAGTCTGTTTTCCAAGTTCGTGATTTTCTTTTCTGTGGAAAGGTTCATTTGTGCCATATATTAGATTCCAGATATAAGTGATAACATATAGTATTTGTCTTTCTCTTTCTGACTTACTTCACTGAGTATGAGAGTCTCTAGTTCCATCCATGTTGCTGCAAATGGCATTATTTCATTTTTTTTTATGGCTGAGTAGTCTTCCAAATCCAATCATCTGTCGATAGACATTTGGGTTGTTTGCATGTCTTGGCTATTGTGAATAATGCTGCAATGAACATGCATGTGAAAGTGTCTTTTTCAAGGAAAGTTTTGTCTGGATATATGCCCAAGAGTGGGATTGCTGGGTCAGATGGTAGTTCTATGTATAGTTTTCTAAGTTACCTTCATACTGTTTTCCATAGTGGTTGTACCAGCTTACATTCTCACCAACAGTGCAGGAGGGTTCCCTTTTCTCCACACCCCCTCCAGCATATGTTGTTTGTGGATTTATTATTGATAGCCATTCTGACTGGTGTGAGGTGGTATCTCATGGTAGTTTTGATTTGCATTTCTCTGGTAGTCAGTGATGTTGAGCATTTTTTCATGTGCTTGTTGGCCATCTGTAATCTTATTGGAGAAATGTCTATTCAGGTCTTTTGCCCATTTTTCCATTGGGTTGTTGGCTTTTTTGCTGTTGAGTTGTATAAGTTCTTTGTATATTTTAGAGATTAAGCCCTTGTCAGTTGCGTCATTTGAAACAATTTTCTCCCATTCTGTAAGTTGTCTTTTAGTTTTCTTTATGGTTTCCTTTGCTTGTGCAAAAGCTTGTCCGCTTGATTAGGTCCCATTGGTTTATCTTTGCTTTTATTTCTGTTGCTTTGTGAGACTGACCTGAGAAAACATTTGTAAGCTTGATGTCAGAGAATATTTTGCCTCTGTTCTCTTCCAGGAGTTTAATGGTGTCTTGTCTTATATTTAAGTCTTTTAGCCATTTAGAGTTTATTTTTCTGCATGGTGTGAGGGTGTGTTGCAGTTTCATTGATTTACCTCAGACTGTCCAGTTTTCCCAGCACCACTTGCTGAAAAGACGTCTTTTTCCCATTTTATATTCTTGCCTCCTTTGTCAAAGAGTTATTGACCATAGGTGTCT
>PVHT021183617.1:11835664-11871631 GCA_004024745.2 Catagonus wagneri
TTTTTTTGTCTTTTTGCCTTTATGTAGAGCCGCACCCATGGCATATGGAGGTTCCCAGGCTATGGGTCTAACAGGAGCTGTAGCTGCCAGCCTTCGCCACAGCCACAGCAAAGCAGGATCCGAGCTGTGTCTGCGACCTACACCACAGCTCACGGCAACGCCGGATCCTTAACCCAATGAGCAAGGCCAGGGATCGAACCCGCAACCTCATGGTTCTTAGTCAGATTCGTTAACCACTGAGCCACGAAGGGAACTCCTGGGTTTATTTCTGGATTCTCTGTTCTGTTCCATTGTTCTGAATGTCTGTCTTGGTACCAGTACCACACTGTCTTGATTACTGTTGCTTTGTAATATTGCCTGAAGTTTGGGAGAGCTATGCCTCCTGCTTGGTTTTTGTGTTCCTCAGAATTGGCTTTGGCGATTCTGGGTCTTTTGTGGTTCCATATAAATTTTTGGATTGTTTGTTATAGTTCTGTGAAGAATGTCATGGGTAATTTGATAGTGATTGCATTGAATCTGTAGATTGCTTTGGGCAGTATGGCCATTTTTATAATATTAAATTTTCTGGCCCATGAACATGGGATATCTTTCCATTTCTTTGTATCTTCTTTGATTTCCTTGATTAATGTTTTATAGTTCTCTGCATGTAAGTCTTTCACCTCCTTGGTCAGGTTTTTTCCCAGGTATTTGATTTTTTGGGGTGCAGTTTTACAAGTTGTTGTATTTTTGTATTCCTTTTCCAATATTTCATTGTTAGTATACAGAAACGAGATTGATTTCTGAATGTTAATCTTATATCCTGCTACTTTGCTGAATTTGTTGGTCAGTTCAAACAATTTTTTTATTGAATCTTTGGGGTTTTCTATATATAGTATCATGTTATCTGCATACAGTGACAGTTTTAATTCTTCTCTTCCAGTACTCTGTTGAATAACAGTGGTGAGAGTGGGCATCCTTGTCTTGTTCCACATTTTAGTGGGAAGGCTTTCAGCTTTTCTCCATTGAGTATTTGCTGTGGGTTTGTCATAAATGGCCTTTATTATGTTAAGGAATGTTCCCTGTATTCCCACTGTGGAAGGAGTTTTGATCATGAATGGATGTTGTATTTTGTCAAATGCTTTTTCTGCATCTATTGAGATAATCATGCGGTTTTTGACTTTTCTTTTGTTAATGTGGTGTATGACATTGATTGATTTGTGTATGTTGAACCATCCTTGTGCACCTGGGATGAATCCCACCTGGTCATGGTGTATGTCTTTTTTATATGTTGTTAGATTTGGGTGGCTAAAATTCTGTTGAGAATTTTTGCATCTATATTCATCAAAGATATTGGCCTATAATTTTCTTTTCTCGTGGTATCTTGTCTGGTTTTGGAATTAAGGTGATGTTGGCTTCATAGAATGTCTTTGGGAGTGTTCCTTCTTCTTCAACCTTTTGGAAATCTTTAAGGAGGATGGCTGTAAGTTCCTCTTTGTACGTTTGGTAGAATTCGCCTGTGAAACCATCTGGTCCTGGATTTTTATTTTTAGGGAGTGTTTTTATTACATACTCAATTTCATTTCTAGTGATCAAACTGTTCAGTTTGATCTCCTTCATTCTAATGACAAATAAAAAACTGATGCCAGGCAAGGAATAAAAAAAAAGAAAAAAAGATCAATATTTTTTCTCCTTTTAATTGTTGTTACTTCTCTTTTTTTTCTCAAAATGTAATCATTAATATCAAGGAATAATATTCTGGTCAATCCTTATCCATATTTGTAGAAAAATTCTACCTTTTAATTATAGCAGTCAGATCAGTGGTAATTTTTCATTATCAGTAATATCAATTTGATGTCAAATGATACAAGTCAAGTCATTGGTGAACATTATAAAGTATGCATTTGATATGAATCATTATATATTCTTGGCACTTCCATTTTTAGTTGTGTCAGATCTAATTAATTCCAAGTTAAGGAACAGATCATTTTAGGCTAAAAATAGTTTTAAAACAAAATTTTAAGTTGTCAAAAGCAGGAAAAACGATTTGTCTCTTTTGTTTTTACTATTAAAATGCTAAGAATGCAGACATTTATAAAGGTAGTAACCTGCATGTTGACTGGGTATTTTAATGTGCAATGGGAGGGAGTAAATTTAAGGTCAAATGTTAGAAGAGATTCAAGGTAAAAGGGAAATTGATGCTGACAGGTAGAATTAAAACTGGCCTAATATTGTAATGTTTTTCTTAGACATTGGCTCATATGAAACTTACAAGCCTTTAAAGTGTTTTTCTTTCTTTCCTTTTTTTTTTTTTTTTTTTTTCTGGCTGCACTGAGAACATATGTAAATTCCCATGACAGGGATGGAACCTGCACCACAATCTGCCCAGTCCACTGCAGTGACAATGCCAGATTCTCAACCCACTGTACCATGAAGGGAACTCCTAAAATGAGTATTTTTTTAATCTTCATTTTATAAATTAGAAAATTAAGATGAGAAATAACTTGCCCAAAATGTCTTAGAGGCTTGACTTTTTTTTTTCTTTTCAGGGCCACACCTGTGGCATTTGGACGTTCCTATGCTGGGGGTTAAATCAGCTTCAGCTGCTGCCTATACCACAGCCACAGAGATACAGGATCCAAGCTGTATCTGTGACCTACACCACAGCTCACAGCAATGCCAGATACCTAACCCACTGAGCGAAACCAGGGATTGAACCCACGTCCTCATGGTTGCTAGTCAGGTTCGTTTCTGCTGAGCCACAATGGGAACTCCTTGATTTTCTTTTCTATTTTCTCTGTAATACACACACACACACACACACAGAAGCGCACACACACACGATTTTAATACTTCAGTAGGTTGCCTTGTAGATATGTCAGTTACTTAACATTTTGCCATTGGATATGCACATATAGTTCTCTGTAATCTCTACAGAGCATTGTCTGATTTGATTCTCACAAGAGTCTAGTGAGAAAACCAGTATGTGTTATTATGCCTGAGTTTGTTTCACATTGTTACCCTTTTTACCCTGAATGACATTTTTATTACTTTAAATTCTGATTGTTCTACAGCCAGCCAAAGGCTGAGCTGAACAATCAGATCTCCTTTCTCTTTTATTCCAAATGAAAATATAGAATATAAAATGAAATAAAATGTTATAAAATGCCAACAGCTCTGTGCCTTGATATAGTCTAAGTCTTGGGCCATTTTGGATATATTCTAAACATAAATTTGAATTCTTATTACGAACACTGAAATATAACTTCCCATACTTTTTATTACAGTACTCATCACATACTGTATCTCATTAAACCATTGGAAAAGATCTCTTTAAAATTCACTGCTTGCCATTAGTTAATTTGAAAAATATTTTAGAGCTATAATTAAGAACAAAAAAGATATTTAAAAAAATCTATTACAAAATCTTTTGGGGACTTGTTTCTCCAAAGATTTCATTTTTAACAAATGCATGAACAATAGTATACATGAACAGTAATAACCTTCAGGTTTTAGTTATCAGTTTAATAATAGTATACTTAAAAGCAATAGATGCCTGCCTCTCTTATTCTTCTCAATAGAACGTGTAGGGATTGTTTTCTTATTTTAATTGGTCTCTGTTCCATCTATAAGTTGTTCAATTTGAAGTTTAAAAACCTAAAGCCGAGTGCATCACATGAAGTTAAGTTATGCCAGCCATCTGAAATGTCAGGAGGGAGTTCTCTTGTGGCTCAGAGGGTTAAGGATCTGGCACTATCACTCATTGGCTTGGGTCGCTGCTGTGGCACAGGTTCGATCCTTGGCCTGTGAACTTCCACATGCTGTGGGCATGGCCAAAAAAAAAAGGAAACTAAAATATAAGGAGAAGTGGGAGTTCCCATTATGCTCAGCGGAAACGAATCTGACTAGTATCCATGAGGACACAGGTTTGATCCCTGGCCTCACTCAGTGGGTTAAGGATCTGGCGTTGCTGTGAGCTGTGGTCTAGGTCACAGATGAGGCTCAGATCTGGCATTGCTGTTTCTGTGGTGTAGGACAGTGGCTGTTGCTATGTTTCAACCCTAGCCTGGGAACCTCCATATGCTGTGGGTGTGGCCCTAAAAAAAAAAAAAAAATTAAAGGCATTCCTGTTGTGGCTCAGTGGAAACGAATCCAACTAGGAACCATGAGGTTGCGAGTTCGATTCCTGGCCTCGCTCAGTGGGTTGAGGATCCAGCATTGCCGTGAGCTGTGGTGTAGGTTGCAGACGCGGGTCAGGTCCTGCATTTCTGTGGCTGTGGTGTAGGCTGGCAGTTGTAGCTCCGATTAGATCCCTCGCCTGGGAACCTCCACATGCCGCGGGTGCAGCCCTAAAACGACAAAAGACAAAGACAAAAAAAAAAGAGAGAGAGAAGTTAGTTTTAAAAAACTGAATTAATGTCATAGAAATCTATGACTTTCAAAATTAAAAATGTTAAATCATATATATGCTTTAATAGTGCAGTTTCTTCAAAGACTAACAACTTCTCAGATGAAAATGATTAAACTTGCTGTTATCCCAAACAAATTCATTAACACTTTATATATGTTTTGTTATGACAGTCTTATCACTCCTGAAGACAGAGTTAGGTTTACTCAAGAAAAATATCCTCAGTATTTCAAATAATTTTTCTTCAATTGATTCAGAATGATTAGTTAAATCTCTTTATGAGGATTTGTTTTTAAAAATGCCATTTTTAAGATTTTTTTTATATCTGTAAAATAGAGTGATATTCTAAAGCGTCACAGAAATTGTGTGGATAAAAGCATTAACTTTTTGAAAAATATGCAAATACGAAGTATCAGGACTTTGGAGAGCTATTAATATTAGATCAATATCTGACAGATTTATTTTCCTAGGTACCACAGATTAAGCTGGGTAAAATTTCAAACTAAGAAAAACATCCACATCTGCCATTGAATCATAGAATTGGAAGAGACCATAGATACCATTACTTGGCCTTTAGGTAATAGGTAAGGAAATTGAGAGCCAGAGATTCAATGGCCTTAGTTCAAGCATATATGGGAGAATTGTTACAAGAACACAGTTTCCCTATTCTAGTTATAATTCTTGTTTCCCATGTTATTTTCCCCCTTTCAAATCAATATAAGCATATGAACAATGTATACAGAATCATATTACCATAAATAAAAGTGCTATACCATCTTGTGTCAGTAGAGTAAAGGTGGTAAAAAGGACAAGGAACAGAGTTCCCTGATGGTGCAGAGGGTTAAGGATCCAGTGTTGTCCCTGCAATGGCTGGGTTCAATTACTGGCCCTGGGAACTTCCACGGACAATTCCACTAACCTATCTCAGCCTCACTTCTTTATCTGTTCTTACTGATACTATTTATAAAGATGTCAAGAAGTTGAAGTGCTATCTGAAACTTAAAGATTGGGTTTTTATGCTTAATGTACATGTATGTTTAAGCGTTTTTTTTTTTTTTTAACTATTTTCAAAAGTTGATCATATGTAACATGCATTGGCTACATGAGCCCACCCGATTCTAGCCCTGAGCAATTCATGGTCATTACAATTAATTTTTGTGGTATAACCCCTTCCTGTATGGCTTCTACTTGAGAGAGAGTACTCTGTAAGTTTAACGTTAAAAAAATAAAACTAAACTTGTTCTGTCGTTTGATATGTAGAAACCTTGATGATAGAGTGAGAATTAGAGGCTGGGCCTCTTACTCAGAACTGACACGAATGGTTTCCATGATGCATTTTCTAGTTTTGAGTCACTGTGGAAATTAGATAGAAGTGTGTTAAGTGTGTGTATAAAATATAAATTTTAAGTAAACTTCATCTATTATGCAACTTCTCTGAAGCGTGGGTCCTGAGGACATCATCAACAAAATGATTAGAATTGCAAACTATGGTTCTGGGCAGTCAATAAAGGCTGTCATTACCAGTGAATGAGTTCTCTATCTGTATCATATTTGAAGGGGTTAAATATTTAAGTTACAAGATTGCTTTTACTGGCTTTCTTTAATTGAATTAGCCAGTGAACATAATCAAGTTACCTATTTTCCAAAGTGATTCCAATATGCAGAATTTATTATCTTTGTTCTAATTATATGTTGAAATATTAGAGTCTTAAACAAATGAGATTCCTTTCCCCAACATTATTGATGATGTGCTGGAAAGTCTGTTATTTATTAGCCTGTCCAAGAAAGCACAAGGAAAAAGTTAAGAAGCAACAGTGACTTTCATATAAATGAGTGCTATTGTTTTAATCACTTTCTTTCTGAGTAATATAAGTAGAATATGCACCTAAAGCCTTTTCTTTTATTCTAGCCACAGATACATATGGAATCTAACTGGAAGCCACATGAATACAGTATTAGATTTCTTGGTTACATTTATCTTGAGAAAGAAAATTATAGGTAATAGGGTTTTATCAAGAACAAAAATGTTAATTGTAAGAAAGCAACTAATTTAGTTATAATGAGTAACCTGCTAAAGGTTTTCTAGCAAATTCTAACTTTAGTGATTAATTGATTAAAGAGTAGATTTCAATTAGGTATTTAGAATGGTGTTCTCTGGTAATTATTGGTACTGTGATATCTGGTATTAAGAAAACATACTTCATGTCATTTTAACTCAACATTTAAAATCTTTCTTATCCCCCCAAAATGCTGTTTTCAGAGCACCACAGAATAACTTCTTTGAACAAAGGAAGCTGGTTGCTGGGGAATATCAATCAAACTGGCTATTTTAGAGTCAACTATGATTTAAGGAATTGGAGATTATTAATTGATCAATTAATCAGGAACCATGAGGTAAACTGGATTTACTCATCAAAGATCTGTTTTGACACGTGCACACCTGCCATCTTAAATCTTTTCTTTTCTTTTTTTTTTTGCAAGCAAGCAAGCAAAATCTTTACAACAGTGAAGCAAACAGCTCCCAGGACAGCTGGGAGGGGGGAGAAGAGCCTCCCACTCTATTGTCTTATAGGGGTTTTCATCCCTTAAAGATGGGGGGGGTACCAACATGGGGTCCAGAATGATGTGGTTTTCTCCCATTGGCCCTGACCGGTTACTTGTATCAGCCCATGTCCAATAGGGGTGGAAATGTCCCAGAAGTCTCAAGGTTTCTTTGCTCTTTTCTTCCTGTAAACTGAGTCACAAGGGGTTAGAGATTAATGTCTATCTGGGTGTAGGTACACTCCTTATAGTAAACAAGGCCTGTGGGGATGTTACTCCCTGGAGCCCTTAAGCCACAAATATTAATCAATAACCACATCAAAGAATGCATCAAAGCCCATGCTCCTACACTGACTCATTTTAATTCTAAGTGGTTCCATTTTTTCCCTTTGGTTGACCTCACAGGTTCTCTCTGTCAGTAACCGAGCAGGTTTGATTGACGACGCCTTCAGCCTAGCCAGGTATGTTTTCCTGTGGCTCTACACAATGAAAGTCATGCCTATAAGACTTCCTTTATTAAGCTACATAGCATATACGTTTTGAATAAGAAATCTTTTAAAAATAATTTCTATCTCACATTTTTTGTGCTTGGATATGAATTATAATCAGTGCCCCAAATCCTTAATCAATAGTAGCCATGGGGTATTTCTGAGTCAGGAGAAGCTTGATCAATTTTTGCTCTAAGTTCAGTTTAACACTTGAGATTAATAATCTCTTTCCAATTTCATTAATGAACTCTACAAAATGACCATTGTGCCATATTTAACTTTTGATGGAAAATACCTTCAAGCATCAGCAGTTTTTTTTTCTGACATATACCAGTATATCTTTTTTTAATGTATTTTTGAATGTGATTCATTATGAAAAGCTTGTGCTACAAGACAGAAACAAATATTCCACTGAGTGAAGCTGTTCTGGATAAAATACATATCAATCTTGCAGCAGACACTGTAGTTGTGTTACTTTCATAGTTAGATATATAATGTCAAAATGAGCTCTTCCTTTGAATAGTCATTAAGTAGCTATTCCATTAAAATAATGATCATTGTAAATCCAAGCTATTTTAGTCAATTTTGAGACTAAATAGCAAAACCCAGTCATTTTAATATTGTATGTTATTTCATATCCATGTACATTTTTTGTTTTAATAATCTGCTATTATTGGGTAATTTTTTTTTTTTGTCTTTTTAAGGGTGCACCTGAGGCATATGGAAGTTCCCAGGCTACGGGTCAAGTTAGAGCCACAGCTGCTGTCCTATGCCATAGCCACAGGAACGTGGGATCTGAGCTGTATCTGTGACATATCACAGCTCATGGCAACATCGGATCCTTAACCCTCTGAGCAAGGCCGGGGATCAAACCCATGTCCTCATGGACCCTAATCAGGTTCATTACTGCTGAGCCACAATGGGAACTCCCACTGGGTAAAATTTTAGAAATAATAGAGGTGAAAGAAAGCCTACCATGATAATAATATGTGGAGATGATGATTAAGTAAGATATGAAGACTTTGAAGAAACTATTAGGTATGACATGGACATTATTTTTACATAGACATAGACATTTCGAGATGGCAGAAAGGAAGAGAGTGTACTTAAAGTAACATTGCACTGAAAGAGAAGCAGGAAAAAGAGTTATGTTGAATTCCACAAGGAAAGGTTAAGGGAACTAGAAGAGAACTAATATCAGTAGCTAATTAAACACTTATAAGGCTTCAATCACTGTTCTATTTTACGTATAGTAATTTGTTTAAGTGTCACAGCAACCTTATGAGGTAGGTAGGTAGGTATTGTTATATTATTCCCATTTTGTTGGTGAGGAAACTGAGGCTCAGAGAGGTCAGGTAACTTGCCTAAAGTCACACACCTAGTAACTGATATGGCCAGAGCTTTGTCCAGGTGTTCTGGCTGCAGAGCCATGCTGTTATGTTATTATATGTATAGTAAAGGAGCCAGTAATAGGAAGACTGAAGGGATTTGAAGTAGTAGTTCCTGTGAATCCTTATGAGTTTGAAATGATGGTGAGAAAGCAAATAAGTAGTGATATACTGAAGATGGAGGGCAGATGGAAATTGATAGGAAAGGATGTTTGACTTATCTGAGTTAAGTGATAGAAGTTACTTTTTAATGAAATATTGTATTTAATTTTAGTGGATGAATTTTTTTCGAAAATTAAATTCCTTGTTGACCGAGATGGGACATTGCTTTCAATCAAAGTTTTTGGAAGCCTTAAAAGTTTGAAGTAAACAATTTCATTATCATTTATACAAATTTACCAGGAAAATATGCAAATGCCCTTGAATATATATTGAACTTTGTTCTGCTGATTGTGAGATAATTTTCCTATTAGCAGGGAAATAAATAAACACAAAATTAGATTTATTCTGCATTTACTTGGAAACACCCTGCACTCCCTCTTCATAGTTAAGGGTTATTCATATTTCAGTGTATTCTAGTAAATGTTTCAGTTTTGCCACCCACCTGTATCAACCTTTTTTCAGTCTCCGGAACATATCTCTTTTTTTGGCTTCTTTAAAGATGACAAATAGAAGAATAGCAAATACTTAATTAAAATATATGTTCTGGGTACTGTACTGAGGCTTTTATGACTGTTGTTCAATCTTCTCAATAAACCTATGGAGTGGGTGTGGTTACTACAACTAGTTATAGCTGAGACATGGAGGTCGAGGGCAGGTTGTGTCTCTTAGCTACAGGTGCACAAGCTTTTAAGAGAGTGGTGAAGAGTGGCATTCGACTTGAAACAGTGGCACAGAAGAGCCTGTGACCTCAGGTCAGGGTGCCTTTGCGCATTATAGGAAATTCCTTCCCACTGCCTTTGTCTGTTGGGAATATTACTACTCACTTAAAAAAATTTTTCATTTCGCTACTCAACCCGAAATCTTTCTGTCCTCCCCACCAAGAATAACGTGACATCCTGTGAACCTATATTTTAGCAATTGTCACCTTGTAGCTCAACTACTTTTCTGGGCCCCTGTGATTTTTGGATGATGTTGAGAATAGGACTTCATCTCATCCTTATATTACTACTGCCTATCTTATTCTTATCCTTATATTACTACTGCCTATCTTATTCTTTGGTGCAGGATTTTGCTAATATATATTTGTTGAATGAATTGTTCAACTTATAAACTTTCATGCCCACTATTTTTTTGTGCAATTAAGTATACATATTCTAGGTATTCTTTTTATGGTTGTTTTTTTAATATGTAAAAGTCGTACTGATTAAAACAAAAGAGAAATAACAATATAAAAAAATTTTTTTACTCCTTCCATGACCTCCCATAACTTTTACTCTCTTCACAGGTAAAATTATTAATATTTGATATATATTTTCCAGATTTTTTTCTTTACATTTCCATAAAGTTTAAGCTTTTTTTACATGAACAGAAATACATTCTGTTCTCTTAACTCATTCATAAAAATGAGTCTGAGGAGCCTCATTCTTTTGTTTCTCATTTTTCATTATTATCATCAAGACTGCACTGAGTGTCCTTGAAAAGCCTTTTGTCATAAACATAAGCATTTTTAGAGGATTGACTCCTGCAAGTGGAATTTTTGGTTTAAAGAATATAAAATTTTGGTAATTAATACAACTCATATTCCAAAGAGTTTCCCAGTTGAACCCTCCCTCTAACCAAACAAAAATTCTCGATTCCCTCAAACCCTTTAATAGAATGTACATCTTTTACATTTTTGAAAGTATAGCAGCAAAACTAACTTTTGAAGTTCTTACAGATCTAGTTAAATTAACTTGTGCATCTTTTCATGTAAATTTGCTATTTGTATTTTATTTTCTTCTGTGAAATTTTTCCTGTTTTTTTTTTTTTTAGAAAAACCCGATAGAAGATGGATGAGATATTTTTCCTACTCTATATTCCTATGTATTTTGGGTGTTTTGGGATATAAATCTGTTTTGTAGTATACAGTTTTACAGTGTTTTCTCTCAATACTATGTCTTTTTTTTTATTTGTGGTATATTTCATCATCCCAAAGCCTCTTAATTTATGTGTCAAGTCATTCTTTTTGTAGCTTTTTATTCTCTCATTCTGACTTCCATAGAAGACCTTCTATCTGAACATTTTGAAGATATTTAAAATTTTTTGTTTAAAATCTGTTTTCTTTTTACATCTATTACCTCATCTCTTTCTTCTCTAATTAGCTTCTGTGTCTCGAATGGAACAGTGGTCTAATTCTCTTTAAAATTAATACATTCATAACCAATTTTTTAATCCTATTTGCTGAAAAGGACTTTCTTATTCACAGATTTGAAATGATATCTTTATATTAATGCAAATGCTTATATTTTAGGAAATTGATTCAATTCTGTTTAATTGGTCTCTGTTCTGTTTGGCACTACTAATATATTACCCTAATTAGTTTAAATTCATAGTATGTTGTGATTGATAACTTTTTCTTCTTGTTCAAAGTCTTACATATTTTTTAATGTAGATTTTAGAATTAGTTTGACAAAGCCCATTAAAAATCCTGCTGAAATTATGACTGGGTATGCATTGGAGTTATAAGCTTTTTTTTAAAGAATTAATATCTTCAAATATGAGCTTTCCAATACCAAAGTATGTCATTTCTTCCCACTTACTCAAGTCCCCAAATCAAGCTTTAAGTATATTGGATGTTTTTGTATATAATTTTATGTACATAGGTTTTGGTAATGTCATATTATTTCCTCATTTTTTATAGTATGTACTTCTATAGGAATTGGT
The DNA here is from genome assembly GCA_004024745.2 of Catagonus wagneri. Lineage (NCBI taxonomy): Eukaryota > Metazoa > Chordata > Mammalia > Artiodactyla > Tayassuidae > Catagonus > Catagonus wagneri. The sequence goes on from PVHT021183617.1 coordinate 11,847,331, forward strand.
ATGGCTTCTGCCCTTACATATTCTAATTTTCATTACTTGCGTATAAGGAATTAATTAACCAATTGCCTTGCAAATATCACTGTGTTATGACTTGAACTTAGAAATTAGTAACTAAAATGCCTGTATATTTTTTTTTTCTGTTGAGTGTTTAGGTTTGGCTTTGAGTTTTGTTTTGATGAAGCTTTGCTAGATTGGGAGATATAAAAATAAACAAGATGCATTTCTTGTTTACAGTGAATTATAGTCTAGCAGTGACAAAACAGTGTAAACAATTAACTACATTCACTCTGTAAGTTCCGTGAATGAAATATTATAAAAGCATTGGGAACTAAAGAATGAATGTGATCTAGAAAGGTTACAGAAGTCATAATATAGGAACTAACATCAGAAGAATCTAAATTTGCTATGGAAATTCATTAAAAGTACGAAAATGAAAGCAGGAAAATGTGTAAATTAAAGGATGGACTTAGGACAAGAGAACTGTTACCACAGTAATGCTCTGCTCATGCAACAGATTGATTAAAACAGATTTGAGAAGGAATGGAACTGGCATCTAGATAAGGTAAGATCTCATACTGAAGTTATTTATTAGCTTAATATGTGGCAGAAACTGGAAATTTGGAAGATTTGCCATAGGAAGAACAATAACCTCTGGATTTGGATATTTAAAGCTATTAACATGCTCTGAGTATGGTTTTAAAAAACTGTAAAGGTGTGTATCACTGGAATCTGGACCTGTGTGGTATTTTGTGTGAAAATAGTAAAAAAAAAAAAAATGAAAATTATATGGAACATTTGTTCATATCCGAAAGAGTTCTAGAGATAAATCACCATCATTATCATAATCATCACCACCACCACCCTTGCCTTGGGCAGTTACTGTCCTGATTTATTTATTAAGTCACCAGTTTGCTAGAAAAATTCGATTATGCAGAACATATACCAAATTATGAGGTTATTAATGTCATAACATATTTTTTAGCCTGCATAGCATATTTTAAGAAATTCTGTTATATTGGCTATCCCATTAAGGACCTGATCACCTAAACATCCTTAACAAGGGTAAGAGTCTTACAGCTTAGTTTGCAGATTTTGTTAAGAAATAAGATAGCACTTAACTCTTTTAAAATATTAGTGTCTTGGGATTTCCCATTGTGGTTCAGCGGTAATGAATCCAACTAGTATCCTTGAGGACGCAGGTTTGATCCCTGGCCTTGATTCTTGTGGGTTAAGGATCTAACGTTGCTGTGAGCTGTGGTGTAGACTGCAGATGTAGCTTGGTTCCTTCATTGCTGTGGCTGTGGTGTAAGTCAGTAGGTACAATTCTGATCTGACCCCTATCCTGCTAACTTCCGCGGGTGTGGCCCTAAAAATGTAAAAAAAAAAGAAAAAAAAATAGTGTCCTAATTTTCTAGTGTCCGTTCCTTATGTTAACAAGCATAAGGAATTGTACCTGGAGATTATGAACGTTACACTTAGCAGTGTTCTAAGTACTAGTGAGCTATCATCAGTAGTGCTTAATACATGTCTGATGACTACATAATGATAAATACATTGTTATTGACTTGCTTCAGAGTTTATAAATGAGATGGGTTAGAAGAACTGGAAATTCAGTTGGTGAGCCAATGAAAGTATAATGGCTCATAAAGACGCAAATTATGAGTATACCCCATACCTAGCCTTACACATGGCTTCTGTTTCTAAGCCCAAATTTCAGGACTGGTAGCAGCATTGTTAAAACTGCGTTCACATTGTCTGCAAACCGAGTGATAGTAATCTACTCCTTACGAGACTTCTTCCATCACAGTTTTTATTAAAAGTTCTGTGTTTGCTTGATGGCTTTCCTATACCTGTTTAAAGTTTCTGTTGCCAGTCGAATGTTCGGTATTTCTTCACTCACTGAAGAAAATGGGAGCATTATGTGCCTAAAAAGTGACTGCATCCTGACCCAGGCTAGATGACAAGTAGCTTTTCCTATGTTGATGGCTGGATGTTTGTAATGTGCTAACCTTTTGTAGGGAAAATTGAGAAGGAGTGACTTGAAAACCTGTCATGAGAAAGACCTTGGCAGAGTGGACTGTTTGTCCTCATTTCCCCACTCTGTTAAGGAGATAACAGGGCTATCCCACTTCACCTGAATACTGTTATGCAAAACCCGATTAAAGATCCTGGATCCCTCTGACATTGTCTACTGCTTTATAAATTCTGATTTCAAGAAGGGTATTTAGTTTTGGAATTCTTTCAATACCTACCTTTTTCTTTTTTGAAAGTAGTGTATTATTGGAAGCATAAACATTTTTCTTCCTTAGTTGTGTTTTGCAATGAAATCATGAGAGTTATTAATAATAGAATACTGGGAATACTGATTAGAATGGATTTTATTTCGTACTCAGTGGGCAAGGAGACGAGGGTGATGCCTTAACTGTTTATATGAGACTCATTTGGGAGAAGTATCCATGTATGATTATGTTCTTATTTATCTTTTGTTAAGCCTCTGGAATGTGTGTGCAAAGGATTACAATTAAATATTTATGAAATCCTGCAAGTGATAAAATTGTTTATTGCAAAATAAGATTTATTATTGGCTATAGGCTTCCAATCTTCTGCCATTGGCCAGAGGTTATTAAAATTAGCTCGTATATTTATCCTTTTGGCCTTTTTGACCAGGGCAGATCTTTCTGTGCTCTGAGCAGTGACTCACAGCAAGTCTGTTCAGGAGCTTTGTGACCATCTCTAAGAGATCACACTATTTCTCACATCTATGAGGCTGGGGATTTAATTATCTACTTGTCATTATCAGCTAAAGCTTCTCTTGAGATACACAAAAAAGTCACCTTGAAGCCCTCTCATTTTATATCTTTCTGCATGCAATTACTTAAGAACTCATATCCAAAAGATCTCTAAATTGATCTTAGTTTTTGCAACATTTTGTCACAGTAAATGTTAAAAAAGAGTTGGAAAGCATTTTCAGGACATTTATTCTAATGAGCTGGGAGTCTTCGGCTTTCTTTCTGATAACCCAGGAAAAGGCTAGAGTGTATTCCTGAATTTTTAAACCACACTGTTCCTGCAGGCATGGGCTGGTTTGCTCAAGGTTAGAGAGCCAGGTATCCTGTTCCTTTGAGCTATATTTAGAATCCTTTTGAGGGTGGAGTCACAGATGTTGTTCCTGGAGTAAGGGTTTAGGGGGAGCCACCTATGTACCAGGTACTTCTGAGAAGTACAAAGCTCCTGAAGCATTAAGGGCAGGTCTGTGACTCTTGAGGGTAGCAAACTTTCTTGGAGACTATAAATTGTACTGCATTACATCAAAAGCAAATTTGTGACCTTCTGGTGCCAAATTAGTGTTTCAGCTCTATAGGTAAAAATGTTTTAATATTAATACCTAATGTCTGAGACTGCTGAGTAGAAAGTAGAAGAAAGATATTTTGACATCCTTCTGCAGGTTTGATCCATTTTCATAGCAAACAGCCTCTACTCTTGAGTTATAAAAGTGTGGGTGATGTTTGTGGCTTACATGGATTTGCATAAGCCATTTTTTTTAAAGAATAAATAGTCTAGATTTCCAAATGCAAATGCAAATTTGAATGAATATGTTCTTTGACTTCTCATAAATTAAAACAAATATATAATTCACTTTGTAGTTAGTACTGTTTCATCATACTTGCCACAAAATTGTGATTGTTTTGATTTTCTAATTGTTCTGAAACCTAGGTCTGAGATTTCAAAAGAATATCTGTAGGATCTCTCTGAACTTCCTGAGAGTTTGAAATATTTTCTGTTCAAAAATAATTTAAATTATTTAGTCAGAACTTTCTCCAGAATGGTCATTTATAGCACTAACTTTACTTGAATAGTTATTTGTAACATGATTTTAGCATGAAAACCTGAGCATTCCTCTCATATTGGTTTTCTGGACTGTGATAGTATTATCTTAGTGTTTCTCTTTTCATGAATTTGAGGTGTCCCTTCGGCTGCTTTCAGGAAATCTTTTGCATATTTGGGATCACTGCTTCTTTTTGAGTATCAGCTGAGAGACCACCTCCATCAGGACCATCCCATCTGAGATGTTTTATTAAAAATTTCATCTTCCCACTACTACTTAGGGATATACATCCTCTGAAACATACCTCATGATTCTGAAACTCACAGCAATGTGAAAACCACCGCTTTTGAGGCTGAGAAGGTATTTATGCATCAGTTTAGACAGGCAGGTGCTCCTGTGAAGCTGAAAGTCCTTAGAGTAGCATCCTCACAGCAGTAAGGGTAGGTTTCTTTGGGTTCTAGTGTCATGAGCTTATCATTCTACAATCAGAACATCAGGGATTCAGTTGTAAGTACTCAAAAACATTTTAAAAAAAATTCCTGTTTACCATTTCAGATATGCTGTCTGAGAGCTTTAAACAAAATTCAAAATCCGAGTGTCAGAGAAATTTTCCCAAGCATGGAAATCTACTGGAGGATTCTCATATAATTAGGGGACACCTTTATTTTGTTTTGTTTTGTTTTACTTTATTTTATTTTATTTTATTTTATTTTTATTGTGTGTTAGGGCTCTACATATGGCATGTGGAAGTTCCCAGGCCAGGGGTTGATTCAGAGCTGCAGCTGCTGACCTATGCAACAGCCACAGCAGTGCTGGATCCCAACCATGTCTGTAACCTACACCACAGCTCACAGCACACTGAGCAAGGCCAGGGATTGAACATACATCATCATGTATACTAGTTGAGTTCATTACCACTTAGCCACAATGGGAACTCCCACCTTTATGTTTAAATGAATATTCTGACACATTTAAACCATACATACACATGTTGAGTCCTAAGGTGTTCAGTAGTTTTCCATCATGAGTGACAAGGCAGAATTTTCTTGCAGTCTAGTCTGTCAGTCGAACCAGGAATAATTTGTAAATCTATTGACAATGCAAGCAGGCAAGGATAGTAGAGCTACCTGGGGCAAGTGTTAACTGTGAGAAGAAGGCATCTGTAGCTTTTGTGATTATTCTGTGATGTTCTTTGAGGAACTCAGGAGCTTAGAAAGAGGAAGGCAAGTAAAGAAAAGAAAAGAAAAGTAAGTAGGTTCTTTCAGCAACAAATAATTGATAAGAAAGAAGAAAGCCAGTATTTTGTAGTAGACTTAGCCTGTGGAAAAATTAAATGAATCCTCTGGCATTTACCCTGTTAATGTAAAAGTCTAATTTTCACAAAGAGCTATATACATATAAAATCTTGCTCTCAAAAAAACCTCGTCTCATTTTTGTGATGATAAATTATAAGGAAATTTTTAAAATGAGGACTATATGAATGTAGGTGTTAATTAGGTTAATTGCTGCTTTAAGTTTTAATGATATTTTCTCATCTTCAAACAGAGATTCATAGAGGCTTTTCTGATAGCAGTCTTTCTTAACAAACATGCTAATCAGCCAATGATAATGTAAAGAAATGCTCATATTTTTCTCTCAGAATCTATCCAATCTATTTTGGGCTTCAACAGTTATTTACCTAAGATAGCAATGCTGTCTTGATAAGGAAACTTGAATAAAGGTAATGAAAAATAGATATTTTACATTAGTTTCTCCATGCCATGAAAATATAAGATTCCATTTTTATTTTTGAAGAGACAATAATTTGGGGAAGAGCTTAAAGGAAAGGAAATTTATTTCCAAAATTTTGTGCAGTGAAGGTGATTAATTCAAAATAACGTGCACTTTTGCTTATGTGGCAAATCTTAAAGCCTTGGGAGATGATTTGAAATACATGATGTTCTCCCTTAATTGCTTGCAATTTGAACTGTTCTGTGTGGAATGCTTCAAATGTCCTTATGTGGAATGGAGTACTAGTGAAGAGGCCTTCACTATTTCAGATGTAAGAAAACATCAGATTAGGAAAACTTGACTTGCAGCAACTGTGCCAAAACCTATTTAATGTATTTTAAAGACATGAGTACAGGCCAACTCAGAAGCTAAGAGGTAACAAGGGGCCCTACAGTCAGACCACATTTAAATCACAGACCAAGTTATTCCTTCCTAAACTGGGCAAGGCCTGGAGTGAGTGGATTTGAGTCTCTAAAGGGAGGGAGTTGGGGCTTTCAGGTTGCTAGGCTGCTTCACCTAATTAGGATAAGGATTAAACAGAAGTTCAGTATCTACTCTCCAGGTCACCAGGTGGTAGTGCTCACCAAAAGGGGGGCAAAAGAGGGTTTTAATAAGAAAAAAAGTGTTAGTCTAGCAGTCCATATGTGACAAATTCAAGTAAGGCTAATAGGCCCTGAGAAGAATAATGATTGAGTATCAGAGAGTTTTATGTGGATGCTAACTTAAACACACTCTCAATTAGTGGACGGTTCTTGGGAATGCTGTCAGAAATGCCAAAATAGAAACATCTTTAAGTGGAAATAACTTATTTTGACATGTCCAGTGTGTAAACGTATTGAAAATTAATTGCATAAGCTGAGGGCAGATTGTGGGCTTTATACAGGCCATATCAAGGAAAATGTTACTTCCACTTTTCCAATTGATAATGAGACTAAAGTTATTAAAGAAATATAGTTTCTGGGCAGAGCAATTAGGCCCCTTGCCTCCTAGTTTACCCCATTTTTTAATTTCCATCTTTGTAGAGTTTCTCAGGTTTCCTATTTCCATTTTAAAAATGTTACTTCAGTCTGTTGAGTTTTGACATTGATAGACTATCAGCTGTTTCATAGAGTGTGAAGAGTTGAGAAATCCATATGAAAATTTGTATTTCAATAAAGAAGCAGTAATATGTAGGGTATTTCAATAATTTATATATACAGTGTGAACATTAATGAGTTTGTTGACAGATAGATAGATGATGGATACATGGATTGAAAGGTAGGTGGATGACAGAACAGAGACATAGTACTTATTTCATGCCATGCTGAAATCATTACATTTGGCCTCAGAAAGATTATTTTGCCATGCTTGCTTTTCATATGGGAAAAATAATGGAGTATTTTAAAACTGGAGAATCATAGCTGATGTTTAGTTAAAATTAAGTGATTTTCTTAGTGAAAGGAGCTATTACTGAGATAAAATATAAATATGAATTATATACTAAATAATTATCACATGTAACAATAGAAAGTTGTAAGTGTTGGTGAAGATATTTTCAAATATTTATTTACTTCAAATATATGACAAATTCAAAGTAAGGTAGAAACATGCTGTATTTCTTAATCTATATTTTATCATTATAAGAATGCACAGAAACTAGTAGGAGAATCTTTCAATAGCTATTTGCCTGGTTTGTATGTCGTAGTTCAATATTTACTTTTCATTTCCAGATGAGTTAATCAGTTTCTAAAGAGTATGTACACAATTTTAAAATAAACTGTGTGTTCTTATTCTTAACAGATAAATTATATGAGAACATCTTTCATAAACAGGCAAAATGAAGATAATGAAAAGCATGAGAAGCAAGCACTTCAAAATACTTTTAGTGGGTTAGCCTTTTTTATTTCCATTTTTGATGCTCATTAGTAAGAATAATTCCCATACGGAAAGTTTTCTAATACGAAGTCAGCAATATCTTCCAGTTATGTAGTAACAGTTTTATACATTTGAAAATACATTGGAGTTTAAAATATACATAAACACGGATAAAAATGGTAATCCCAAATGGCCTATCCAAAATGTACAGTTAAATAATTCAACAAATATTTCATAAACACCTGCTGTGTACCAGGTACTGTTATAGACACCATAGTAAATAGTAGTGAATAAAATAGCCAAAATCTCTGTTTATGTTACAGTGAATTGGATTATAGTCCATTTGTCAAGCAAATAAAAATATTTCAGATTGTGATACTTTTAGAGTATATAAATGATAAAGCAAAAAGAATGAGAGAATTTGGAGAAGGGACACAGAGAATTTATTTTAAATATGGTGGCCAGGGAAACTCTCAGTTTTCAGTTGATATTTGAGTGGTTATTTACATTAAAAAGGTAAATAAAGGAGTCATCTGGGAGTAGAGCATTCCAGACAGGAGCAGCATGTACAAAAGCCCTGAGATAGAATGTGCTTGGCATATTCAAGGGAAAGTGACCAGGTGGATGTGGCTCTAGTGGAGTGAGAAGGGGTCATAGCAAGATGAGATCTATTTAAGGAACTTACTGAACACTAGTTATGTAAGGGTTTATAGACTATTTGAAGAATTTGTGGTTTTATTCATAGTGAGAGGGGAAGCTGTTGTGAGGGTTTTGAACAAAAGAGTATGTTTTTATAGGATCAGGCATGTTTTTATAGGATCACTCTAGCTTCTCTACTGATAATATACTATGAGGGAGCCAGGGTGGAAGCAAGAATCCCAGGTAGGAGGGCAATTAAGACAAATTCTACTTAGAGAGCTATTGTTCCTCACCAGGTAAAAAGTTGTATTTACCTTGGTGAGGAACAGGAGATGGCCCAGGGTACCTTGGTATCCTCCTGAGTGTAAGAGGTTACAGACCCATACAAATGTTTTCCTGGGAAATATTTATTAAGCAGTAATAGCAAGAAAAAAGTTTATACTTTTTAAACATTTGCATTGCTTCCAGTTTTAGTCTATTATGAATAGTGTTCCTCTAAATAGCTGGATAAGTATCTTCATGTGTATATATATTTTCCTTTCTCTTAGTAAATACCTAGGAGTGGAATTGCTGAGTTGTCTGGTAAGATTGGTTTATTAGATACTACCCTATTGTCTTCCAAAGTGCCTGGACCACTTTACGTTCCAAAAGGCAGTACATGACAGTGCCATTTTCTTTGCATTCTCACCAACACCTAGATTGTCTGTCTTTTTTTTTTGACGTTAGCCATTATATCGTGTGTAGAATGTATCTTATTATGCCTGATTTAATTTGTACTTCTCTGATGATCAAGAATGTTGAGAATCTTTTCATGTACTTATTTGTCATTTCTGTATCTTCTGTTATGAAATATCTATTTGAATCTTTTGTCCATTTAAAACATTAAATTGTGTCATTATTGAGGTATAGGAATTCTGTATATTTACCTTATATTCTGCAACCTTGCAAAGTTTATTATTTCTTACAGTCTTTTAGTGTTTTCCTTAGGGTTTTCTACAAACGTTGTAATTTCATCTGGAAATAACAATAGTTTTACTTCTTCCTTTTCAATCTTTATGCATTTTATTCCCCTATCTTAATAATTTTGAAATACTTTCTAAAATCCTGCTATATGGCTATATATACTATAACTAACTTAATAATATAAATACTTAAAGTATTTATATTATTGGAAATTCAGAATGTTTTAAAACTCACTTAATGATTCTGAAGAATATATTTGTGAATGCAGTTTTATTATTTATTTGTTGTTTGCTAATATATATTTTTGGAACTTTGTTTATTGAGTCCATGGTTAAAATCATTGAAACAGATTGTCAAGTTGCCATTAGAGATGGGCAAATTTCTCCATAGAATAATATGAGAGTGTTTTTTAGAATAGCTGATTTTTAAAACTGATATTATTAATTTCAGTTTTTATATTGTTCTGTTATCTAGGCTAAAAAAAATTTTTTTCTTTTTAGGGCCACATCTGCAGCATATGGAATTTCCCAGGCTAGGGGTCAAATCAGAGCTGCAGCTGCCGGCCTACGCCACAGTCACAGCTACTCGGAATCTGAGCCACATCTGTGACCTGTACTATAGTTCATGGCAACTCCAGATCCTTAACCCACTGAGCAAAGCCAAGGATCGAACCCGTGTCCTCATGGATACTAGTTGGCTTCATTACTGATGATCCATAACAGGAACTCCTGGATCCAAATATATTTAAGAAATAAATATTTAAAATAATTTCTCCCTCTTGTCTAATTTTTAGTTTAGAAAACTATAGTGGTTAAAACCATTGACTCCAGAATTAAATATTAGTAAATCCTAGCTTCAAAAAAAAAATCTAACCTTGAGCAAGTTACTTATTTTTGTCCTTAGTTTCCTTCTAATTTTTCCAACTACAAAATGTGGATAAAAGAGACTCCACATCAGAGTTTTATTTTGAATGTTAAATGAGATCAAATTAAATGAAAACATTTTATGTAGCCCTGGGCTTGATAAATGCTGTATCAATATTTTCTGGAGTTCCTGAGTGAACACAGGTTAAGAACCTGACATGGTGTCCATGAGGATGCAGGTTCAATCCTTGGTCTGCTCAGTGGTTTTAGGATCCGGCATTGCCACAAGCTGTGGCATAGGTTATAGATGCAGTGTGGATCTGATGTTGCTGTGGCTGTGGTGTAGAATGGCAGCTGAAGCTCTGATTCAGCCCCTACCCTGGGAACTTCCATATGCCGCAGGTGCAGCCATGAAAGGATTTTTTTTTTCTGTTCTTATATGACATTCCATGATAGACCAGGATCTGTCATGATGTTCAAGAGACTTAGGATATTAAATTGAGACATTGGGGCTAGAAAAGTAGTTAATCCAGGATATATCCTTTTTACCTAACTTTTACCTCAATTTAAATCAAATTATTAAGGATTGATTTTTATTGAAATGTATACCAATGTACTGAAGTACAAAATGTATACCCAAGTTATAATCTGAATCCATTTAGATGAAGTTGTTGACTCAGTTTTCACCTTAATTTGTTTTTCTCTATAACTCACTGTTTCATAGCATTCTTTTGTTAAGAAATAGCATTGTAATCTAGACATGTAATTTTAAATATGAAGGTTGAACATTAATATTAGATTTAGTAGTTTTGATAATTAAATAGATAAAGGAGGTGCAATTATATCTGGATAAATGCTGCTTCATGATCTTAAGAGCAAGGAATTTCTTAAAAATAACATTCACAACAAAATTAATTTTTTCTCAGACAATAGTTGTTAAAAATACATGTATTTCATTTGTTCACTAAGTAAATGCTAATGCGGAATCTACTGTAACAGTTATTAAACATAATGAAGTACATATATTAAAAATATGAACTACAACATTTAGCAAAATATTCTCAAATGCCTTAGAATTTAGAGAGTTATAATCTCACAGTTATCTAATGGAAGATTTTATCCAATGTAATACATTGATCTAAAGGATTTCACATTTATTTGGCATAAATGTTAGGTAGTTTAAGAACACAATGCTCTAAGAAATGAGTGATCACTCTTGGGTGGTATACTGATAATATCCTAATGCTTTATGGAAGATGTTGAGAATTTAGGGTGAGCTTTGCAAAACATCTGGAAGAAGGAAACAAGTAACATCACACATATACTCTAATGATACCTGCAGTCCACAGTTATCTGGTCATATATCTCAAAAATGTTAGCAGTAGACAGTATTTCAGGATAATCTTCAAAGAGATCTCAAAGTAAGACTGCAACAAATGCACATGGAAGAGGAAGACACACGTGGAGAAATCAAAATGGAAAAGTTAAAATGATAGCATCTTTTGAAATTTAAATTGGAAAACTAATCCTTTGCCATTATGAAACTCTGTTCCCAGTTTTGGATTAAGAAGTATGCTCTGATTTGAAATCTCTCGATAGATAAAGAATGTTCAGATTTTGACTTTATCTAGTTAGGGTGACCTGCTAATACAGAGCAGCCTTTTTAAAATGTTTCCTTTGCCAACCAGCTTCACTTTTTATGTGATCCCCTTTAAGCCATGTTTATCTGAATGAAATCACCAATGAGACAGCACTAACAGAAAGTAAAAATCTGTTACTCTGGAGAATATGTGTCTCTAGTTATGCACGGCTATATAGGAACATAGTGATAGAAATACAGATGTTTCTTTCCATTAGGTCTTACGGAATTGGAGATTTTTTGGAGCTTCTTATTGTTGGGTTTGTCTTTAGAATATTACAAAGCATACATTTCCTTTTTAACTATTAACAATTTTTGTAGTCCTTCTTATGTTTTATTTGTGAGTCAATAGCAATTTGTAATAGGAAGAGAAGGTTGTGTGTGTGTGTGTGTGTGTGTGTGTGTGCGTGCGCGCGCGCTTGTATATTCTAAAATATAAATTACGTGGGACTTTTTAATATATACTTTTAAATAGAAATTATATGTCTGGCTTGTTTAAAACAACTAGTTGCTGTTTTTCCTAGTTTCATGCTGCAACTGAGGAGCTGAGGAGGTAAAATGAGAGAAAAAAATATTTTTGTTTCTTTTCTTCTTTTTTTTTAGGGGCTCTCCCATGGCATATAGAAGTTCCCAGGCTAGGGGTCTAATCGGAGCCATAGCAATGCAGATCCGAGCTTAATCTGTGATGTACACCACAGCTCATGGCAACGCCTGATCCTTAACCTGCTGAGTGAGGCCAGGGATCAAACCTGCAGCCTCATGGATGTTAGTCAGGTTCATTAACCACTGAGCCCTGAGGGAATCCCCCCCCACTTTTTTTTTTTTTTTTTAACAGTCTAGGTCTTTTATTTTATTTACACTTATCATGCCATGAATTCATAGGGAATGAGTTCCAACAGTTCAGGCTCCTTTTCATTGGTTCTCAAAAAATGAGCTTCTCTGGTTGGAGCAGGCTGGTGCTTCAGCTGAACCCAAGTACCTTTCTCTTTGGCTTTCTTCTTTTTCTGATAGTTTTCCTTCACATTTCAGAAAGATGTCTCTGCTCTTAGAGTACTTAATATGCTCCATACACACATGAATTCTCTTGGCAACAATCTTGCCCTTAACTTGTTTGTTTACAATGCCAACAGCATGCTGGGTTACACTGCAGACTCTTCTGGTTTTGCCATGGTAACATTTGTGAGGCTTTCCTTTTTGAACAGTGTCCATTCCCTTGATTTCTACAGTATCACCTTTCTTGGCGATTCCCATGTATGTGATCAAAGGAACAACTCCATGCTTTCTAAAAGGCTTAGAGAACATATAGTGGGTGCCTCTCCTCTCTCCCTTTGTGTTAGTTATTTTTGCGAATTGCTGGAAGACGGTGGTGCCGGCCATAAGGTGAAATACAGTGTTCTTAGAAACACCATTTTAATCTTTTCCTTATCTTAAAATGTAGCAGTCTTAAAAACACCATTTACCTCAGAAAATAACCAAGTAATATTTGTTTAATTGTACAAGCAAAATTAAATATACTTAACCAAATTTTTCCTTCACAAATGAATTGTGTAACATGCCTAGCTTGTGGCGGGAAAAAATTGTTGGTTTATAATTATTGATTACTAGAGCACAATATCAGTGACCATATCTCTGTACTGAGTTAGAATCAACATGTATTCGCCCACTATTGATTTCCAAATGTTTCAACTAAATTCCTATACTGCTTTTTCACACTGAAAAGTCTTAAAGAAAACTTTACTTGATACCAGAAAAAAATCTCTGATAGATGGCATTGCAATCTGTTTTTTTCTTTCTAATTGAAATGCTGATTTTTTTGGTTTGCTTTATATTCTTGGTTAGCATGTGAGGAATTGAAGTGATACTTTCTAAAACTTTATCTTTGGAACCAACCGAGGCCCTAACTCCCAAGTCCAATATCTCCAAGTGAAACACAAATCTCTACAAAAATAATGAAAAAAAATCCTGAGAATCAATAAATTTGTTGTCCTCACACAACTGATTCCCAGTGGTGGGACAGGGATAGCATAAAACCTGCCATTTAAAAGAGGGGAAAAAATGGAAAAATAAGTGTTATTGTGAAGGACTCTTGGGAAAGGACAAAGTTTCTTGATTCTAAATCAGGTATAATGGAAAAAATAAAAATCTAAAAAAAAAAAAGTGAATATGCCACCAGAAATACGTGAGAGCACTGGCTTAAGTACAGCATTCTCAAGACCCAGATTAGCAGGACCAGTTTATTCTGATTTCCTTCTTTTCTTTTCTTTTTAAGATGTTCAGTTGAGGGAAATGAAATATATGTGTTATACTTCCCAGCTTCCCCGGCACTGACTGCCAATAACCAAAAAAGAAAGAAAAAAGAAATACTGACAAATAAAACGAATTATGGACCCATATATGGAAGGATTCTGAAAATGAATGAAAGTATTTATGGAACTTCTGTGATATACAGAAATCTACATGAAAGGGCTGCCTTATTGGGAATAATGAAATCTGGAGGCATAATAGGTTACATTGCTAGGTCTTTCTCTATATGGAAGAACAGGACACCAGTTTGGGCCTGAAAGAGAAGATGTGCAAACTTCTAGTTTCTGCAGCAAGCAGGGGGCAGAAATGGTGGGGTGGGGTGGGGAAGAAATATATATGGCAGTTGGCGTGGCAACCATTAATTGAGACAGCTGGAGAGAAACAGTAAAATGATAAATCTCCATAACAAGGACCTTCAGTATGCAAGGTTGAACTATGAATCACATAACTCTCCAGCACATTCTGAAACAGGACTATGGAGCAGAAATATGCCCCTAAACAGATGGAACCACTGATTTGATTAGAACTAGATCTAAAATAACAATCACACTAAATGTAAACCACTACCATCCATCCTGTTCACCGTGATTACTCTTACACCAAAATCTATTATCCACTGCTTCTACTGGATAGAATTACCCTTTCAAATATGAGTGACATTTAAACATACACCAGTCTGAAAGCCATAGAACTATGGAAAGAGTTAAGAATCATAACAACAGCAGAAGGACTACAACATCAAGCCAAAAATTGAATTATGCTCATCCGTGTGATTTTTAAGAATGAAATGTAATTTGTTTTGAGGCAAGAATTTTAAGAAAATATGACAAAGATTTTAAAAAAGAGATAAGGCAACAAAAATAATAAAATTAATCTGGCACTATAAGGAAGAAAGGCATGCTAAAAGCAGTAAAAATCACATAGACATGGGAAAACAGAGTCAGGAATGTGGAGAATAAGCTTAAAATAACTGAGATAAATGAAATGGAAAAAAACAATGAAAAGTATACTGTAAGCAAGAGAGAGCCAATGTCTTTATACGTTGGCAGTGTGTGTGTGTGTGTGTGTGTGTGTGCACACAATATTTATGGGAAAAAAAGCAAGTGAAAAAAAAAGTGAAGCTGTAGGAGGAGTAAACTTTCTTATAATAAGATGTCAACGTGTGTTGAAAGAGTACCCTGTGTTTAAGGAAGAAACACAGAGGGATTAATACTGAATATATTTTTGTGAATACCTTGTG
This sequence comes from Catagonus wagneri, assembly GCA_004024745.2. Lineage (NCBI taxonomy): Eukaryota > Metazoa > Chordata > Mammalia > Artiodactyla > Tayassuidae > Catagonus > Catagonus wagneri. Next base: position 11,862,429 of record PVHT021183617.1, read on the forward strand.
CTTTAAAAATTAAACAAAAAAGTTACCTAGCAAGTGGGAAATTCAGACTGGCTCAGATTTCTATAAGCAAAATATATTCCAGTGGATTGAATGCAAAGTTTTTTATGTAGTCAGGTTATCCTTTGATTCCAAAGGAATGATAGTAAGCCTTGAATCCACTATTCATCGAACAAAGGAAACAAGGAAATTAAGGTTGCAAGATAGAAGGTGAATCTTCAAACCAAGAAAATTTAGAAATAATTCAACAAGTAAAAATCAAGAGGGAAACAAGAATTAGTAGAAGGTATACAGCTGATGATTTTCTCATTTTTCCTTATTAGAGACTCAGTGGATACAGATGTAACTATGGATAAATCTATAAGAAAAATATTTTAAGACAGTTTAACTGACATAAAGTTCCTTTTGAAAGAAAAGAGTGTCAAGTGTAAGTTTTTAGAGAGCATTTTAGTCACATGGAATATACCACTAGTCCTATCGTTTTTCTAAAACTCTATAAATTCTTTAAAAGGTTTTATCACTCTGCTACTTTCTCATACATTTTTACTTTTAATATTAAATATGCAAGTCTTATGAAAATTATTGTTGTACTATAATTGTACATAAAATAATAATGGTAATGATTTTCCTCAAATTAAGATTCCAGAATTTTCTTTGTATAAAAGAAGTTCTCTTACTGGGGAGAAATTTCTAATTTTTACAAGTTATATCATTTTTAGTTTCATAATGTTGAACTACATGTGATCACTTTAGCAAAATATAAAGCATTTTAAACCTATTATTCTTGTAAAACATATATGTTATCTTTATGCAAATATTTTTATAATATACATATATGCTTGTTCTGAATTAGCTAGAAATTTTTTGGCATTGTTTGTATTTTCGTTGATGCTTCTACTTTTAAAAATTACTTCCTTCAGGTGATAATGAGGGATAATTTTCAGACAGTAAGCAAGGACTTGACTGTAAGACTATTATGAAAATTAATGAGTGTCATTGTTAGAACACAGCAAATCTATACCATTAATGTCCTCTAATTGCTAATCATCATTAAGGAGTCAGAACATCATTATCACTACTTTTCCTAAGTTTTTTTTTGTTTTTTAACACCATCCACATTAAAGAAAATCAAGGAAAGGTTAAGGTCATATATTTTTGAGTTGGGGATTCAGATTAATTAAATATTTCTATGGAAATAGTATATCTTCTGAAATTCGTCACACTGGAAGTTGGAGCTAAAATTGAGTGATAGGAGGCTATGTAGCCATTAGAGGAAGCCATTCCCTCCCTAACTTCTGTCTCTGGAGGCTTTATAAATTGTCTACAAGTTAGTGTCCCAAAGGACAAAAATTATCTACTCTTACAATATGTAGTTAGCTGATTTCAAAAGTATTTCAGTGTGTTTTAATTCTAACAATTGAAAATGTCCTCAAATCTAAAACTCCTTTTGGTACCAATCCTCAAGTAAGTTGATTGTTGCTTTATACTGTCTACATTTTTTATACTCATTGACTCTGTACGCTTTGGCTCAACAGGTTTGTTTAGTTTTGTCCTTTAAATTATCATTTAGCATTCCTAAGGTGAAGAACAAAGTATCAAAAATCTCGCCAACTCACTTGTTTCCCCAAAAGGTGTTTACAAGCAGGCACAACTATATTTTTCAAGATATTAATCATTCTTCTATATAATGAATTATATGGTAGAAGTCCTTTTTCTATTCCATTGGTAACAAAAAGCATTTTTTACCTTTCATGTTCATCTGTAATGGTTTTGAGTGGCTTTTAACTCTATTTACAAATAGGGTATAATGTTATGGGAGGCAGAAAAATGTTATTTTAAATCATAAAGAATTAGATATTCCATTTCTCTGTAAGTAAAGATGAATATCTTTTACAAAGATGAGAGAAGGAGAAAATATATGGCATGAACAGAGGTGTGTCCTTCTCTCTCCCTTTTCGCTTATTCACTATTATTGCTTGAAATTGTTTCTTTGACATGCTAGTAGCAGCTATGATTGAATTTAAGGGAAATGTGGATGATTGTTATCATTTCTAAATGAGAAGCCTTTTTTTCTTTAATGCCAGAGAAAATGTTGTAAAGAAAAACAAAATGCTTGTCACATGTTGTACAATCTACATAAGACAGATGACAGGATATTTCTCTAGTTGATGGATGAGTAAATCACCTCATTTTCATTGTTTCCACAGTGTTGACCAACATGCTGCTAGCCTGGCTTCCCACTTCTGATTTAAACACATGATTCAGAATGACTTTGGAGGGTTGTGATACTCTCGGATTTATGGGGCACTTGTATGTGGGATTCTCATCACTGTACAGCAACCCTGTCGTTTTTGTGACAGAGCCTGTTTGACTGGTTTTGGATTTATGATGGAAATAATTCAGAACAGAGTAATAATTTTCCCTTGGCAATTACACTACCATTTGGTACTTTGTCCCTAAGGGGAAAATGAATGTGCTGGGATCTATCCATGAGTTTAGTAGCTCAGTGTAAGGAACAAATCAAGGTCAGAATACAAATGCAGAACACGTGGTTGCTGAATTCTAGTTCTGGTTCTTCAGCCTTAAGGCTCTCTACATTTGTGTGACAGTTTATGGTTTACAAAATATCCATCTGTTTCTCCTCTTTTAACCCTTACAATGACCCTGGAAGGTAAATACTATTGCTCCCAATTATAAAGAAGGAAACCGAGACTGAAAATGTTGCCTTTCTTGAAGTTCGTTATTCAGCATATATTTTTAAGTATTTGCAACATGAAGGCTTTATGATGCACACTGGGAATACACAGATAAATAAAACTTAGTCTCTGCTTCAGGTTTTTTAACTGTTATGAAGAATTTCAAACATACTTAAAAACTGCTAGAACTATGTACCAAAGCCACTGTATCTATTGCTCTTCATCAACGATTATTAACACATGGTCAGTCTCATTTCATCCAGGTCTCCATTCCAACCTTTCACGCTATTTTGAGGTAAATTCTACACGTCAAATCATTTCTTCAAAATAATTTTCACTATTTTTACATCTAAAAAATGATGTTATTAAACATGATGACCCCAAATTAGTATCTCCTCAATAATATCAATATCCAGGTGTTCAAATTTCCAGTTGTCTCATAAATGCCATATTTTTTTTTATAGTGCATTTGAACTGGTATCCAAATGATATTACTGCTCTGTGGTGGTTTGATACTTTTTTTCCATCTCCTTTAAAGTATTGATTTTCTTCACCTTTTAAAGAATTTCTTTCCAAATTATTTGGTGAAGAGGAGGTTGGTTGTCCTTTGTGATTTCCCACAATTTGAATTTTGTCCATTGCCTCCCCACGCTGCCCTTTTATATGTTCCTCAGTCTTCTCTTACCACCTGTAAATTGCTAATCAAATCTAGAAACTTAAAGCTTCTTAGCAAGTTAACTTCAGAATTGACTCTATCTGAACACAGAAAATGAAAAGTAGTATCTCTTAGGATATTTGGAGCTATTGCTGTCAGAGACTTAAATCTGTTAAGTCACTAGAGCTTGCAAAATGGTGATTCATTCATTCCTTTTCTGTTTAGAAAATAAATAGCTCTTCAAAGAGAAACTTGCTCTCATTTACTTTTTGGTGACCCAGTGATAGAGTTCTTAAGGAGAGATGGGAGAAATACATGATTTGTTTCCTTGCATCTTTTCAGCATCAAAAATAATGAGCCAGTCAGTTCTCTGGCATAATGAGTTGGTTCTCTCCATTGTGACCAATTGTTTTGTTTTGTTTTTAGTTACATGTCATTTTGACCTATGAATTTAAGTATTTTGATAAGTTTAAATCCATTGAAGTTTTTATTCTTACTGATACTCATAATTTTCTAACTTTGGCCGGGAGCTTCTTCAGGTTGGCTGCAGAGCCCAGATTAAATGGAATGCTATCACTTCGCTTCTTTTAGATTTTCTCCGGTGGCTCTTCTAAGAATCTTTCCAACTGAGTCATCACTCCCTTTTGCATGTCTAGATTATACCCTCAAAAGTGTTTTGTTTTTGTTTTTCAAAGATGCATCTACTTTTTTGGACTGTGTCTTCCTGCTTAATTATTAACCTTTGTGTCAGTCTAAAATTTAGGCTTTAGCTGTACATTTGGAAAATTACATAGTCAATGATAGTGGCCTCCTATATGTAGCAGTACCTCTGTGGATAGACTAGGGGTGGGATTGCCTTGATTTTGAGATTTTTTTAATTGAGATTTTTTGAATGAAGTGGAATATCCAAGGCTCAGGAGCCCGATCTACAGTTTTGTCCAGGAAGCAGTTTCTCCCATGCTTTCTATTACTGTTATCTGAGTCCTTAATTCTTCCTTCTAAGCCTGAGTACAGGATCCCAAATCACTTTCCATAGCTTTAATTTTCCCCTTCTAATCAAACCTCGAGATGGAAAATTTCCTTTGAAGCATTTCCTCTTATTTAAATCAAAGATTATAATTTTATGACTGACACTCCCTTTCTTTTTTAGAACACACTCTAGGACTCTATTGTGTCAACAATATTTCTGAAAGCAAAATGTTGTTTTAATGCATGCCATTTATGGGAGGTATATTGCTGCTAACTGGAGTCAGTCTCTCCAGGGTTGAGTCCGGGCTGTGGTTATTCCTTGATTTTTGGAGATTAGACTTGGTAATGAAGGAACTCAGGGAGTGGGGACAGAGGTGAAGGAAACAGTTTTGGCAGAAGAAGCCAAATATGGTTAAAGTCTAAAAGCTGTATCTACAATGAATCCTCTAATCTCATTTCAAAGTCACCACCATGGATCAGATCAGTCTGTCCTTCCACATATGTTCTATTATGTCATGTTTTCCTCATAAGGCCCCTAGAGATTACTTCCAGTTGATATGCCCCACATTCCTATTCTCATTTTTTTTAACTGGAAAAAGGAATGCTAAATCATTTGCCTCTCTATAGTCCTTTTAGGACAGTGGTAAGATTATCATGGGCTCAGAGAAGGAAGATTGGGTTCAAATAATAGCAATAGCACCACTCTTATTTGCAATATGACCCTAGAGAGGTTAAGTAACCCTTTGAGACTCAGTTTTGATCTGTATAATGAAGATGGTACTGTTGTTAACCTCAGAAGATTGTCATGAGGCATTAATAACATGGTGCATATGTAGTACTTGGCTCAGGGACTGGCACACAGGGAGTACTGACTCAGTGTTGGCCACCATGCTGACTTTCCTCCTCTTTTCCTTTGTCTGAGACCAGCTCCTGATTGACAGAGCCCAAAAACATGAACTCAGATTTTCCAAGAACCACACTATGTTGTAACTAGTAGTATAATAATTCTAATTTGGTTGTTGTTCCATCCAAAGAAAATCATTTAGAACATGTAAAAGTATTGTGCACAAAGATGTTCATAGCTCTGTTACTTACGATATGAAAAATGTATTTACACAAAATAATAATAGTGAACTACACTTACCTTCCCAACAGGATATTGTTAGAGCTAATCCAAAAATACTTAGGAATTCTTAATAGCATGGTAAATTAAGTTAAATATATAAACTTACATACAGTATAAAAATGTATATGAAAAGCAAAACTTTTTTGACACAAATATTAGACAAGAGGAGATATACCCAGTTATTTTTAAGTAGTTTGTTTTGAGTGTTTTTTTCTGTTTCCTAGTTTCCTGTTATTCACACATTTCTTTAAAAAGCAGCCATATAGGAAGCTGGAAGCTCCACTGATTTATGGTCCTTTAGGTTAATGATTTGATATCCCAATGTCAGTAAACTCAAACTCGGCAGAATTATGCTGCATTTTTTTTTTATTCTTTCTACTCTCATGTGCTCTGTGGAGCACTGGAAAATTTCACTGTCCAGAAAGCAGAATTCCATAGCAACTTTAAGCATTGTATTTTCCATGGAAATTATAAGCTATATAGATAGTTTTTTTGTGTGTAATTTTGGCTATTTTCTGTATTTAAATTCGGAATAACTCTTCTAATGGACTCAAAGTGGAATATAATGCTTCCTGAATATACAGTCTATATGCTTAACGTGTTCATTGTTTAAATGATATCTAAATGACCTTCCCATATCCTCTGATGCTGTTTTTAGCAGTTGCACAATAAATAATGCATGGATGAGCTTTTGGAATTTTTTCCTTTTTCCATTTTTTTTGAACATGAAAGATAAATCTTTATTCACTGCTAAGAATATTGAATGAAATTCATGTTATCCTTGAATCCAAAATTAGAATATACACAGCATTAAAAAATCAATAAATAAGTAAATGTCACTAATCGTAGAGTTGCAATACATAGTCTTTTTTTTTTTTTGCCATTGCTTGATGAATTTTATTACAATTACAGGTGTATAAAAATCATCACAACTCAGTTTGATAGCGTTTCCATCCCAAACCCTCAGTGCATCCCCTCACACCCCAGATTGTCTTATTTGGAAACCAAAGGTTTTCTAAAGTCTGTGAGTCAGTCATTGTCTGTTCTTAAAGAAGTTTATTGTGTCTTTTTAGTTTCCACATATAAGCGGTAGCATTGGATCTTGCTGTCTAATTGTCTGACTGGTTTCACTTCGCATGATAATTTCCAGATCCATCCATGTTGCTATAAATGTTGTTATTTTATTACTTTTAATGGCTGAGTAATATACCATTGTGTGTATGTACCAGATCTTCCCTATCCACTCCTCTGTCGATGGGCATTTAGGTTGTTTCCATGACCTGGCTATTGCATAGAGTGCTGCAGTGAACACTGGAGTACATGTGTCTTTTCGAGTCATGATTTCCTCTGGGTAGATGCCCAAGGAGTGGGATTGCTGGATCAAATGGTAATTCTATTTTGAGTTTTCTGAGGCATCTCCATACTGTTTTCCACAGTGGTTGCACCAATTTGCATTCCCACCAGCAGTGTAATAGAGATCCTTTTTCTCCACACTCTCTCCAGCAATTATTGTTTGTAGACTTTTTGATGATGGCCATTCTGGCTGGTGTAAGGTGGTACCTCATAGTGCTTTTGATTTGCATATCCCTAATAAGGGGCAATGCCGAACATCTTTTCATGTGTTTATTTGCCATCTGCATGTCTTCTTGGAGAATTGTCTGCCTAGATCCTCTGCCCATTTTTTGATGGGGTTGTTTGTTTTTTTGGTATTGAGCTGTAGGTGGTTGTAAATTTTGGAGATTAATCCCTTGTCAGTCTGTTCATTTGCAAATATTTTCTCCCATTCTGTGGGCTGGCTTTTCATTTTGTTTAGGGTTTCCTTTGCTGTGCAAAAACTTTTCACTTTAATTAAGTCCCATTTGTTTATTTCTCTTTTTATTGTCCTTACTCTGACAGATAGATCTGAGAAGATGTTGCTATCATTTATGTCAGAGACTGTTTGGCCTATGTTTTCCTCTAAGAGTTTTATAGTATCTGGTCTTCTATCTAGATCTTTAGTCCATTTTGAGTTTATTTTTGTGCATGGCATTAGGAAGTGTTCTAGTTTCATTTTTTTACATGTGGCTGTCCAGTTTTCCCAGCACCACTTATTGAAGAGGCTGTCTTTTGTCCAATGTATATTCTTGCCTCTTTTGTCATAGATTAGTTGACTATAGATGTGTGGATTTGATTCAGGGCTTTCTATCCTGTTCCACTGAGCTATATTTCTGTCTATGGGCCAGTACCATACGGTTTTGAAGACTGTAGCTTTGTAGTAGAGTCTGAAGTCAGGGAGCCTGATTCCTCCAGCTCCATTTTTTTTTTTTTTTTTTTCAGGATGACTTTGGCTATTCTGGGTATTTTGTGCTTCCAGACAAACTTTAAACTATTTTGTTCTAGTTCTGTGCAAAAGGTCCTTGGTAATTTGATAGGGATTACATTGAATGTGTAGATTGCCTTGGGTAGTATAGTCATTTTGATAATATTAACTCTTCCAATCCGAGAGCATGGTATGTCTTTCCATCTGTTCATGTCATCCTTGATTTCTTTCATCAGCATCTTATAGTTCTCAGAGTACAGGTCTTTTGTCTCTTTAGGCAGGTTTATTCCTAAGTATTTGATTCTTTTTGATGCGATGGTAAATGGGAAGTTTTCCCTAATTTCTTGTTCTGATCTCTTGTTAGCATATAGAAATGCAGTTGATTTCTGTGTATTAATTTTGTATCCTGCAACTTTGCCAAATTCATTGATGAGCTCTAACAGTTTTCTGGTAGAGTCTTTAGGATTCTCTAGGTATAATAGTATTATGTCATCTGCAAATAGTGATAGTTTTATTTCTTCCTTTCCAATTTGGGTTTCTTTTATTTCTTTACTTCTCTGATTGCTGTGGCTAGGACGTCCAAAACTATGTTGAATAGTAATGGTGAGAGCGGACATCCCTGTCTTGTTCCTGATCTCAGCGGGAATTCTTTCAGCTTTTCACCACTGAGAATGACGTGAGCTGTGGGTTTGTCATAGATGGCCTTTATTATGTTGATGTAGGTTCACCTATTCTCACTTTCTGAAGGGTTTTTATCAGAAATGGGTGTTGGATTTTTGTCAAAGGCTTTTTCTGCATCAATGGAGAGGATCATATGGTTTTTATTCTTCAGTTTGTTAACGTGGTGTATCACACTGATTGATTTGCGGATATTGAAGAATCCTTGCATCCCTGGGATAAATCCCACTTGATCGTGGTGTACAATCCTTTTAATGTATTGTTGGATTTGGTTGCCTAGTATTTTGTTGAGAGTTTTTGCATCTATGTTCATCAGTGGAATTGGCCTGTAATTTTCTTCTTTTGTGGTATCTTTGTCTGGTTTTGGTATCAGGGTGATGGTTGCTTCATAGAATAAGTTTGGGAGTGTCCCTTCCTCTGCAATTTTTTGGAATAGTTTCAGAAGGATAGGCGTTAGTTCTTCTCTAAATGTTTGATAGATTTCACCTGTGAAACCATCTGGTCCTGGACTTTTGTTTGTTGGAAGTTTTTTAATCACAGTTTCAACTTCAGAACTTGTGATTGGTCTATTCATATTTTCTATGTCATCTTGGTTTAGTCTTGGGAGATTGTACTTTTCTAAGAATTTGTCCATTTCTTCTAGGTTTTCCATTTTATTGCCATATAGTTGCATATAGTAGTCTCTTATGATCCTTTGTATTTCTGTGATGTCTGTTGTTACTTCTCCTTTTTCATTTCTAATTTTATTGATTTGTGTCCTCTCTCTTTTTTTCTTGATAAGTC
>PVHT021183617.1:11872631-11897023 GCA_004024745.2 Catagonus wagneri
TTGATTTCTGCTCTGATCTTTATGATTTCTTTTCTTCTACTAACTTCAGGTATTGTCAGTTCTTCCCTCTCTAGTTCTTTCCCTCTCTAGTTCTTTCCCTCTCTAGATGCTTCTGTTCTGCCATCTTAATCCAATATCCTGGAATTTTTTCTTAATGCCTGAATGAGAACCTGTTTCTAAAACAAATGTCATGCAGAGCATATCTTAAGAAAAAACAAACATTATTTCTGTTTTCATGTCATAGATTTCACTTACTCATGAGGTAAGTGTATTTCTCATGAGCATAGTCCATTTAGTGATAGGATTAACTAGAAAGTCTTATTTCACTTCATTGTCATTTTGAAAGACCACTTGGCATATCTGAGTTTGCTCTCTGTTCCAATCATCGTTACCCTTTTAGAGAATAACTCAGATATGTCATTTTACAGCTCAAAAACTTGTGGTGGCTTTCCATCACCCATAGAAGAACAGTCTGAAGCCCTTATTATTACATCCCACATGTTCTAGCACCTCCAGCTTCTTCAACCTCATACCCTACTCTCTGTCTCAGGATTATTCCACTCCAGCCACATGGTTCTTTTTGTTATTCTTCCAAGATCCCGATGTGTTCCTGTCTCAGGACCTTTGAACTTGACTCACTCTTTCCTCAGTAACAATTCCCCTCCTGCCAAATTCACTCAACCTGTTATTCTTTTTTTTCTACCTTTTTTTATTTTTCCATTATATCTGGTTCACAGATTTCTGTCAGTTTTCCAATGGCACAGCATGGTGACCCGGTTATACATACATATAGGGATTCATCACAAGTGATTAGACATAGTTGCCACTGCTATACAGCAGGATCTCGTTGCTTTTCCATCCCAAAGGCAATAGTCTATAACTGTTAACCCCAGACCCCCCCTACCATCCCACTCCCTCCCCCACCCTCTTGTCAACCACAAGTCTATTCTCCAAGTCTGTGATCTTTTCTGTGGAAAGGTTCATTTGTGTAGTATATTAGATTATAGATGTAAGTGATATCATATGGTATTTGTCTTTCTCCTTCTGACTTACTTCACTCGGTATGAGGGTCTCTAATTCCATCCATGTTGCTGCAAATGGCATTATTTCACTCTTTTTATGACTGAGTAGTATTCCATCATGTATATATACCACATCTTCCTAATCCAGTTATCTGTTGATGGACATTTGGGTTGTTTCCATGTTTTGGCTAATGTGAATAATGCTGCAATGAACACGCATGTGCAAGCGTCTTTTTCATGGAAAGTTTTGTCCAGATATATGCCCAAGAGTGGGATTGCTGGGTCATATGGTAGTTCTATGTATAGTTTTCTAAGGTACCTCCAAACTGTTTTCCAGCTTACATTTTCCAGCTTACTGTTTGTACCAGCTTACATTCCCACCACCAGTGCAGGAGGGTTCCCTTTTCTCCACACCCCCTCCAGCATTTTCTGCTTGTGGACTTATTAGTGATGGCCATTCTGACTGGTGTGAGGTGGTATCTCGTGGTAGTTTTGATTTGCATTTCTCTAATCATCAGTGATATTGAGCATTTTTTCATGTGCTTGTTGGCCATCTGCATATCTTCTTTGGAGAAATGTCTATTCAGGTTCTTTGCCCATTTTTCCATTTGGTTGTTGGCATTTTTGCTGCTGCGTTGTATAAGTTGTTTGTATATTTTAGAGATTAAGCCCTTGTCAGTTGCATCATTAGACACAATTTTCTCCTATTCTGTGAGTTGTCTTTTAGTATTCTTTTTGGTTTCCTTTGCTGTGCAGAAGCTTGTCAGCTTGATTAGGTCTCATTGGTTTATCTTTGCTTTTATTTCTGTTGCTTTGGGAGACTGACCTGAGAAAAGATCTGTAAATTTGATGTCAGTGAATGTTTTGCCTCTGTTCTCTTCCAGGAGTTTAATGGTGTCTTGTCTTATACTTAAGTCTTTAACCCATTTAGAGTTTATTTTTGTGCATGGTGTGAGAGTGTGTTCTAGTTTCACTGATTTGCATGCAGCTGTCCAGGTTTCCCAGCAACACTTACTGAAAAGACTGTCTTTTTCCCATTTTATGTTCTTGCCTCCTTTGTCAAAGATTAATTGACCGTAGGCATCTGGGTTTATTTCCGGGTTCTCTGTTCTGTTCCATTGTTCTGAATGTCTGTTTTGGTACCAGTACCACACTGTCTTGGTTACTGTTGCTTTGTAATATTGCCTGAAGTCTGGGAGAGTTATGCCTCCCGCTTTAGTCAACCTGTTATTTCCCTTCATGAAGGTGTCTTCAGTGATGCCTTCCTCTAAGTACCCTATTTATTTTTTTATTAATTTAAAAAAAAAACTGAAGTACAGTTGATTTACTATCCTATATTAACTTCTGCTTTACAGTATTATGTATATGTATTTATTTATTTTCATATTTTTTCCATTGTAGTTTATTACAGGATATTGACTGTAGTTCCCTGTGCTATATAGTAGGACCTTATAGTTTGTCCATTTTGTGTATAATGGTTGGTCTCTGCTAATCCTAAACTCTCAATCCATCCCTCCCCCCCCCACAACCATGAGTCTGTTATCTATATCTATCAATCCCCCTATTTAAAGTGTTCCTTAAAATAATTTTCCTTTCCCTGGTGCTTCTTACTTTCCCTTCAGAGTCCCTGAGATTATATTAGGTATTTATTTGTGAATTTGGTTCAAGGTAATGAGTGCTATGATTGTAAGCAGATGTTAAAGGAAGGGGAAAAGAAAACCCTTAATTTTATTTAAAAGTAGTATTTGGGGGAGGCAGCCTTATGTGGGAAAATCAGTGGGAGGTTTCTTGTCATTCCAGGCTTTGAATCCTAACTCTGTCTCTTACTAGCCAAGGGGCTTCTCAACTCTAAACTTTATCTTCTTTATCTAAAAAAATGTTATATTAATACTGATCTTGAAGCTTTTAAGTATACAAAACCGAACTTAGATCATCTTTCCATAACACTACAAGTGGAATACAGTACTTCCTCAATATAGGACAGCTTAAACTAATTAATAGTTTTCTAAAAAATAAAATAAGATTGATTAGTTGACTTTGGCCATAAAGCTAAGAATTTGGAGTTCCTGTCATGGCTCAGTGGAAACAAATCCTACTAGGAACCATGAGGTTCCGGGTTCGATCCCTGTCCTCGCTCAGTGGGTTAAGGATCCAGCACTGCCATGTAGGTTGTAGACTCGGCTTGGATCCCACGTTGCTGTGGCTGTGGCGGAGGCTGGCAGCTCTAGCTCCTATTAGACCCCTAGCCTGGGAACCTCCACATGCCACGGGTGTGGCCCTAAAATGACAAAAGACAAAAAAAATGACAAAAGACAAAAAAAAGGCTAAGAACTTATTGATTTTAGGGAAAATAGCTAATATTTGTTGACTTTTCCAGTTAATGGCCAGACATTGACTTTGCTTCTTAACATTCTTGAGTGCCTAGGGGACTCTATAATTAGATCATGGCCAATTTCTTGGTACCTTATGTTTGGAAATGAAGAAGCAAGTGTGTGTGGAGAAGAAAGGATGGTTGTGGAGGTGATAGTGGGACTTTATAAGTTTCAAACATTATTTCTGGATGTTTTATTCTAAATTATTATGTGTTTACTGAAGACGGGACCTTAGAGATCTCATGGTCCCCCTTTGTCAGTATACTGACCAGGAAAAAGTTTTCCAAGCCCTCCCTCAATTTATTTAAAAGCCTGGTATAAAATAACACTTCTAGGGGAGTAGGAGTGTCATTTGCTAATCAGAGAAAAAAGAACAGAGATGTTTATATAATGCCTCTGCTTTCTCACAGGCTGTAAAACTATTTTACTTTATTATAGACTAGCTTATTAAAAGCTGTTGGCTAGAAAGCAGTGACCTTCTCTTCTGTCATGTGCATCATTAATAACAGGGTGAACATAAATATACAAAGATCATTCCAATAGAATTTTCCCATCTTGCTGGTAGTATTGTAACCTTAGAAAATTCTAATTTAAAAAATATGATTATGTCTAAGTTTTAGTATACTTGTAAAGTGTTCTCATTTTTAAGAACTATTGAAATTGTCATAATTTAATTTAGGGAACATTTATTGAGTGTGTATTTTGTACTAGATTCTGCATTAGGCTAAGGGGATAAAAGGATGGATAAAGCATGCTTTTCCTTAAGATCTAAATCCCGTGAGATAATATTGTGATAAAATTATGATTAATATCATGATCATTATTATGAGTAGGAATGTTATCAAGGTGTTATGTGAGCCCAGAAAATAAGGTGTGTAAGTCAGTTTGGAGAAGCTTTCTGGAAGAGAAAGAACAGGAAGAAGAGGAACCATAACTATTTTTTGTGCATTTTTTCACATGTCTAATATTATCAAGCTACAAATAAGTATAGTCTTTCCTTGGGACCCAAGGGGATTTGTTCCAAGAACCACAGATCTATCAAATGTACCTTGGGTGCTTAAGTGTCTTATACAAAATGATGTAGTATTTGCATATAACCTATCAATATTATGCTGTATACGTATATCATCTCTAGGTTGCTTTTAATACCGTATACAATGTAAATGCTATGTTAGTAGTAAATACAATGTAAATGCTATGTAAATATTCGCCATTGTGCAGTAAATTCAAGTCTTTCTTTCTGGAACTTTCCAGAATTTTTTTCTAAATATTTTTATCCAGGGTTGGTTGTATCCATGGATGCAGAACCAGTGGATATGGAGGGCCGATTGTAACTTCCTTTTTGTCTCTGTGGACAACAGTTTGGCAATGGCTGAATCATATCTTCATTTTCTCTAGGAACTGGCCAAATAGACCCTTGCTTGACACAGATACCTCTCCTGTGCAGCTCCCTTTTTATCTCTGGTATTCCAAGGACTGATGGAGTTTTCAGTCTCCAGTCTCCACCATAGGATCATCACACAAAGAGCACTTAAAAGTCTTTTAATAGTGAATAACAGAGAATAATAGATAAAACAGTCAACTTTTAAATTAAGCATGTCAGTAATTGCTTTAAAAATCTACGCCCTATGGGACATTCTTCTGCATGTATGATGAAATACGTAATAGGCTATTTCTTTGTTTTAAATGAATATTCAATGAATGAAGCCTGGAGTATTATGCTCTGAAAAGTCTGAAGATTGTGCTTTTAATTTTTTCCTAAATTTCAAATACACAGAAACCAATGGATTTTAAAGAAAATTCATGGTAAAATAGGTCATTTGTGTACAAGCCACCCAGCATAGTAGATTTAACATTCACAGAAATTCAGAATTCAGAATGGTTTTGAAAAGCAGTTTTGAATCTTAGTTGGAAAAAAAGCCAGCTAAGATCAGTGCATTTTAACATCAGTTAATACGGCCTGGTTTTAATCTCCTTTTTATAAAAAATATTCTCATGTATGCCTAAAGCTATATTTCATTGCAAGCTCCAGTAAATTAGAGGAGGAGGAGCAGAGAGTACGTGTGTGTTGGGGGTACAGGGATGGGATGAAGAACTGTATAGGTGAATATAGGCAATCTTGTATACATTTCTTAAACTTTTCTCATTTACTTTTCTTCCGCATCGTTTTTTCTTGATTCCTAACTCATTTCTTATGCCAACCCCCACCCCAACAGTAGAGAAGATAAATATCAATACAACTTCTTCTTAAAATATTAATAGAACACATTTATTTATACATGAAATTGTCTTTAAATTTGCTAATTCTGTCCCCCTCCCTCCATTTTTAAGCAACACTTCCTTGTGATGATACAAATTTAGGGAAAATGCATTTCAGCATCAGGACGATAAATGTGCTCCCTACGGAGCTGATTACTTTGAGCTAATATAGTGTTCCATTTGCTGGATTCCACATACTTCCCCTATATTGATTGCATTATCAGTAGTAGTAATCACAGATATCATTGCCAGCCAATTACACAAACACATATCTAAACTAGGTTACTTATTCACCAACATTATCTCTTGCAAGTCTTAATTTTGTGATGAAGCTGATTATCCTCTTATCCAATTGAGTATAGCTACATATTTTGATCTAGAAGGCTAAATGCAAGTATATTGAATTATGTAGTAGATAATTACTTACATATGTTTGTGACAACGCAAAATGAGGGCAATTTGAGTGTAATCTGTTTCTTATTCCATTCGAGGACTGCATTAGAGAAGGTTAACTGCTTTAAAAAATAGACCCAAACATGTCTTTGGATCAAAAACAATAGAAGCATATTTCCTGCTCAATAACAGCATGGGGTTTGAGAACTAGTACTTGTGTATAATGTCATCCAGAGACCCAGGTGTGCTTCTGATATGTTCAGTGCAAGAGTTCAATACAAGGTCACCCTGGAAGATTCATTTCAGGGGAAAAGAACATGGAGGAACTAATAAAAGATGGCCATGGGCTAACCTTGACAGTGAGAACTGCTCATATTCTACAGGCTAGAGCTTAGTTACATGACTACCAAGGAAAAGGTAATTATACTCTATCCCGGGAAGTAGAGGAGAAAATGGATTTTGGTGAGCAGTTGGCAGTTTTTTCCATAAGGTCTCAAAACAGAACTTGCTCCATTTTTCCGTTTAATGAATACTTTCCTTTTCATTTTTTGGAATTTCTGTTAGGCTTGCTTTGCTTTTATTTTCTTATACCATGTCAGATATCTTATAAGACCTAAATCTAAGCTCTGATTCTTAGAAGACTTGTGCATATCCAGAAAAAAAAAATGAAGAATGGGGAGTATAAAAATTACGAAGTATTTTTTTCAAAATGTAAAATAATTACCTGTATTGTGCCCATATTGTGGTAATAATTTTTCAGTAGGCTAAATTCTAGATATGTAAGTTAGAATAAAAGGGTTTTGGAGCTAAAAAAGATATCTCCTATTTCAACCCTTATTTCACAGACATTCATTGAAGAGATGAATGTCTAATTGTGCAGAGAGCAGTCATGGTTTCAGGCTCTTTCTCAGGCCTGAGTCTCTCTTCATGACATTATTTCATATTTTTATTTGTAGTCATATTGCTCACAAAATATAAATCATTGAAAGATGTCCATTCATTGATAGAGATGTAATCGAACATGATAAATTATAACTGACATAAGGTAATACATTTAAATCTGTGAAAAAATAAACCCAAACACCTTTACTGATTTCTAAACTTATTTGAAGAGCCACAATAAATTATCTGCTAAAGGTTCTTTTTAAGACATTATTTTTCTGATTTCCTCAACAAAAGAATAATGGCTTCAGGATAAATCTTTATCTCTGAAATTATATAATCTATGGCATGCAGACTGCATAATTTAGAGGAGGCAAATTTATGATCACCATGCTAATTAATATTTAGAATTAAAAGTTCAGGGGAAACAAATTCTGAAATCTGAAATCTTGGAGGCTATATTATGTTTAAGGAAGAAAAAACATTATTTTTATAAGAAGTTATGTTCCTTTTTTAGTGAGTGACAAACCTTTAAAAACAAATTTTAACTGGTTTATTATAATGCTACACTAGTAAGAAAATGAAGTTTCTTATTATTTAATTGTTATTGCCCTATCCTATTTCATGCTATTTTATACATGCTAGAATGTATAAAATGGAAACTGTACAAGGAAAATGGCACAAATCTAGATGTGGTCTAAATCATATAATTGTTAGAAAATTATGTGGAAATTTGGGGTAATTTTCACTTATTTATGTCTGCCATTAACCGTGATTGATCTTATGCCAGGAGTGAACCAAAACCATAAGAGTGATGGATGTGTATTTATTAAATTCAAAGAAAACTGAAGCACAATCTTCAGGATTGGTTTTTATTGTGAACATTGTAAACACAGCTGCAAATTAATATTTTTTTCTGTAGTTTTTGCTTATCATGTTGAGTAAAGACTAAATAATCTGACAAACTTGTTTGAAATGAAAATGAGAAAAGGCCTTGCTCCCTCTCTGTCCACCTTCTACCAAACACAAATAAGAAGGTCCATCTGATTTTGTGATGCTGCAAAAAAAAAAAAGTTTAAAGGAGATAACCGGGCTTTGTCTGCTTTTATATTTAGCTGTCCCCTGCATTAAAAGTCTGCATTCAGTTAATTATTAATGTCAAAAAATCCAACAAAATACATAGTGTCACTCCATGTGTATATCAGGGACATCAAGGCTAAGGCCCATATTTTAAAGTACTGGATATTGTCATTTATATTGCTTTGATTTGCAGGGATTTTTACATGCCGTCTACTGGAGTATAGGGATGGACACTTCTTTGGGGGTCCTTTTCTGGATATACCCTCTTTCAGTGTGAGCCTCTTGTGTTTAGATAGTTTTAAAAAGCTACAGTTTCATATTTTTCAAAGAATCTAACATTGGTCCCCAAGGTGACACAGCATCTATTTTGAAAGGAAAATAGTAAGTGGGAAGAGTCTATTTTTTCAACATTTTGGTAATTTGGATTCCATTAAAATCTAACTCTGATTTTTATAGGTGTTATAGAAAGCATATTTTTAAACAGGCAGATTTGAAAAATGCTTGTATGGTAATATAACACAGAGTCAAAACTAAGTTGCTACTTTGATCATTTTTTTGAAAACAACCTGGATTAAATATCATTACACAAAACTACATGAAAAATAAAGAGAATGCATTGAGAAACTGGAATTTCATTTTAGTAATCAATTATTTTCAATTACTTGTGATCTCCAAAGAGTTTCTGTGAAGGAAAATAGCCAGATTTGATTTTATCCCAATTCCACAATTCTTTTCTTTTTAAAAATATGCATCTTGGTATTTTTGCGTCCATGTATATTTTAACTCTCCAACTCTATATATATTAATGGGCATTGGCATCCTAAGTAGGACTATATTTAAAAAGTGAGTAATTTTATTTTTATAGGACTTAGTATGGCTTCTTTATACTGCGATGAATCTTGCATTCTGCCTTTTATCTGCATAAGTAAAATCTTCATTTTTTGCATCATCACGTATCTTTTCTGCATATAATTAACATTACCTTTTTTTGACTGTGCAGAGCTGGCTATTTGCCTCAGAATATTCCCCTGGAAATTATCAGATACCTGTCTGAAGAGAAGGATTTTCTTCCTTGGCATGCTGCCAGCCGAGCTCTTTATCCTCTAGATAAATTACTGGACCGCATGGAGAAATACAATGTCTTCAATGTAAAAAAATATATTTTCTTCTTCCTATTTTCAGAAGATAAACTCTTTCTCATTATCTACTATATTCAACTTATCCTGAGTTATTTTTAGTTCCTTCTAATTTGTGTTATCATTTTTTGTCCTGATTTTCTGTGCAACACTAACGACACAATCTTGAGGACGAAATTTAATACGCGCTCCCTTTTGTTCTGGCCTAAAAGTGTCAATTAAGCTTAAATGCCTCAGAATTTAAGAACAAATATACATGGCAAATCCTTAAAGTTTCAGCCTACTTCCCAAGAGTTAAAGGGCTCTGTGTTCACAAAGGATTTAACCTGGGGAGAGGGATCCCAAAGATCTTCACAGAATATAGATAGTTTCAGTAAAGATTCTTAGTCATTATTTTTATCCAAACGGGCATAGTAAATTCAATTCACTTCTTTAATTAACAAGGATAAGATCAACATTGAGGCAAAAGCCCATTCATAATTGGGTCCAAGGGGATAGAGGAGAGCAAACAATGGATAATCCAAATAGACCTGAAGACATGACAGACATCCCAAAATATTACCTGACCAGATTTCCTAACATTGGAGCCTGGAAAACCAAAATTTCACTCACTCACACCACCTAATCTAATGTAATAATCATTTTGAGTAAGATTAGGATTAAGTACTTCTTATGAACTTTGATTCCAAAATTTATCACCAGTGAAGCTTTGCGTGTAACAGTATGTCTCTGCAATTTCTGTCACCTTTGAGCACAATTTATTTTCCTCCTGGTTACCTTAAGACTCTGCCCTGTGTCTTGTAAAATCATCCTATTTCTTATGACATACTGGCCCTGCTAATTAACCTATGCATTTGGAATAACTTGAGACTAGATTGCCATGATGTGAAATCTGGTTTTTTCCAGCCATCTAAATTATGTGACGGCTGTAAGAGTTGCTGCTTTTATCTTATCCTAAGCCTACATGAAAGCACCTGTTTTAATATTTTTTTAATAGGAATAATCCTGGCTTGACTGTTCATCATTGTTTTATCTAAAGCCCTTACAACAGACATGCATGGAAATGTGTCATTACAGTTATGGTATAATTTTATCTGCTGGAGGAAGACTTACTACTCTTCTCTTTTCTCCTTAACACAGACACACTGCAATATTAAACTTCTATAAAAGTAAAATACATTTTTGTATATATTTGTACTTCAGAATAATATATCATGTCAGACACTTCAATTTAAGTAAAAGTTAAGAATTGCTTTTACAGTAATTTCAGTGCTTTCGTTCCTTTGACAGAATTCAAGGATCGCATTAAAGTGAGGAGAACATATCTTATATTGCTACTCATATTTAAATATATCATTAGCTGAATGGATTTTGCCTTTGAAATACCATATCATTTTACTGAAGAGTGTCCTGTGGATGTCAGGTCCAACAAGGCCAGGCTATTGACTGGGTTTAAGAAACAGTTTTGCATTAACTATGCTCTACTGATATAAAAAACTTAAATATTAGGTGCTCATTTTCATAAGCTATATTAACATATATCTGTATACATGTATGCATGGAGTCATTGTCAATATTCTTCACTTTCCTTGTTTTGCTACAAAAATTGTCATCTCAAATATTTAATAGTACAAATTATTTAATTGCTCAATAGGAAGTGAACTTCTGCCATTGCGATTGTATTGTATACTTATTTCCTATATTTGAAATACTAAAATTATAAAATAATTCTATTATTTTTGTTTTTGAATAAAATTATAATAGAGCGTTACCACACCTATAATATTATTGATATCTCAAAGTAGGCTTATTTACAAAATATTTTAATTTTACTGTTTAATTTTAATTGTCAGCATGGCACAATTTGAAAGTGACATCATCTTTATTTCTCCTACTCTCCCTTTAGGAGTATATTTTAAAGCAAGTTGCAACAACATACATCAAGCTTGGATGGCCAAAAAACAATTTTAACGGATCTCTTGTTCAAGCATCCTACCAACATGAGTACAGTTTTATTTTCTGATTTCCCTTTTTCCCCCCAGAACTGTACAATACCACACCACCAGATCCATTGTGACTTTAGCAGCATGAGATGATCTTTCATTCTGCATGTTTCATTTCCCTTTCTTGGGGGGACTGCTGATGGGCAGCACAGTTTCCGTGAGCTGGTACTGATAACAAAGGACTTTCCTTGCTATGTTTTAAGACCTGCCTCTACTGGGAAAGTTGAGGTCTGAATCCATACTTGTTACTATACTACTGTTTCCAGAGAAGACTTTCTTATGTGCAACTTCCACCCTGTTTAATTGTCTCTTACTCAGTGTAACAGAATTTCCGAATCTGAAAATTATTTTTGTGCTAATTATCTACTGTCATGTACTATAATAAGTCACTCCTTATCTCCAGATATTAATACTGCTTGTTAATTTTTCTTTTCCTTTTGATGATATCTAGAGAACTACGTAGAGAAGTTATCATGCTGGCATGCAGTTTTGGCAACAAGCACTGTCACCAACAGGCATCAACACTTATTTCAGATTGGATTTCTAGCAACAGGAACAGGTAAGTTGAGCCAAATCCTTTATTTCTGATATGATTCATCTTGGTTTCAGATTCTCAGTGAATGCATTCCATTTATCAACTGGAGAAAAAGAAGACAAGGAAAAAAAAACACTATAAAACTTTGTTTCAGGTTCACAGCTTAAAAGCAACAGCATGAAAGCCACAACACACTTATCTTTGGAATGTTCTGTCTTGTTTTAAATTATCTTTCTTAATCCCGGCTCTTATTATTCATATATAAGGTGTCACCTTCTTTTGAATTTTGACAGCTTTGTTATCCCATGAGAACAAAATAATTAAATTTAGGTCAAACTCTAAGGTTCTTTAGAAAGGTTGTGGTATTTATTCATGAAACAACTGTGAGCATTTGATATAAATAAAGTGGCATAGCAAACATTAACATTAAAAACTAAAAACAAAAAGTTATAAAAAACCTTTACTCTTTCAGTGACCCTTGACACAAATCTTAAACTTGCATCTTATCTTGGCATTTCACAATACAATATTTTAATACATAATGCTAAGTTAAAACTGAACTTATAATTTAATAGAATTATTTTTATTAGAATATGATACTAAATGTCACTTGTTAATGTCAGTGAAATGAATATTAGATATAAATAAATCAAAGATCAGTGATCTTTTTATTGTAGTTTTTTTTTTTAAACCTTCTTAGGTGTCCATATTTCCAGGTATTATTATGTTCCCTTTCTTTTTATGCTTTGGGCAATTTATAACCAATCATGTGTTAAGGAGAGTCTGATCAGAAGTGTGAGGAGCTGGCGGGGCAATTTGTTCAGATGGTTCTATTTTATGTGTGACAGTGGGCTTGTCCCTGCTATGTGTGGCTGAGATGATATCACAGAGAAAAGGATGTTGTAGAAGAACATTGAGACTCACAGAGAGTGTAACCTGTTTATGGAACAAAACTGTATTTGTCTAGTAGAGAGTTACCTAGGTTTAAATTTAGTTTCTGACTCCAGGTCAAAAGGTAGCTCTCCTGTTTTAAAAGTCAGCAAAGGAAATCTTTCACTGCATTACTTAGTCATTAGTCACCCCATCTCACCTTCCCTGGAATTTTCCTGTTTTTCCTTTAAGTTAATCATTTCCAGCCTTACATTGAACTAAGAAGGAAAAATTTTTATCACTATCATCTCTCGATGGATCCACCATATACTCGAAGACAGTGATTAAATTCCTCGTCACTCTCCTCTAGAACTAAAGCATCTTCATTTTTTTTAAACTTAGACTAATGGTTAATAATTACCCTTTATGCCTCATCTTCAAAAAACTCTTCTATTAGACTTTAAAATATTATGAAATATTTTTTCCTATTTTTTTACCACTTCCATCGATTCTACTACATATAATTAAGCTGTGAAAACATAAACATTTACCCAAAATCAGTATAACCAAAATTTTATGAAGATACATAATCATATATACATTTGAGGGGAAAAGGTGAAATACACTATTTGAAAATTATGGTGTGATGTTCCCTCCCCTTTGTTTTTTGTTTTATTCTTTGCTCATTTTATTTTGCTATAGACACAGCCTTTTCTCAGAGCTGATAGTTGTTTCTGAACTCTTTCATGAACTTACCTGTATCCACCTATATTCTTGCCATTTTAGTAAAACTGAACTTATACCATTGCATTATTATAATTTCTCTAGAGAGTATTCAAGCCTGATAGCACTTCCTACATTTAAAAATAAAGCTATTGGGATAATTCTATTTTTAAGATAATTCATGTATTCAACAAAATTTTATCGAGTGATTCTCAATACTGGCTGGTAACCAGAAAGCAAAGAGGAGGCAGAGCTCAAAATTAATAGGAGATACAACTCTATCAAAAAAAAAGAGTTGTACTTTGAAGCAAGAACTAAGCACAAGACAGGGTGCTTAGTTCTTATCCCTGTTAAAATATACAGAAATGAGGGATTATTGCCTTGGAGAAGTCACAGTCTTCTTCATGAAGGATGAGTAGGACTTTTGTCAGATGACAGGGCCAACTGAGGCAGGGTAGGTTTGTATGAATATGTGAGGAGGGTGGCTGGGGATTACAGGCCGAAGGAAGGCACATGGATTGATGTTTTGTTTAAAGCGTGAGGGGATTTTGGACTTGTGAGTTAGAGCAATCCATCTCTTCTACAATTCCCTTCTAAAGGAAAGTGTCAGCTCATTCCGTTTTGAATACTCTGGCATTTATTTGTGGTAAAATAATTAAATTGGAGCCTGATACATTAAGTTTCTTTTGTTATTTCCTTCATCATTTTAATATTCTCCTGTTTTTCTTTCTTTTGTAACTGTGCCGATAAACGTGCTAAATGGAACTAACTCTAGATTTGCTCAGCCAGCCAACCACAAGACATGCCCTGGCACCCAAAAGTGACCACCTGCAGGGAGGGTACATGATGCTCACTGAGCTGTATGTGTGAAGGTTAGAGGTTTAATCTGTATTTTGAGCAACAGCTTAATAATAAAACAATAATACAATCTCATACTTGATGCAGGGTTTAACTTTCTTTAAATTGAATCAGTGAAGAGGGAGTGCTTGGTTTCTTTTTAAATGTACCTGAAGTAATAGACCAGTCAGCTTTGTTTGCTTGTTTAACTGGAACCTTAAAAATCACACAGAAAAAGACCTCCAAAGGTAATGTAGTATTATACTAAAAAATGTTGGTGGTGCAGATGCTATATATTTCTGCTAATAAATCTAAAGGACAAGGAGTCTTGCAGTAGCAGGAATTACAGACCTTTGGCTTAGTATACGGCCTAACCTTGATATGCTGGGAGGACAGGTTGAATTAGTGGCATTGGATTCAGGAAAACGGAATGGAAAATTGGTGCAGCCTGGGTAATGGAACCAAAAAGTGCAATGAAAACTAGAAATGGTTGAAGCAGTGAGAAAAATTCAATAATTACTGTGGATGATGCATTGAATGAGTGGACAATCTGCTCCCTGTTAAAATATGCAAAGGCTACAGTGTGTTGAATTGTAATGGTGATGTCATGCATAGAAACAGATTGAGCAATGTTCAGGTTTTGTTAGGCTGCGATTTGGGGACCAAGTGCAGTAGAAGTCATACTTCAGAAAAGAGACAAATTGCCAAGTGTTTGGTAGAGAACAATATGAGTGATAAAAGATCTTGAAAACATCAGCTAGGAAAGGAGGTTGTGAGACCTGAGAATTTTACTCTAAAAAAAAAAAAGACATAGAAAAGATGATAGCATCTGTGTGTGTATAAAAAGCATAATAAAAAGAAAGAAATTGGTTTCTTTCACTGGCTGGCACAAATAAACAAAAAATAACTGGCCTAAGCATCATTGAGTAAAGTATAGGGCTATATTATTACTACAAGTGAATTGTTATTTGAAAATGCCTGTATTAAAACATTTTTTATATTGTACAGTTAACTCTATAGATATCAATATGGCAATATGGGCTTTTCTTTGAATACAGTTTTGTCCTTTTTTTTTTTTTTTTTTTGCCTTATTTGGGCCACACCTGCAGCATATAGAGGTTACCAGGCTAGGGGTCTAACAGGAGCTGTAGCTGCCGGCCTTCACCACAGCCACAGCAACGCGGGATCTGAGCCGCGTCTGTAACCTACACAACAGCTCATGGCAACGCCAGATCCTTACCCCACTGAGCAAGGTCAGGGATCGAACCCGCAACCTCATGGTTCCCAGTCAGATTCGTTAGCCACTGAGCCATGGTGGGAACTCATGAATACAGTTTTTATTCTAAAATTAATATGTGTCCACAACAATATAGACTCTTAATTTTGTGATAATTAATTATTTTTCACATAATGTTAAAAGATGCCATTTAAAGCTTTAAGACAATACAGAGTAAAAATTTTAACTATTTAATTTTAAAAATTGATAACTATTTCCCAACATATAAACTAATAACTGGTATCAGTACTCAGACAGTACTCTGAAACAACAGTGTACCTTGTAAATTATGGGAAATAAAAAAATGTTTATTGAATTGAAATGGATTGGAAATTCATTTTGAAATTGGAAAAATTAAGGCCCTTTTATAATAAAAATTATAAGTACAGATCATCTCTGGAGCTTTAAAACATACATAATACCTAAGCTTCACTAATTGTAATGTTACCATATGATGTAATCATAATGAAAACTGTATTTACTTTGTTGAATATTTATTTATTTAGTGCATTTCAGGCATTAGACTAAAAGCTTTTGGATAGATGATTTCATCATTTTTTTTTTTTCATTTTTATGGAAGACAAATCCGTAAGTTATGCTACTAGCCAAGCTTATAAACAATAGGTGGGGCATCTGAGCCTCCATCCCTAACCTGTTCATTTTCTACCCCTACTGCCTGTAATTCTGTAGTGGTATAACAAATGACCATACACCATAAATATATGTTTGTTCAAAAATGATTTAAAAAAACACAAAACAAACAAAAAGACACCAAAGAGAACTCAAGTACTCCTTGCAGTGAGTATAAGTAACAGTTTTATGCTACATTGTGTAAGATGGTGGTTCTTTAATCTGGTCATACATTAAGAGTCATTAAAGGGGCTTGTTGGACAGTTTTTGCTGGACCCCACATTTGGAATTCTGATTCAGTAGGAGGAATGAGGACCAGGAATTTGTATTTATAACTTTCTAGGTGATGCTGATGCTGCTAGTCTGGGAACCACCCTTTGGGAACGATTGGTACAAGGAATAGTTGCAGTTCAGAGTCTGACACACTGTGATCAATTTGCAGCTGTTCCACTAAATAAACTTAGGAAAATCACTTGGTTTCATCATCTGAAAAGTGACAATAATATTATCAATCAGGAGTTCTCATCATGGCTCAGCAGAAACGAATCTGCCTAGCATCCATGGGGACACAGGTTCAATCCCTGGCCTTGCTCAGTGGGTTAAGGATCCGGCATTGCTGTGAGCTATGGTGTAGGTCGCAGGCATTGCTCAGATTCTACCATGCTATGGCTGTGATGTATGGCTGTGATGTAGGTACAGCTCCAATTTGACCCCTAGCCTGGGAACCTCCATGTGCTATGAATGTGGTCCTAAAAAGACAAAAAAAGGAAAAAAAATTACCAAACAAGTAGTGAGAGTTATATACAAGAATGCCTATACAATATATGACCCTTATAGAAAACTATAAAACATTAATAATCCTTGAAGTCGCCTTCTTCTTGTTTTGACCACTCCTGTGTTATGGATGGTATAATTTCACATGGAGAAAGCAGGAATTATGTAGAAAAGAATAGAACAGAATAGAACATTTATAGAATGCCTTCAGTATTAGACTTAACTCTGTAAGTTTTGATGATATAAAGATGTGACCTGTCATGTAAAATATAGAACAAAATATTATCATAGTGATTCTCAATTAGAAGCACTGGGTATTTGCTCTTTTCTCCCTGCTTTAAGAAATACTATCTGTCTTGGCCTCTAGGTAAATACTACATTTTCCTCCCTCCCCTTAATCAGCTGCTATTTATGGTACATGTCCCTTTATCAGCCATAGCTTTTTTCTTTAATCTCATAACGTAAGGAGCTCCAGATAAGCTCCTTTCTCTCTCTTTTTTTTTTAATTGCAGTGTAGTTGATTTACAATGTTGTGTTAGTTTCAGGTGTATGGCAAAGTGATTCAGCTATACATACACATATATCTATTTTTCAGATTTTTTTCATTTATAGGTTGTTATAAAATATTAAGTTTGTACCCTGTGCTATACAATAAGTCCTTTTCTTTGTATCTGCTCTCTCTCCATCAGTATTTGCTTTACTTATGTGAGAACATCAAGGTGGAGGGACAAAAGGCTCTTTGTATTATGGTCTGTATGTGTCTGTGTCAAAAACCTCATGTTTTCTTCCCCTAGAACATAGATCCTAACTTATTGTCCATGTTTCCAGGTTATTGTGGTCCCCTCTATTCCTTACATGTCTTTTTGTATTCTTCTTACTATAAAATGACTCGCTAGATTTTCACAGGCTAGAATTACAGAAGCCAGACCTGCCATTTTAGTGCTATTCGCAGCATAGGCATGTTGCAAATGAGTGAACACAGCATGGAGTCCACATGGAATAATGGAAAGGACAGGGCTGCCCAAACCTCCAATGAGCTGGGGCGAAGCTTGCTCCTAGCTTGTCATTAGGCAGCTGTGGCTTTAGACAAGGCAATTAACATCTCCAGATTTCAACTGTCTTTCTAAAGCAAGGGCACTGCCTCCAAACTTCCGGGATTTACACCAGCTCTTATGGTCTAGAAATTCATACTCACTGTGTATGAACATAAATTATACAGTTTCCTTACAATGTGTCCACTTTGGGTTTTCTTTTGAATATACAGTTAACTGGTATCTGTTCATTTATTCACGTATTTATTAAGCACATGTTGACAAGAGGTCAGGCACAGTGCTTGACACTCGGAAGGCAGCATTCCTTTGTTCAAGTAATGCTAGCCCATGTTCCCTGATTGGCATACATGCGGTCCAGGCCCTTATCCACCCAGAAGATTAATGCAGAGGCAAGGAGAGAGTTTAGGGGGAGACCAAAACTGTTCAAAATAATCACACAAAGCTAAAAATGAAACTCAGGTATGTGTAACCAAGGAGCGCTCTGTGGTGTGCTGAGAGATCGTCAAATGGTCATTTGACAAGATCTGAGAGATCAGGGGAAACTTCCAGCCCTGAGGACTGGGGGTGGAGATGAAAAGTGGACATTTTGAAGAGTGACAGGAGTTAATGATTATTTGGATACAAAGAGTAAAAGAAAGGAAGGCATTACTGATGGTTCACTAGAATCATCCTACAGGGCTCAAACTTTTGTGCATATGAATTGCCTAAAATGATTTAAAACTCTCCATCATACATAAATAATAGTAAGGATTTAACTGCCAGAATATTGTAAATAGACATTTTTTTTCAATAAAATTCTTTCAGGACCTTTAAAATGTATCCAATGGATTTGAAACACTGTAGCTGTTTATACTTGTCATCAGCCATTTAAAAATATGATCATATTCTGGAGTTCCTGTTGTGGCTTGGCAGGTTAAGAACCCATCGAGTATCCAGGAGGATACAGATTTGATCTCTGACCTCGCTCAGTGAGTTAAGGATCCCGCATTGCTGCAAGTTGTGGTGTAAGATCGTCAGCTGCAGCTCCTATTCGACCTCTAGCCCGGGAACTTCCATGTGCCACAGGCACATGGTAAAAAAGATCGTATCCTTATTTACTAGTCATAATTTCATATTATTCTTTTTTCCTCCCTCAAATTGTCTTTTAATATATTTTTGCCTGAAAATATTTTTTTGGATCACTCTATTATATTTCTCTACAATAAAAAATACACACATGGAACACACATAGACATACACATAAATTTTTTCAGGTCATCATAAAATCCTGTGTTATATTTTTTTCTAAATTGGGTTTTCATTAGGATTGTTGCCTGTATACAATTAACATAGATATATTGCAGATTTTGGTACATAATTTCTAAACATAAAAAGTGTTAAATATAAAAGTAAAAATTGAGATTGGCCTTCTTTCCTATTAGTTTATATATTTAGAGATAAATATTGCCCATTGCTAGAATGAGAAAATTTTTACCATCAATTCTACTCATTTTTGTTGAGTGCTGAAAAGCCTTATAGATAAAAATAAACAGATCAGAATGGGATGTATGTTTTTTTATGGGAATTACATAATTCTTTCTAAGTTTTGTGCCAAAAATCACTTGGTAATTTATCACCAAAGTTTAATAATCACCTGGTAACTTGATTAAGCCGTTTTCTAGCTATCAACACAAATGTTTTAGAATTTTCTCTTTATTTGGTACTGTAGTATAATGCACCCTCAGACGATGCAAGGTGTGGTAAAAGAGAAATATTCTTCAGGACACTGAGAAAAATGAGAGAAAGTTTTTTTATGAGAAGAAATGTATCTATATAAAAGTTGAGAATGTCAAAATTGATTGCTGTAACACTACCCATATCCCTAGACCTTGAAAAGTCTTCCCTTACCCCCAGAGGTATGAACACCTCATTTTGAAGACCACAGCACTATGGTGCAGGTAGAAATGGAAAGGATGAGAGGTAGTTGAGATTGCTTAGGGAGAGAATATAACATGAGAAGAGCGTTCAAGACTAAGGATTTGAGAAATCACAACACAACCATTTCATTTCTAAAAGTAGTATTGCATGTGTCTTCCATAGCAATATATACTTAGTTTGATTAATAGGTGTTAAATAGACTTCTTAGAGTGTTTAATCCACATGCCAAATCTTCGCTGAGTCTCTGCCATGTCCCAGGCATTAGGCTGAAAAGCATGGGGATCCCATGAGCAAAAGGGCACAGTTTCTTCCTTTTTAGAGCAGACAGTTCAATGGGTAGACTGAGACTAATCAGATGTCATACACATACTGGACAGTCTTCCTGTATTCAGAACCAGAGGAGAGATTTACAAGAACAGAACAATCTGACCTGTCAGAGAAGTTGACATTCCTGCAGAGTGACAACTGACCTGAGGCCTACAGGAAAGGTACATGTTCACTGGGCGAAGAGGGAAAGGAGATATTAAGCTGAAGGAGCAGTGTATAAAAATGGCCTTCCTCTTCAGCATCATTTCTCAAGATTAAAGGCTTGGTACTTTGAAAAGTTTAGCAGTTTGGGCAGAATCTGTACTGAACCAAGAATCTCCTCAGGAAGTTTTAAAATTTCTTTTTCAGTTAATCAGTTTGTTTTGTTTTTATTTGCTGAGAAGAGCAAAAATCCCAGTTAGTTGATATGCTCCTTAGAAGATATCTATTCTCATATTAGAGTATGTTAATGAATAGAAATGTTTTAGTAACTTATGCAGAAAAAAGCAATATGTGATATACAGTAAGTGGGCTTGCTATCTGAATTAATCCAATTGTGAATTATTTTGTCAAACTGGAAATCATTTTCATAAAAAGATTAATAATCCAGTAATCAATCACTACCTGAATTACCTTTTATTTTAGGAGAGGTCATGTATTGAGATTATAAATACCAACAAAGACCTACCATATAGCATAGGGAACTGTACTCAATATTTTGTAACAACCTATTATAATGGAAAAGATTCTAAAAAAGTATATATATTACTGAGTCACTGTGCTGTATGCCTGAAACTAACACAATATTGTAAATCAACTTGATTTAAATTTTTAAAAAACAAAAAGATTACTTAAACAGTGACTATAACTAAATATAGGACTTGAGTTCCTTTCCTGCATCAGCGGAAACAGATCTGACTAGCATCCATGGGGACACAGGTTCAATCCCTGGCCTTGCTCAGTGGGTTAAGGATCCAGTGTTGCTATGAGCTATCAGTGTAGGTCGCAGGCATTGCTCAGATTCCGCCATGCTGTGGCTGTGATGTAGGCCAGCAGGTACAGCTTCAATTTGACCCCAAGCCTGGGAACCTCCATATGCCCTGGGTGTGGACCTAAAAAGACAAATATGTATCTGGACTTTATTTCTCTTTTCTCAAAGCTTCTCTAGAATCACACTGCAGGTACCCCTTTTCCTTGCCATTTGGAGAATTTGATACAGACTAGTTCAGTTCAGTTCAGCTCATCATTGGATAAATATTTGATTGAATAACCTACTTGAGGGACTAACTAATCTGGATGTATTTTTAATTTACTTTTTGGTGTAACAGGGACTTTAATTGCCTTGAGAGCTTATATAACTCCAGTAAGTGTATAATTCTATTCATTTTTTATAGTCACATCTAGTTTGTAATAGAAATGCATTAACAATTTTATATTCTAATTTAAAATGCAGAAATAATCATGCACTTATTTTCCTTTTCCCAACCTTTTTGGCTTTCTCCTGACATTTTACCTTAAAAAATTATGTTACTATCGATGCATAGAGGAAAATACTCAATGGTATTTTTTCAAAGTATTTTAATTTTTACGTAAGTGTGCTTTTGAGGGTGACTTGATTTAACTTTTTTTCTTTTCAGCATAATTGGTTTTCCCCCATTTCTGCCAAAAGTAATTTTCCTATCAGACTAGTATTGTTTGCCTAATATTATACCAATTTCGGGCATAACACTGTTGAACTTTTGTGTCATCTGTCAAAAGATATGCCTATTGATTAGTTATTGAATAGCTCTATTTAACTGCCTGACTATTTATCACACTACAAGTGCTAAGTGAATATAGATTTACATAGGCAATACAGGGAGCAATGGTGATTAAACTTCCAATAATAATCATTATTATTTACTAAGCCAGAGCTGAAGCACCAACAAAAATATTTGCAGCTCCCAAAAATCTTTACATACTCACAGAGAGTAGATTATACTGATGGATTTATGGTTCATTGATTACAAGATTTATTGCAACTACTACCAGCCCTTACAAGGAAATTTTCTCCACATTTTCCCAAAAATACTGTAAGCGTTGCTGTTAGCCGTCAGAAGATTCCTTTAACAACATCAATATTTCCTTTTTATTTTTCCCCCTGTGATTAAGACTGATTCTATACATATAATTTATTCTTTCTCAAAATGAAAATAACTCATGTTAGTCTTTCTAATGATAGCGTGATAACATTTACTCAATATTGTGACAATGTTGATGAAATATATTCCGAAAGTGAAGAAGAAGCTTAAATATTCAAGGATGAGGATAGAGCAGATTTGAGATTCTTTGGGAAGCCACGGATAATTGGCACACAATTATCAGGAAACAATTTGTCTCCTTATCACAGGCATCTATAAATAGGGCAATTTATCAGTCATTTCACAACTTCTACTACAACTGTATACCTCAAGTTCTAAATTATGTTATGCTTTTAGAGCTATTTATGCCAGTAGCCTGCTGCTCACTGTTCTAAAGTGAGTCATCATAGACATCTTAATGTTTCTATCTTTGTTATAAACCAATTTTATTTTTTTGAGGTTTTATGGGTGTAATTGAATCTGGATGTCATAAGAGTTCTGAATTGTGAACCGTTAAATAATAGTGTTCTAGAATTTTCAGTAGCGTGTGTCTAAAGTCCAGGCCAAAGAAAAAATTTAGACAAATCAGGTCACAAATTCTCCTCTAATTGCGCTGTTTCTCCTTTACCTTTTTGTAGGTCTTTGGCATGCCTGCCATCAGTCTGAATTTGGGGCCTCTCTGTACATGTCTTTCTTTCTCTCTGTTCATGTCTGCCTGCCCTTTCTCCCTCTCGTCCCTCCTTCTTTCCTTCCTTTCTTCCTTCGTTCCTTTATTCCTACCTTTTTTTAAGGTCTCCTTTTTTATCCTCTTCTTTTTGATGTTATTTGGGTCACTGGTTTCTTTTGTTTTTGTCCTTTAGCAATTACAGCCAGAAACTTAACCCTCACTATCCCTTTCCCTTCTCTCCCCATAGAACTAATGGCTACTTTAAATATGGGACTTAAAGGTTTAAGATATGATGAAATATGTATTATTTCAGCTTAAGCTAAGTGAATGTCCTTTTTAAAGTAAATTCATTTCAATTATAAAAGCCATTTAAGAGCAGTGCAGTTCTCTTAAAATACACTCGATACCTTCAGGATATTAAGCGTTAAAATGACTCACCTCTTCCCAGCGAGCCTTTTCCCTTTCTTATAGAAAGAGCAGCATATGCCTCTTTGCAAATATGCAAGATTAAAATATGAAGAGGCTTTGAAAGTCATTTCAGAAGAGTCATTTTAAATATGTGATGTATTGTCCACCTGGTTTCTGCAATTCCTTTTTTTTTTTTTTGGTTCAAAGGGTATTTCTTTTTGTTGTACTCAAGGTTCAGTGTGAGTGAGTAGGCTGTGTGGGCACCAGTGAGAACTCTCAGGGAACAGACCAATCCCTGCTGCTGCATGAAAGGTACAGGCTGACAGCATTGCTGTTCTGCATACTTCCCCTAGGAGTGTGTTCTCCCCTGCTAGGGGGCCTGAAAGAGATACTGAGGAATGCTCTTCCTTTGGTTGCCAGGGCTTTTTGTGTAGATTCAGAAGCATATTTGATTGACAATATACCTATACAGTTAGGTGGAATTATGAAAGTGTATTTTATTGCAATGCACTAAACTGGAAAAGTATTGTTCATTGTGATTTTTATAATCACTCATTCACTTTTAGCAAGGTTGCCTAAAAACTTTATCTCTGCCTTCTTTTTAGTCCATTTAGGAAAGATAGAGATATTTGTTGCCACTGCATCCTAATAACAATAGCAGTAAAAATAATGAGGAGGAATGTTTTTACTACATTTTGAGACACTTTTCTACACATCCTGCATTTGGCTGAACCCTTGATGTGCACCATTATCATGTGAATGTCAAATGAAAAGTTATTTCACGTAGTCATTGCGAGAACCCTGTAAGGAATTAATGTTCCCATTTTGCAGATGAGACAGACAGGTAGGTGCAACTGTAATGCCCGCGGTCGCGAGACCCCCTCTCAACGAGCACACCAGAGTCAAAAGTCAAAGCCAAAACGGCCAGGGTCCTTTATTGCAGGTTCGAACCTGGACCCCTGCGCACTCGTTACCGGTGACGCAAAGAGGTCCCGACTGCAGCGAGTACAGGGTTTTTATGGGCACACACAAACAAGTCGGGGGCTTAGGGGAGGTTTTCAACGGAGAGGGATGCCGATTGGCTGATATTTGAATTGGGACACCGTCTGCTATATGATTGGCCTGGGATC
>PVHT021183617.1:11898023-11933431 GCA_004024745.2 Catagonus wagneri
CCTTTATTGCAGGTTCGAACCTGGACCCCTGCGCACTCGTTACCGGTGACGCAAAGAGGTCCCGACTGCAGCGAGTACAGGGTTTTTATGGGCACACACAAACAAGTCGGGGGCTTAGGGGAGGTTTTCAACGGAGAGGGATGCCGATTGGCTGATATTTGAATTGGGACACCGTCTGCTATATGATTGGCCTGGGATCACGCGATGGATATTCAGCAAGCAAGCAGGTTTACAGAAGCAGATGTGGCGGTTAGTGACTGGCTATAATTGGCGCGCACGGAACTTTTGAAAGTTGCAGACCTGGGGGGGGGATGGAGAATTTCCTAAATGGTAGCCTGTTATGTCTTGGCCGGTTTTATTGACCCTTTGTTGCGAAACACTGTCACAGCTGATACTTAGCAAGCAAGCAATGTTACAGAAGCGAGAAGGGAGCGTTAAGTTTCAATTGCCTTAGGTTTCGTCTCTCACAACAAGTCACACATTCCTTCTAAATAGCTTTAACTTTTATTCAAGATGGCTTTCTGAGCAGCAGCCAAGTGACCAAGGAAAGCAGAAAGAATGAGAGATGGGGACAGGGGACAAGATGCACAGAGTAGGGTCAGCCTTTATAAATGCAGGTTATTTTCCAGTGATATTTTAAAGTCAAGGATCATCTGCCTTGGAAGGGGTAAGAGTGCTTGTACTTACAAGGCAGAGCAAAATTCAGTGTTGGTGAGGAAGTCTAAACCAAAGCTGCCTTTTAGTTTTTAGCTGGAATAGGCAAATGGTATTTCAAATGATGTAATTAACTGCAAATTAGTAAAAATTAATTAAATGGTAGACCACACTCTATATCAATGGTGTGTGTAGTGCCACTGAAAGAAAGAGGTGTTATTTGAGAGTCTAGTGATTTGAGAAAACTTTTTTCATTGCCTTTGAAAATAATTAAAATCCACATTTCAATGTTAATATACTTGCTAATAAAAAGAAGCTTGTACTAACAGAACAGGACACAGGGACGGGACCTGAGAACACATGTACTTTAGCTCTGTCCAATTAAGATAAAAAAATGAACCCCAAAGCAATAAACTTGATGTGCCCAGTACTACAGTCAGTTACTGGTCGAATTAGGTCTACTGAGAACCCACTTAGAAATAGACTCGTATCATGAGTAAGCATCAAAATTTATATTTTAAAATAGTGTATTTTTTTTTCCTTTGGCAAGTATGTATAATTTTCTTCTGGGAGATATTTTAACTGTATCGGAATTATTTCTATATATTCTTCAGTAGTATTTCTATATTGGAATATATTTTATTCTAATAGCAACAGAATTTTATCTTTATAAATGTAATTATGTGTTTATTTTTAAAGTAACTGTAAAAGTTATTATTAAATTTGAAATATGTGACTTAAAAAAAGACTAGTTACCTATAATTCCCAAACCTAGAGGCTAATGTTAATATTCTCTTATTTATCCTTTCAATCTTCCTTCTAATATACATAATAATATTTTCCTTTAAATTTAACACAGTGATATTATATATATTTTATACTCTGTCCTTAATAATATATTTCATCAAATTAAATAATATATTTTGCTATATTAAATATAAATCTGCAATACAATTCTTTGTTGCGATTTATACCTTAAACTGGTTCTTTACTGTTAGATGAGTCCTCGTTTTTCACCTCTAAAAACAATGCAGTAATGAAAACTTTCATAGCAAAACCTTTTTAAAATTTCCTAGTTATTTAATTTACCAATCTCCTTCACAGTTTTCCATTTAATAACTAAAGTACCAATTTACTGTGATTTAAAATATTAGTCCCACTACAACATCATGATTATTTAACTCAGTAAAATTTTTTCCCTAAAAGATGCATGTCTTTTATTGTGCCCCCTACTTAATTTTTAAACTTCCATCCCCAAACTTTTAGTTTTTAGGCATTTGCTTTGGGAAAGGTAAAAAAGATTAAACATATTGTCAAAATACAAAAATAAATTTTTACAAAGTGATATACTGAACTTTCATGCTTTCAAAACTTTTATCATACAAATGAACTCTGTCATCATGCTATTTAATATGAGAGTAGCCTAAAATACAGTTAGAAGATATACTAGTTAGGTAATCATTTCTGCAATGTTAGTATCCTAAAGAGATAAAAGTGCTTCCTTTTGGCTAAGTGTTGCCCCATTCATTTTGTAGGAGGACAGCTTAGGAAAGCCTAGCTCCCTGCTCCTGTCTATACATATACCATACCTAGAGGAAAAACAAGCACAGTTTTCCTTCCCACATGATAAAATTCCACTAAAAGATTTACTTCTGAGGCAGCAGTTAAAGAGAAATGACCGTGGGGATATTCACATGTTCATAAACAATTTCCATGTTCACAAGAAGAGGCCCTGTCTCCCTGTAATCCTAATATCAAGAATCTCATAGGACTCATTTGTACTATTCATAACTATGGGTTCTATGGGTTTTTCAGCTCATGCTTTCCAAACAAATGAGCTTTTTCATTTGTTCCTAATGACTTTGGTTTATACAAAGGGATCTTAAACTGTCCCCAGAGCAATCATTTTGCTAAAATGTTATTAGAACATCTTTACAAATTTAGCAACAAAAGGGGGTTTCATTAACAATGGAAATCATTGGGAACCAAGGGCCCTTGGTAAATTCAGTGCTCACCAATTTTATTTTCAGCAGTGAGTACAAAGAATCTTGTGAACTATACAAGGATTCTTTTTCTGGTGGGTGGATAAGTAAGACGAGGAGCTGATGGGTTGGGAAGAGATGCTAGAGAAATCAGAGCGGTATTTTCAGACTAATCCATCTGCCCTTGTTCTAAAGAACCTTAGGAGTCTTAAGGGGTGTATACCCCTAGCATCTGCTAATACAGCCATTTCTTTCCTGAGAGTCTTGGGATTTGTAGCTGAGACTGAGGGCTGTTTTTCAGTGGACCATCAATGGGCTTCAGATTATATATGTAAACATACATGAGTCTCATTTTCATAGTAATCAAATTTGATACATCTGCTATGCACAAGGGGACAGCTGCTCATGAGCTGAAACTAACTTGCAGTTTCTTGCAGAGCACATCCGAATTCTATGCTCTTTTCTCTTGGTTTGAGGCTGCAGCTTCAAAAATGGAATTTGCCCCTATTCTGGACAGCTTTGCTTTCAAAGGCCTCCATTGCCCAGGACCACCTTTGTTAGGTTCCTTCAGGACGAGCTGTCTGTCCTTCCATCTAACACTTCATTGTTAGGTGCCCTTTCAAGATTCCTTCCCTTCATCTGTGTATGACCAGCTGGTCGTATAGCAGCTTCTTAAATTCACCCCTTGCCTGTGTCCTTTCAGTCACCCAGAGGCTGTGTTTTAACAAGTATCACTTCAATTCTGGTAAACAGAATGGATGCTTATTGTTGGAAAACCATTCTTGCCCATGTTGGATATTTCTCAAAGGTGACCTATTAAACTGTGGATTAAAACAAGTAATGAAAAGAGCAGGTAGAGGTGACAGTTCAGCACTAAGGGAATGATAGATTAGATGCAGGCTACTAGTTAGGCCCAGGATTTGGTGATAGTAGCCTCTTAAAGGATATATATATATTTTTTTTAATTTTTTTATTGTTTTTACTTACTATAAGATAGTGTTTTATTGAACAACAAAAGGTAGCATTGAGTGACAATTAACTGATTATTACCACTAATAGAAATCTATATATCTTACTTTTATCATCATTAGCCATCTCTAAGCTGATAAAAATTGGAAAGACTTTCATGTATAGATCATTCTGGTTCTCAACTTGCTATACCATTGCTACAGTGCAAAGTGCTCTCTTTCAGAAAAGCTTGCTGTCCTGCAAAATGGAAGTTTATAATACAGATATCATGATATTATTGTACAGACTAAAGAAGACATTTGTAGTATTGTACAAAATAACAATTTTTCTACTTCTGATGTCCCTTTAGCCAGTGTCCAAGGCTTTGAACTAACCAGTCGATGTATTCATTTATATATGCATCTTACACAGTTCAGCATCAGCCAGTAGCAACTACTGAATTATGAAAATACAGGCTATTGTTAATGACTATAGCATATGACAGTCAAGTTATTTTAAAGGAACGTAGTTTAAATGATTTTTCTTTTTTGCCTTTATTTTCATATGCCTTTTCTGTTAAACATTGGAGATTAGTTTCATAGGCAGTAACAAACCTGATTCAATGGGCTCCATCCCTGAACTCTTTGGTGTATTAATTGCTTAAGGAATTTCTTTTAGAAATTAAGCTGTTACTCTTAGGTCTGATATGCATTGATCTATCAGTTCATGATTTAAAGAGACATTTTATTGTTATTTTTTGCAAATTTTTATTGTGATCTCTTGGCCAAAATCATTACAATAATATAATGTTGTGCTCTGTACTCTGTAAGATTTGGCAGAAATGACCCCTCCTCTTTTCTAGCTGTTGATTTAAAGAATGACTAGATTTGTATACTCTCTTCTTGTTGTTAGTAAATATGGAGTAAAGTTTACAATCTTATCTTGTATCTGCTGGGACCGATGCACTCTTCAAAATGTGATGTTTTCCTTAGTGATTTCAGATGCACCGTGGTCAAGCTAATCATAAACAGAGCAGAGAGAAGAATGTTTCACCAACCAGGGGGAAGACTCTTATTGGTACTTTCTTCAAAGGGTTCCAGGGCTAAGAAGGAAGACAGAGGAAAGATGTGAAGCTATTTTCTGTCCTCTGATGTCTCTATTCCTTTTGTTCCTTCAAAAACAAAATAAATCAAACAAACAGATAAAATCCTTTCCTTCAAATGCCGCAAAGGAAAAAAGCTTCGGTCAGCAAGGTTAAAGTAGCTTTTCTCCACTTTAATTAGCGGTAGGAAGAGACAGAAACGTATAATTTTAGCCATTTCTGGGAACCGTGAATTTTGTATTATAGCACTAGCAACTCTACACATTTGCTGTCCTGATACACAATCCTCAGTATTCTGATTGTAGCCCTACTTAGCTGCTTAACAAAACATGGAGATCATCTTACTGGGAGTGATTCAGGTGCTTCCTCCTGTTTTCCAAATAGTCCTTTAACCAAAGTGGTGTTTTGACCGTCCAGATCCTATATATTTAAAAGGGACTGTTTTATCTTCTAATCCAGAGAAAACACTTCTTATTGGTAGCCACAATGAAATTATAAATGAGATATTTTAATAATAAGTTGTTAAATATTATGCACAGCAGAAATGCATTTTTAATTAAAGTATTGGAGCCATTCGGAGAACTGAGGTTTTTCTTTTTTTAAAATGTGGGGTATGTATCAAAACTCGAAAAAACTATATTTAGTAAAACATTGCTACAGGAAAGTACACGTGAGAATTTATAGGTTATAAATAGC
Organism: Catagonus wagneri; assembly: GCA_004024745.2. Classification (NCBI taxonomy): domain Eukaryota; kingdom Metazoa; phylum Chordata; class Mammalia; order Artiodactyla; family Tayassuidae; genus Catagonus; species Catagonus wagneri. The sequence continues at coordinate 11,903,406 of PVHT021183617.1, forward strand.
CAAGACTAATTAAATTCACTATCTTTTCTCACTGTATATTTTAGTGTGGAGTTGAAATCAAAATTTAGTCTATTTTTATAGTTTATTTATATTTTATGAACATAGGGAAAAAGTGCTTTCTTAAAATTTACTACTTATGTATGATCTTATTATCTATATTATCCTTATTATCTATATTCATAATCTAGGTTCCAAAATTGGAGAGGTATTTGAAAAAAATAATTTTAGAAAAATTTTTCAGAGAGTTTAGGAGATGTTTCTATTTTATGCAAGTCATTCAGTCTCTTAATCCAGTGCTTTCTTGTCATTCTTGGGTCTAACAATTATAGGAGCAAAATTCGGGTTGGTAAGTATATTGATGTTGGTGGAAATAGAAGGCACGCTATATATTTTTTAAAAAAGACTTTAAGTTCTGACTTTTGCTTATATAGTTTCAAAGATGGAAAAATTACATTCAAAACTATTTAAATAAAATACTTTTTAAAATTCATTTAGTCACCAACATTTTTGAATATTATTACTATATGGTATTATTCTCTTTCAGGTAAATCTAATTAACAAAACCATCTTTTAAAAAAATGACTGTAGTAAAGCAGCATCTGTCTTTATTTTCAATACTATGAAGCTTTTAATTAACAGAAAACCACCATGGGTTGCTTCTTTAGAATACCACTAAACGTTAGAGACATCGTCTACTGTACAGGAGTTTCACTACTAGATGAGGATGTCTGGGAATTCATATGGATGAAATTCCATTCCACCACGGCCATTTCTGAAAAGAAGATATTGTTGGAAGCTTTAACTTGCAGTGATGACAGGAATTTATTAAATAGGTGGGTTAATTTTTAAAAGTTGTGTAATGAGAATATTCTCTGTTAAACTGTTCTGAACTTGTTTTTATGTCCTTAAATATACGCTAGTTACTCTAAAATATGCCTTTCTAGAGCTAAGGAAAACTGTCATGTTAATATGACTAAAGCTTATTGATTTGAAAGGATACCTTTGTTTCAAACTGTTTTGTATTTTTTCATATATATAAGACAATATTTCATTATAAAAAATGTTTATTTAAAAGAATTTTATAGAGTTGGCACCATCAAAACAGAATTGTGATTTATCCAACCACAATGTTTTTTAGACTTTAATTAATATATTACTTAAGGGAGTTCCTGTTGTGGCTCAGCTGTTAATGAACCTGACTAATATCCATGAGGATGCGGGTTAGATCCCTGGCCCCACTCCGTGGGTTAAGGATCTGGCATTGCTGTGATCTACAGTGTAAGTCATAGATGTGGCTCAGATCTGGCATTGCTGTGGCTGTGGGCATAGGCCTGCAGCTGCAGTTCTGATTCATTCAGCCCCTAGCCTGGAAACTTCCATATGCCACAGATGTGGTTCTAAAAATATATATATATACACACACATACATAAATTAAAATACTATGAATTTGATGTCCTTCTTTTTATAAAAGTGTTCTATTGATAAATTTATGTTAGTAAAGTTTGCACTGGACTATTCTTTGAAGACTTTGATAAATTAAACCATGTAATTTTTGTAATTTAATAAAAGTTGTTTGTTATTGGACTAAAATCCCCCCACAATTCTATCCTTTAAAGGCTTCTAAATCTATCACTGAATTCTGAGGTGGTGCTGGATCAAGATGCAATTGATGTGATAATCCATGTTGCTCGAAATCCACATGGCCGAGACCTTGCTTGGAAGTTTTTCCGAGACAAATGGAAGATATTAAATACCAGGTACAAATAAGAGTTCAGTCATTCATACTGCAGTGAGTAAATTAAAGGTGACAAATGAGAGATAAAGGCCCAACTTTGTGTATTAGAATCAAGATCCAGATAATAGAATTAGATTTTGAAGTAGTCAGCCAAGATGGGTGTTGCCACTCTTGTGAAACTGAGAATTAATTTACCAGTTCTATAACATTATTCATTTATTAAAGATTGATAACCATAATTATATATGGAAATGTACAGAGTGAAAAGGTTTAGCATTGCGGCTTTCTGGAAAATCTATTAAACTGTCTGAGGTTGAAGAAAATCATATCCTTAAAATTCTATATCCTGAGTGTGTTGTAGAAAAAAATGATTTATCAATCATACATAATGGTATTATAATAAGAAAATTTTACTTCTATAGAGTTGTTTAAAGATTAAAATATATATATATATATCATAAAACATCTGAAATAAAACCATAGTATACAAGAGAAATATCTGAATGCTGTATAATTCCAGTTGCAGTAGAATTTATTCCTGAGACATCTTACTTCATGTTTAGATTTCTACAGCCTCAATTTCAGAAAATATTCCATTATGTATTTAAATATATTTTAATACATGTTAATTTATTACTCTGATAATCTCTATGGTGTTTTAAAATTAAATTTATTATAGAGCAAGTAAATGCTGCATGTATTCAAACTTAAACGTCCCCAGACAGCATACCTACTGTTCTGTGTCTTAAAAACTGGTGTATAAACTTCATTTCTTTAACGTACATTTTTATTGATTGACCTTGTAGAGAGAGTTCAGATTGAATGGATGTGTCATGTTAAAATATATGTCTATCTATATGTATTTCATTAGTAGAAAATACTGATATTCCTAAAAGGCACATTGGCATTTTTGTATTTTTTTTAGCTCAGAAATTAGAGTGACTGAAAGATTAGAATGTGCTTTGCAGATATGATGAGAGAAGGTGGAATTTAATATGTATGTACAAGCACTTCACTCTAAAGAGTATAAGATATCTAACAATACCCAGAGTTTCTTTAGACAGCACTTTTGCAAATCAGAGTTCAGTCTAATTCATGTGTAGGTTAAGGTCCCTACCAAAAAATGTTCAGCTCCTATTTTGCCTGTTTTGTTTCACTGAAATTTCATGATCTCTAATCAAAAGATAGAAAGACTGATACGGCATTAAAACCACTTTAGTCTAATGACCTCTTTGTTCAGTTAACTGAGGCAGGAAGAGGCATGTGGGAACTCAATTTTCTGCTCAATTTTTCTGTAAACCTAAAACTGCTCTAAAACTAAAGTCCATTATATATATTTTTAAGTAGAAAGATTGAGGTTTCTGCCTTTCTAAAGATAGGGCAGTGTTTATCTTGACAAAGAGGACTGTCTTCTTCATCTTCTACTCCTCTGTCAAATTTTGAATATCAAATTTCATAAGGGAACTGCTCAAGGTTCACCTTACTTCCTGCCTTGCGTTTCTCCCTGGTTTTAGTAGCCATCTGTTCTATACTTTGAATCACTCTCAAGTCTGTCTCTTTAACTCATATATTTCACCTAATCTTCCCCCCATGATAGACATCTGCTTGTTGACATTTCCTACTGGGGTATACCTGTAAAGCTAAATCATTTTCTCTAATCTTCCTTTTTTTAAAATGTTATTATTATACTTGATTTACAATGTTCTGTCAATTTCTGCTGTACAGCAAAGTGGCCCAGGTACGTGTACACACACACACACACATTTTCTTTTTCTCACATTATTCTTCATCATGGTCCATCACAAATGATTAGATACAGTTTCCTGTGCTATACAGCAGGATCTCACTGCTTATCCACTCCAAATGCAATAGTTTGCATCTATTAATCCAAAACTTCCAGTCCATCCCATTCTCTCCCCCTCCCCCTCAGCAGCCACAAGTCTGTTCTTCATGTCCATAAGTTTCTTTCTTTTCTGTAGATAGGTTCATTGTGCCATATATTAGATTACAGATATAAGTATATCATATGGCATATGTCTTTCTCTTTCTGACCTACTTCACTTAGTATGAGAATCTCTAGTTCCATCCATGCTGCTACAAATGGCATTATTTTGTTCTTTTTTATGGCTATGGAGTATTCCACTGTGTATATATGTACCACATCTTCCTAATCCATTCAGCTGCTGATGGACATTTAGGATGGACATTAATGATGTTTCCATGTCTTGGCTATTGTGAATAGTGCTGCAATGAACATAGGGATGCTTGTATATTTTTCAATGGAAGTTTTGTCCGGATATATGTGAAGGAGTGGGATTGCTGAATTATGTAGTAGTTCTGTATTTAGCTTCCTGAGGTACCTCCATACTGTTTTCCATAGTGGTTGTACCAATTTACATTCCTATCAACAATGTGGAAGGGTTCCCTTTTCTCCACACCCTCTCCAGCTTTTATTATTTGTAGACTTATTAATGATGGCCATTCTGACCAGTGTGAAGTGGTACCTCATTGCAGTTTTGATTTGCATTTCTCTGGTAATTATTGATGTTTAGCCCTTTTCATATGCCTGTTGGCCATCTGTATGTCTTCTTTGGAGAAATGTCAGTTTTGGTCTTCCACCCATTTTTCTGTTGGGTTGTTTGTTTTGGCTGTTGTGTTGTATGAGTTATTTACATATTTTGGAGATTAAGCCCTTGTCAGTTGCGTTATTTGAAACTACTGTCTCTCATTCCATAGGTTGTCTTTTCGTTTTTTATTTAAGGTTTTCGATGCTGTGCAAAAGCTTGTCTGTTTGATTAGGCCCCATTGGTTTATTTTAGTTTTTATTTCTATTGCTTTGGGAGACTGACCTAAGAAAACACTTGTACAGTTGATGTTAGAGAATGTTTTGCCTATGTTCTCTTCTAGGAGTTTGATGGTGTCTCATCTTACATTTAAGTCTTTAAGCCATTTTGAGTTTATTCTTGTGCATGGTATGAGGGTGTCTTCTAGTTTTGCTGATTTACATGCAGCTGCCCAGTGTTCCCAGCACCACTTGCTGAAGAGACTTTTTCTTATTTTCTATCCTTGCCTCCTTTGTCGAAGATAAATTGATAATAGTTGTCTGGGTTTATTTCTAAGTTCTCTATTGTGTTCCATTGGTCTGTATGTCTATTTTTTGTAACAGTACCACACTGTCTTGATAACCATAGCTTTGTAATATTGTCCAAAGTCTGGGAGAGTTATGCCTCCTGCTTGATTTTTGTTCCTCAGGATTGCTTTGGCAATTCTGGATCTTTTGTTTGATTGTTCTAGTTCTATGAAAAATGTCATGGGTGATTTGATGGGGATTGCATTCAATCTGTAGATTGCTTTCGGCAGTATGGCCATTTTATCGGTACTAATTCTTCCAATCCAGGAGCATAGAATATCTTTCCATTTCTTTGAATCGTCTTTAATTTCCTTGATTATTGTATTGTAGTTCTCAGCAGAGAAATCTTTTACCTCCTTGGTCAGGTTTATTCCTAGGTATTCAGTTTTTGGGGGTGTGATTTAAAAGGTATTGTATTTTTATATTCCTTTTATAATATTTAGTATACAGAAATGCAACTGATTCCTGAATGTTAATCTTGTATCCTGATACTTTGCTGAATTCATGATCAGGTCAAGTAGTTTTTGTGTGGAGTCTTTAGGGTTTTCTATATATAGTATCATGTCATCTACATAGAATAATAATTTTACCTCTTCTCTTCCAATTTGGATACCGTTTATTTCTTTTGTTTGATTGATATAGCTAGAACTTGCATACTATGTTGAATAAAAGCAGTGAGAGTGGGCATCCTTGTCTTATTACATATTGAGCAGGAAGGCTTTCAGCTTTTCTCTGTTGAGTATTATATTGGCTGTGGCTTTGTCATAAATGGCTTTTATTATGTTAAGGTATGTTCCCTCTATACCCACTTTGGTAAGAGTTTCTTTATCTTGAGTGGATGTTGGCTTTTGTCAAATGCTTTTTCTGCATCTATTGAGATGATCATGTGGGTTTTGACTTTTGTTAATGTGGTGTGTGACGTTGATAGATTTGTGTGTGTTGTCTTTTTAGGGCCGCACCCATGGTATGTGGAGGTTCCCAGGCTTGGGGTCTAATCAGAGCTAGAGCTGCTGGCCTACATATGCCACAGCCACAGCAATGCAGGATCCGAACCGCATCTGCAACCTACACCACAGCTCATGACGATGCCACATCCTTAACCCAATGAGAGAGACCAGGGATCGAACCCGCAACCTCATGGTTCCTAGTCAGATTCGTTTCCACTGAGCCACAAGGGGAACTCCTAGATTTGTGTATGTTGAACCATGCCTTGTGAACGTGGGATGAATCCCACTTGGTTGTGGTGCATGATCTTTTTTATATGTTGTTGGATTTGGTTGGATAAAATTTTGTTGAGAATTTTTGTGTCTATATTCATCAAAAATATTGACATGTGATTTTCTTTTTTGGTACTATTGTCTGTTTTTCATATTAGGGTTATGGTGCTTCATAAAATGTATTTGGGATTATTTCTTCATTTTCAACTTTTTGTAAAAGTTTAAGAAGGATGGGTTTAAGTTCTTTTTTTTAATTTATTTTTTATTTTTTTGCATTATAACTGGTTTACAGATTTCTGTCAGATTTTCCAACTGCACCACGTGGTGACCTAGTTACATGTACATATATGGATTTGTCACATGTGACTAGACATAGTTCCCCGTGCTATACAGTTGGATCTCCTTGCTTTTCCATCATTAAAGCATTAGTTATCCCCATTCTTTCCCACCCCCTCCCCCATCCCCTCGGCAACCACAAGTCTGTTCCCCAAGTTCGTGATTTTCTTTTCTTTTGAGAGGTTCATTTGTGCAGTGTTTTAGACTCCAGTTATAAGAGATTTCATATGACATCTGTCTTTCTCCTTCTGACTTGCTTCACTCAGTATGAGGGTTTCTAATTCCATCCATGTTGCTGCGAACGACATTATTTTATCCTTTTTTGTGGCTGAATAGTATTCCATCGTGTATATATACTACATTTTCCTAATCCAGTCATCTGTTGATGGACATTAGGGTTGTTTCCATGTCTTGGCTATTGTGAATAGTGCTGCAGTGAGCATGTGTGTGCAAGTGTCTTTCTCAAGGAAATTTTTGTCTGGATGTATGCCCAAGAGTGGGATTGCTGGGTCATATGGTAATTCTATGTTTAGTTTTCTAAGATACCTCCATACTGTTTTCCATAGTGGTTGCACCAGCCTACATTCCCACCAACAGTGCAGGAGGGTTCCCTTTTCTCCACACCCCCTCCAGCAATTGTTGTTTGTGGACTTGTTAATGATGGCCATTCTGACTGGTGTGAGGTGGTATCTCATGGTAGTTTTGATTTGCATTTCTCTAATCATCAGTGATATTGAGCATTTTTTCATGTGCTTGTTGGCCATCTGCATATCTTCTTTGGAGCAACGTCTATTCAGGTCCATTGCCCAGTTTTCAATAGGGTTGTTGTTTTTTGCGGTTGAGCTGCATTAGTTGTTTGTATATTTTAGAGTCTAAGCCCTTGTCAGTTGCGTCATTTGAAAAAAAGTTTCTCCCATTCTGTAAGTTGTCTTTTAGTTTTCGTTTTGGTTTCCCTTGCTGTGCAAAAGCTTGTCAGCTTGATTAGGTCCCATTGGTTTATCTTTGCTCTGATTTCTGTTGCTTAGGGAGACGGACCTGAGAAAACATTCGTAAGGTTGATGTCCGAGAATGTCTTGCCAATGTTTTCTTCCAGGAGTTTAATGGCGTCTTGTCTTATATTTAAGTCTTTAAGTCATTTAGAGTTTATTTTTGTGCATGGTGTGAGAGTGTGTTCTAGTTTCATTGATTTGCATGCAGCTGACCAAGTTTCCCAGCAATGCTTACTGAAAAGACTGTCTTTTTTTCCCATTTTATGTTCTTGCCTCCTTTGTCAAAGATCAATTGGCCGTAGGTGTCTGGGTTTATTTCTGGGGTCTCTATTCTGTTCCATTGGTCCGTATGTCTGTTTTGATACCAGTACCACACTGTCTTGATTACTGTGGCCCTGTAATATTGCCTGAAGTCTGGGAGAGTTATGCCTCCTGCTTGGTTTTTGTTCCTCAGGATTGCTTTGGCAATTCTGGGTCTTTTGTAGTTCCATATAAATTTTTGGATTGTTTGTTGCAGTTCTGTGAAGAATGTCATGGGTAATTTGATAGGGATTGCCTTGAATCTGTAGATTGCTGTGGGTAGTATCGCCATTTTTACAATATTAATTTTTCCGTCCCATGAGCATGGAATATCTTTCCATTTCTTTGTATCTTCTTTGATCTTCTTGATTAATGTTTTGTAGTTCTCTGCAAGTAAGTCTTTCACCTCCTTGGTCAGGTTTATTCCCAGGTATTTGATTTTTTGAGGTGCTATTTTAAAAGGTAAAATGTTTTGGTATTCTTTTTCTAATATTTCGTCGTTAGTATATAGAAATGCAATTGATTTATGAAGGCTAACCTTATATCCTGCTACTTTGCTGAATTTGTTGATCAGTTCAAATAATTTGGGGTTGAGTCTTTGGGGTTTTCTATATATAGTATCATGTCATCTGCATACAGTGACAGTTTTACCTCTTCTCTTCCTATTCGGATGCCTTTTCTTTCTTCTGTGTATCTGATTGCTGTAGCTAGGACTTCTAATACTATGTTGAATAACAGTGGTGAGAGTGGGCATCCTTGTCTTATTTCAGATTTTAGTGGGAAGGCTTTCAGCTTGTCTTCATTTAGTATTATGTTTGCCGTGGGTTTTTCATATATGGCCTTTATTATGTTAAGGAATGTTCCCTGTATTCCCACTTTGGTAAGAGTTTTGATCATAGATGGATGTTGGACTTTGTCAAATGCTTTTTCTGCATCTATTGAGATAATCGTGTGGTTTTTGACTTTTCTTTTGTTAATGTGGTCTATGACATTGATTGATTTGCATATGTTGAACCATCCTTGTGCACCTGGGATGAATCCCACCTGGTCATGGTGTATGATCTTTTTGATATGGTGTTGGATTCAGTTGGCTAAAATTTTGTTGAGAATTTTTGCATCTATATTCATCTAAGACATTGGCTTATAGTTCTTTTTTTGTGGTGTCTTTGTCTGGTTTTGGAATTAAGGTGATGTTGGCCTCATAGAAAGTCTTTGGGAGTGTTCCTTCTTCTTCAACTGTTTGGAAAAGCTTAAGGAGGATGGGTATGAGTTCCTCTTTGTATGTTTGGTAGAATTCACCTGTGAAGCCATCTGGTCCTGGACTTTCATTTGTAGGGAGTGTTTTGATGACATACTCAATTTCATTTCTAGTGATTGGTCTGTTCGGTTGATTTATTTCTTTTTGATTCAGTTTTGGGAGGGTGTTGGTCTCTAAAAATTTGTCCATTTCTTCTAGATTATCAAATTTGTTGGCATATAATTGTTCATAGTATTCTCTCATGGTTTTTTGTATTTCTGTAATATCCATTGTAATTTCTCCTTTTTCAGTTCTTAATTTATTTGGATTTTTTCTCTCCTCTTCTTGATGACTCTTGCCAGAGGTTTCTCAATCTTGTTTACCTTTTCAAAGAACCAGCTCTTGGATTTATTGATTTTTTCTATTGTTTTTGAATTTCTATTTTATTGATTTCCTCTATGATCTTAATGATTTTCTTCCTTCTGCTGACTTTAGGGTGTTTTTGTTCTTCTTTTTCTAATTCAATTAGGTGATGGGTTAGGTTGTCAATTTGAGTTTTTTCTTCTTTTTTGAGGAAGGCCTGTAATGCTATGAACTTCCCTCTAACCACCGCTTTTGCAGCATCTCATAGATATGGGGTTGTTGTGTCTTTATTCTCATTTGTTTCAAGGTATTTTTTTATTTCTTTCTTGATTTCCTCATTGACCCATTCATTTTTTAGAAGCATGTTGTTTAGTCTCCATGTAGTATGTTTTCTCTCATTTCCTTTCCTGTGGTTGATTTCTAGTTTCATGCCTTTGTGGTCAGAGAAGATACTTGAAATAATTTCTATACTCTTAAATTTGTTGAGGTTAGCTCTATGTGCCAGTATGTGATCTATCCTTGAGAATGTTCCATGTGCACTTGAGATGAATGTATATTCTGATTTTTTTGGATGTAATGCCCTGAAAATGTCAGTTAGGTCTAACTTTTCTATTGTGTCATTTAGGATCTCTGTTGCCTTAGTGATTTTCTGCCTAGAGGATCTGTCCATTGATGTGAGTGGAGTGTTAAAGTCTCCTACAATTATTGTATTGCCATCTATTTCTCCTTTTATGTCTGATAGTACTTGTTGTAGGTACTTGGGTGCTCCTATGTGGGGGGCATATATATTGACAATTGTAATATCCTTTTCTTGAATGGATCCTTTAAGCATTAGGTAATGTCCTTCTTTGTCTTTCTTTATGGCTTTCACCTTAAAGTCTATTTTGTCTGATATGAGTATTGCCACTCCTGCTTTCCTTTCTTGTCTGTTGGCATGAAAAGTCTTTCCCCATCCCCTTACTTTCAATCTATCTGTGTCCTTTGCTCTAAGGTGGGTCTCTTGCTGGCAGCAGATTGCACGGTTTTGCTTATTTATCCATTCTGCCACTCTGTGTCTTTTGATTGGAGCATTTAGACCATTGACATTTAAGGTGATTATTGATAGATATGTATTTATTGCCATTTTAGATTTTATTTCCAGTTGATTCTATGTTTCTCTTTTCTTCTTTTCTATTTTTGGATGGATGGGTTCCAATTATTCTATACTTAGGTTTTTTTCTTTTCAGTATTTGTGGGTTAGATGTCCCATTTTGATTTGTGGTTGCCCTGTTTTTTAAGTATGTTAACACCTTCTTATACCTGCTTGCTGTGGCCTGATAGTTCTTTGTATGCTTGGTAGAATTTGCCTGTGAAGTCATCTGGTCCTGGACTTTTGTTTGTAGAAAGTATTTTTATTACATATTCAATTTCATTTCTAGTGATCAGTCTGTTCAGTTGATCTATTTCTTCTTCATTCAGTTTTGGTAGGCTGTATGTCTCTAGAAAGTTGTCCATTTCTTCTAGGTTGTCAAATTTGTTGGCATATAATTGTTCATAGTATCCTCTTATGTTTTTTGTTTATTTCTGCGGTAGCTGTTGAGATTGATCCTTTTCCATTTTTTATTTTGTTTGAGTTTTTTTCTCTCCTCTTCTTGGTGACTCTGGCCAGAGGTTTGTCAATTTTGTTTACCCTTTCAAAGAACCAGCTCTTGGTTTTATTGATTTTTTTCCCTGTAGTTTTTTTTTTTTTTTTTTGATCTCTATTATATTGATTTCTTCTCTGGTCTTCATGATTTCCTTCCTCCTGCTGACATTAGGTTTTATTCTTCTTTTTCTAATTCTTTTAGATTGTAGGTTAAGTTGTTGATTTGGGATTTTTCTTCTTTTTTGAGCAAGGCCTGTTATGAACTTCACTTTAAGCACTGCTTTTGTGGCATGCAATAGATTTTGAATGGCTGTGTTTTCATTATCATCTGTCTAGAGGAATGTTTTGATTTCCCTTTTGATTACCTCATTGACCCACTGGTTTTTTAGTAGTATGTTGTTTAGTTTCCATGTAGTCGTTTTTTTCTCATTTCTTTTCCCATGATTGATTTCTAGTTTCATGCCACTGTGATCAGAGAAGATACTTGAAATAGTTCCTATACTCTTAAATTTGTTGAGGTTAGTTTTATGCCCCAGGATGTGGTCAATCCTTGAGAATGTTCCACGTGCACTTGAAAAGAATGTATATTCTGGGGTTTTTGGATGCAATGTCCTGAAAATGTCAGTTAAGTCTAACTTTTCTGTTGTGTCATTTAAGATCCTCATTGCCTTATTGATTTTCTGTCTAGAAGACCTATCCTTTGATGTGTATGGGTGTTAAAATCTCCTACCGTTATTGTATTCCCCTCAATTTCTCCTTTGATGTCTGTTATGTAATATGTATTATGTATTTGGATGCTGCTATATTAGGGACATATATATTGATGAGTATAATATCCTCTTCTTCAATGCATCCTTTTATTATTAAATAGTGTCCTTCTTTTCCTTCTTTTTCTTTATGGCCTTCATTTTAAAGTCTATTTTGTCTGATATGAGTATTTCAACTTTGCAAATATTGCTTTTCTGTCTGTTCCATTCACATGAAATATATTTTTCATTCCCCTTTCAATTTATAAATGTGCTTTGCCCTAACATGAGTCTCTTTCAGGCATCATATTATAGGCTCTTTTTTTTTTTTTTTTGTCCAGTCTGCCGTTCTATTTCTTTTGTTTGGAACGTTCAGTCATTGACAGTTAAGGTAATTATTCATAAATATGTATTTATTGCCATTTTAAACCTTGTTTTCCAATTGATTCTATGTTTCCTTGTTCCTTTCTTTTCTTCTGTTCGATGATTTCCTTTTACTTTATGCTTGTGTCCTCTTTTTTTAGTTTTTGTGAATGTACTTGGTTTTGATTGGAGTTTCCCTGATTTTCAAGTATGTTACCCCCTTCCTATATCTACTTGCTTTAGCCTGATAGTCATATAGGTTCAAATGCATTCTAAAATAAATAAAAAAAAATCTAGGGAGTTCTTGCACAGAAGAAATGAATCCAACTAGTATCCATGAGGGTGTGGGTTTGGTCAGTAGCTTCACTCAAAGGGTCAGGGATCCGGCATTGCCATGAGCCATGGTGTAGGTTGCAGATGCAGCTCAATCCTACATTGCTGTAGCTGTGGTATAGTCTAGCAGCTTTAGCTCTGATTAGGCCCCTAGCCTGGGAACTTCCATATGCTTCAGGCATGGCCCTAAAAGGGAAAAAAAATAAGAGTCTAGATTATCTTACTCTCCTTCCCCACATTTTATGATTTTGATGTCCTTTTTTTTTTTTAACATCTTCATGTTTATCCTTTTGCTGTTCCTTGGTTTATTGTCACTTTTGCAATAGTTTTTTTTTTCCCTTTAGATCTATATACTGGCTTATTTCAGTGATTATTTTCCGAGTGTGATTTCTTCCATCCTATGTTTTCTCATTTCTTTTTTATTTAGAGGAGCCCTTTCAGTATTTCTTTTAGAATGGGTTTAGTACTGCTGTATTCTTTTAGTTTAGTTTTTTTTTTTTGAGAAAATTTTTACTTCTTCTATTTTAAATGATATTCTTGATGGGTAGAATATTCTAGACTGCAAATTTTCCCATTTTTTAGAACTCTGAATATTCCTTGCCACTCTTTTCTGGCCCGTAGTGTTTCTATAGAGAAATCAGCTGATAGCCTTATGGGAGATCCCTTATAATTAATGCTTTTCTTTTCTCTTGCTGACTTTAGAATCCTCTCTTTACCTTTGACTTTTGCCATTTTTATTATAGTATGTCTTGGTGTGGGCCTGTTAGGGTTCAACTTGTTTGGGGTCCTCTGTGCTTCCTGTATCTTGATATATGTTTCCTTTAGATATGGAAAGTTTTAAGCCATAATTTGTTTAAATATGTTTTAACCCCCCCTTTCTTTTTCTTCTCCTTCTGGAATTCCTATATACATAGAATGTCCCACCTTATATTTTCCCATGGATCTCTTATATTGTTTTCGTGGTTTTTTTTATTTGGTTTTCTATCTGCTGTCTTGATTGGGTGATTTCCATTATTCTATCTTCCTAGTCACTTATTTGTTACTCTGAGTTATTCATTCTCTCTTCAATGCCTTTAACTCAGAATGCATCTCCAGAAATGAATTTTCTAATTTTTCTTGGCTCCTATTTATATTTTCTATTTCCTTTCTAAAGTAGTCTTCATTAGTGTTCATATCTGCTCTTAATTACTTCAGAATTTTCACTATCACCTTTTGGAATTCAGTGCATGTTAGACTGGAGAGTTTTGTTTCATTGTTTTCTCCTTCAGGGGAATTTTCCTGTTCTTTTAACTGGGAATGGTTCCTGAGCTTCTTCATTTTGCTTATATTTTTCTTATTTTGTGGGTTCAGGGAAAACAACTGTAGTCTTGGAAGACTAGTTATATGCAAGAATGGCCCTCAGTATTTTGTGAGGGCTTACTATTCATTTTTGGCATAGGGGCTGCTTTGATTTGGATGCTTGCCGTCTCTTTCTTCAGTGTGTGCAGGCTGTTATCACCATGATAGGGTGCTATGTGTGCTTCCAGGGAGATGGAGGCTCTGGGACTGGCTGGTAGCTGGACTCTTGACTGTGGCAGGGACTGTGGGAAGGTGGCACAGGCTGCTCCTGGTTGTATGGCCCTGGGAAGTGTCACTGACCCTCAGGTAGGTACAGGTGGCCCTGAAGCATTTGGCAGTGCCAGGGCAGCATTTGGTGTTCCCAGCGGAGTGAAAGCAATGACTTGTGTCCATTTGCAGTACCCTCCTCTTGGCCTACCTCTGAGGGAACTAGGGCAGCAGGTGGTGCCTGTTTATTGATCGCTAGTGGTAGCAGGCCATGCCCAGCTCTGGAGTCGGACATAACTATGCTGGTTTGCCCCTGCCACCTGTAGACTATGCAAGAGGCACTTCTTAGTGCTTAGCCCATGCAGGAGGTGCCGCCACCCGTAGCCCAAGCAAGAGGGGCCTGTTGCCTGTAGCCCATGCAAGAGGTGCCTTGCTGCCCATAGCCCCACCTTCCAAGAGTACACACATGTGCAGAGAAAGATATTTCTATGTTAGTCTGCCCCTCATCTGCTCCCCATCCCCAGTAATGGCTTGTTGCTTCTCCTGTGGTCCCAGGTTTCCTCCTGGGTTCTCTTGCTGCAGCACTCCACTCCCTAGCCTTTGGCACACCACTCACTAGCCTGTGCAGAGCCAACCCTAGTCATCTCTGGAAGTGACCTCTAGATGCTGAGTCTCAGTGCCCAGCCTCCCTCTGAGCATCTTAGGCTGTGGTACCCCAGGAGTGGGTACCAACGGCCTGTGTGGCTCTTTCTCTGGTTTGGCCTCCTCAGTCCAGCTGCTGCATTTTTCTCTGAGTCTTTGAGGTCCCTCTGTCTTGGCTGATCTCCCCATCAGATAGGTAGCTTTCAGGGTTCGGGTTCCTCCTTTTCTCTTATACACCTCCGTCTCAGGAGTCCTAGTCCCATCCTGATTCCCCTCTCTTTTTTCCTTTTGTTCTGCCCAGTTATGTGGCAGTTTCTTGCCCTTTTTTGAGATTTAAGGTTTTCTGCCAGTGTTCAGTAGATGTTCTGTGAGAGTCATTCTACATGTAGATGTGTGTGTGTGTGTGTGTGTGTGTGTGTGTGTGTGTGTGTATTTGTGGGAGAAGGTGATTGCCATGTCTTACTCCTCTGCTGTCTTGATCCTATCTCTCTCATCTTCCTTTTCTTAGTAAATATATGGCCATCCACAAACTGCTCAAGCCAGGCACCTGTAAATCTAAATATATGAACAAAAATTAGGCTTGAAGGCATATAAATTTAACAATTCCTAAATGTTTCTTAAATTCTTCCTCTCTTTCCTACTACCATTGTCTTAGAGCAGGTTCTTATCTCATACCAGTTCTTTTAACAATAGCCTTCTATCACCTATCTCTATAATTATATCTACCACCATACACACACATGCATACATGCACACACGCACACATGTGCTTGCCTCTTAACCTTTATCCCAAGAATCTTTCTGAAAAGCAAAAATGACAGTTCCCTGCTGTAAAATCTTCAGTACTCTGTGTTATACTGAAAATATAAGCTCCTCTCTTACTAACCCTTCAACGTTTTATTCTACTATCCCCAGCCTCACAATTTACATTGTCTTAATACTATGTAGTTATTACATACACTATGTTGGTTCATACCTCCTTGCTTTCGTTTTCTACCCCAAATTACTTTCTTCCTCGATATTTGGAATTACCCCATATTCAATCTACATGTCATGATCTCCTTGAAGTCTTTCCCAAGACCCCACTGTGAAAGACACCTTTTCTGAGCACTGTATAATTTTATTTTCAACACATTTAGCCACAATAACTGAAAACGGTAATATATGGTAATATATGGTAATATACCTTCTTTGAAGGTAATATATGGTCTCTTTACTAGACCATATATTACCTTCAAAGAAAGGATTGTGCCTTTTTCTTCTTTGCATGACTGTAAGCAAAGAGTAAGCAAAACTTACTCTTAGAGAATTAGATAAAGAATTATTTTCTCTGTCTTAGAGAATTATTTTCATTCCTGTTCAGTAGGCCATTTCTGTAACCACATACTGATTACTAACAATTATATTATTATTAAGTGCCTATTTATTTTACTTTATTTAAATAATTTTCCTGTGGAATAGTTCAGTGTTAGAATTACAGCAAATTGTGATGGTCAAACAATTAGGCCCCCCCCCCCATTTTACAGATGAGAAAACTGAGGCTTCAGAAGCTAAATTACTCGAGTTCCCATAGATAAGGACAACTTTGGAAAACCTCTTGTAATGATGGCTGGAACTCTGCTTTCAAAGCTTATTATTCTCAACTTCAGTGTACTCTTTTTTTTTTTAAATTGAAGTGCAGTTGACTTATAATACAGTTTCAGGTGTAAAGACAGTGATTCTATATTTTTATAAGTTTCATACCATATAATGTTATTAAAATACTATGTGCTATGCATTATATCCCTGTGACTATTTGTAACTATTATTTGTACCTCGTAATACCCTTCACTCTACCAGCTTCCCCTTTGACAATCAATAGTTCTTTGTATCTATGAGTCTGTTTCTGTTTTATTATGTTTGTTCATTTGTTTTTGTTTTTTAGATTTCACAAATAACTGAAAACATATACTGTTTGTCTTCCTTTGTCTGACTTATTTCAAATTGTATAATACCCTGTAAGTCTGTCCTTGTTGTAAGTGGAAAGATTCCATTTTTTCTATATCTGTGTAATATTCCATTGTACATAGATAAATACATCTTTATCCATTGATCTGTTGATAGACGCTTCATTGCTCACATTTCTTGGCTATTGTAAATAATGATACATTGAACATAATAGTGCATCTTTTCCACTTAAAGTTTTTCTTTGGAAAAATACCTAGGAGTAGAACTGCTGGATCATATGGAGATTCTGTTTCTCTCGTTTGGGGGGGGAACCTCCATATTGTTTTCCATAGAGCTGTACCAATTTAAATTCCCACCAACAGCGCACAAGGGTTTACTATTCTCCACTTATTCACCAATGTTTGTCATTTCTTGACTTTTTGTATAATCACTCTTGACAGGTATAAGGTGCTATCTCAGTGTGGTTTTGATTTCCATCTTCCTGATGATTAGTGATGTTGAACATCTTTTCTGGTACTTGTTAGTCATCTCTATGTCTTCTGTGGAAAAATTTCTATTCACGTCCTCTGCTCATTTTTAAATATTGAGTTATATAAATTCTTTATTTGTTTTGATTATGGCTATTAGCCCATAATCAAACATATCATTTACAAAGACAGAAGGTTGACTCTTCATTTATTGATGATTTCCTTTGCTGTGCAAAAGCTTTTTAGTTTGATGTGGTCCCATTTGTTTATTTTTGCTTTTGTTGCCCTTGCTTGAGGAAACAGATAAAAAATATAAATGTATTGCTAAGACTTAGATGAAAAGTGTACTGCCTATATTTTCTTCTAGGAATTTTGTGGTTTTAGATCTTGCATTTAAGTTTTTAACCCATTAAGAACTTATTTTTGTATATGATGTAAGAACATAGTCCAGTTTCATTCTTGTACATATAGCTGTCCAGTCTCCCTGACACCACTTATTCAAAAGGCTGATATTTCCCCACTATATATATTCTTACTGCCTTTGTCATAAATTAATTGACCATAAGTATAAGGATTTACTTCCGTCCACTGATCTATGTGTCTGTTTTTATGCCAGTACCATATATTTATATTACTAAATCTTTGTGCTAAGTTTGAGGTCAGGGGGTCTGATTCCTCCAGTGTTGTTGTTCTTTCCTAAGGATCACTTTGATTAGCCATGGTCTTTTGTGGTTTCATACAAGGTTTAGGATTATTTGTTCTAACTCTGTGAAAAAAGCCATCGGTATTTTGATAGGGATTGCATTCAATCTGTAGATTGCTTTAGGTAGTATGCACATTTTAACAATATTAACTTTTTTGATACATAAGCATGGCATATCCTTGCATTTAATCATGTTATATTCATCTTCTTTCATCAATGTCTTTTAGTTTTCAGAGTATAGGTGTTTCATGTTCCTCAGTTAAATTTATTCATAGGTGTTTCATTCTTTTTGATGCAACTGTAAAAGGGATTGTTTTCTTCTATTTCTGATAACTCAGTACTGGTATATAGAAATGCAACTGATTTCTCTATATTAATTTCATATCCCACAACATCACTGAATTAAATTATTAGTGATAATAATAAGACTTTTCTATATAGTATCATGTCATACACAGTGAAAGTTTTACTTCTTCCTTTCCAACTTGGATTCTTCTTACTTCTTTTTTTGGTCTGATTGCTGTGGCTAGAACTTCCATTACTATGTTGAATAAAATCAGTGAGAGTGGACGTCCTTGTCCTATTTCTGGTCTTGGAATGCTTTCAGTTTTCTACCATTGAATGTGATGTTAGCTATAGGCTTATCATATATGACTTTGATTATATTGATGCATACCCCTTCAATAATAACTGTTGAGAATTTTTATCATGAATGGATAATAATGAGTTGTTCTTGTGATCTCTGGGTAGTTGTATTTTGGGTATGTTGATAGGTGAATTCAGGATCTTTCTACTCTGCCATCTTGATCTCACTTACAGTTTAGTCCAGTGTACTTTTTTTTTTTAATTTCAAAGAGTATGACAGCCTGTAATAGGTATCCCTAGCACCTTAGAAACAAATCAATAAAATGAGAAATCTTTCTACTCTGAAATGTAGTGTTCCTGGCCTTCAGTCCTGAGTCAAGTAATTATGCTTGTGGTTCAAGGATTATGAAATTCAAATGAGGAATTCCATATTTTATTTAATATTCATGTGAAAAGACCTGATATTTTGGGAATATTTTTGAGAAATTTGGCTCAATTTCTAGGATAATTTCAGTATCCATTTTGACTGACCTAACCAAGAGATCTGTGTGACTTACTGATAATTCCCAGGTCTGTCCTGCAGTCCTATTAAACTAATTTGCTTACAGGTTGAAAGTTTTTAAATATTTCTTCCTCAGACATTATATTGGAAATTAACAGTAATTCCTCAGTTTAATTTTAGAGGGCCCCCTTTTAAAAAAATTTGCTACAACTTAGACCTCTTTGAAACACCGTGAGCCAAATCAGGATGCATTTGATGGCATCCCTTAGCTGTAGCTCTTTGCACTTCCCAGACTCCCCAGAGAAATTATCCTTGAACGGCCTTAAGACAGTGAAAGTTAAATGGAGCCCTTGAGAAGGATTCTAAAAAAAACATGTGGAGTAGTATTTCCTAAATTACTTCTGGTTTTAACATAAGACTTTTTTTGTAATCTTTCAAGGTATGGAGAAGCACTATTTATGAATTCCAAACTTATCAGTGGAGTTACAGAATTTCTTAATACTGAAGGTGAACTGAAAGAGGTAAATATTATGAGTTCTAATGCTTTTCTTTTATAAACATATGAAGTTATACATTTCACCATTTAGTTCCAACAAGTTCATGCCCATTCCTTTAAAGCATGCATACACATGCATCCATGCTAAAGATTTTACTCAATTTTTTATTTGCGAAGGTATTTCCAGTGTATTCAACAGTAGATGCCTATAGGAGGTGTTCGAATGTAAAGATTCTCAAACTAGGTGACTTCAAATACACTTCAGGAATCTTTGATTCAGTAAGCTTTTCCTTAGCTGATTCTGTGAACCTGATTAAGGATCCTTGGAGCAACAAAACTATTCTGTCACAGTGAGTCCATATTTGGATACCATGAGGACCAAGGCTGGTGTTTCAATATAGAATTTGAGTCTCACTGCTTTGTGGTCATGCCTACACAAAGAATGATAATTGGATATCATAATAATGCTTCATGCTCTCTGATTTGTTAAATGAATGACATTCATAAATTTGGAGTAGTAGGATATAAATCTCACCTACTCCCACAAATAGATAAAAAATACATATATACTGAAATGATTTGCACAGAAAATTTACTGAGTGCTGACAAAAGACCTCAACATTCTGACAGAGCAAGAAAATCCACATAACTGTGTAGGACAAAAGAAAAAAAATTAGAAAGGTTGTGAGGGATGGGACCTGTGTCTCTGGGAGGGAGCTGGTAAAGAAGAGTCCTGCAACATGGAAGGTACCCCCAGGGGCAGGGTGATTGGCTGTGACAGAGGAGGAACTTCAGAGTCTTGGAGGGGAACATAACAATGGGTTTATAGCAATTAAATCTGATACAGTCCTGTACAAATGGTCAGTGCTACCACCTTGTACTCCCCAGCCCCAGTCGACATCTGCTGGTATGGGCAGGGGCTGGGAACTAAAACTTGGAGATCAGACTCAGAAAAAGAACTGGAGTTGGCTGTGTAGAGAAATAAACTGGGGTTGGCAATACGTAAACAACCTGGAGAGACTAGAATCTAGGGCGATCATATTTGAGGGCATGAGCTGAGAAAACCCAGATGGGCTTGGAGGCCAGTCACTCTTGTTTGGGGTGCTGGAGGGAAGGGGCAGGATCCACTACTACTGCCTTGTTCCCTGCATGCCCTCTCAGGTGTCAGGACACCATCATCTACACCCGCTCTAGGAGGTATAGCACAAGCAGCTGCTGCCTGGCAAAGGACAGGTTGTAGAAACTAGTGCCAGCACCCCTGCTCTAGGATCAGACCAGTGAACTGCTCCTTTCTCCCTCACTAACCCCATCTCTAGCAATCGCCCAGCTCCAGGAGAGACAGTAAGCTACCACAGCACCCATCATATGCTCTGCATGCATGTGAGCCATCACTACCCCTGAGAACTCCAGGACCAGGCACCAGGTGCCACATCTACACACCTGCAGTCAAGGGGATCATATTCAAAGAAAGCTAGACAATATGAGATGACAAAGGAAAATGTTCCAGACAAAGGAACTAGGTAAAAACACACAAAAACAACTAAATGAAGAGGAGATAGACAATCTACCTGAAAAGGAATTCCAAGTGATGATGATAAGAAAGATGATCCAAGATATTAGAAAAATAGCGGAGGCACAGATTGAGAAGCTATAAGAAATTTGTAACAAAGAGAAGGTTTAAAGAGCAAGCAAACTAAGATGAATATTTGCAATGAAAAATATACTACAAGGAATTTATAGCAGGATAACTAAAACAGAAGAGTGACTAAGTGAGGTGGAAGGCAGAATAGTGGAAATCACTGCTATGGAAAAGAATAAAGAGAAAAGAATGAAAAGAATTGAGGACAATCTAAAAGACCTCTGGGTCAAAATCAAACATACTAACATTTGAATCATACGGGTTCTGGAAGGAGAATAGAGAAAGAAAAGGCCAGAGGGAATATTTGAAAAGATTATAGATGAAAACTTCCCTAATACAGGAAAAGAAACATTCAAATTGAGAAAGCACAGAGAATTCCATACAAGATAAACTCAAGGAGAAACATAGTGAGATACATACTAATCAAACTGGCAAAAATTAAATACGAAGAAAAACTATTAAAAGCCACAAATAACACACAAGGAAACCCACCCCATAAGTTTATCAGCTGATTTCTCAGGAGAAATTCTGCAAGCCAGAAAGGAGTGGCAAGATATATTTAGGGTGGTGAAGGGGAGGGACATGGAACCAAGAATGTTCTGCCCAGCAAGTCTCCCATTCGCATAAGATGGAGAAATCAAAAGCTGGAGTTCCCATGTGGCTTAGTGGTAATGAACCCAACCAGTATCCAGGAGGATGCAGGTTCAATCCCTGGCCTTGCTCAGTGGGTTAAGGATCTGGCCTTGCTGTGAGCTGTGGTGGAGGTCGCAGACGTGGCTCAGATCTGGTGTTGCTATAGCCGTGGTGCAGGCTGGCAGCTGCAGCTCTGATTCGACCCCTAGCCTAGGAACGTCCCTCTTCCATATGCCAAATATGTGGCCCTTAGAGAACCAAAAAAAAAAAAAATTTACAAGCAAGGCGAAAGAATTCAGCACCACCAAGCCAGCTTTACAAAAACGCTAAAGGAGACTCTCTAGGTTGAAAAGATAAGGCCCCACATAGAAATAAGAAAATTTTGAATGGGAAAGCTCAGCAGCAAAGGCAAACATATAGTAAATTTAGGAAATCATCCACACACATATGTGATGATATCAAAACCAGCAGTTGTGAGAAGAGGAAAGTACAAATGCAGGATATTGAAAATGCAATTGAAATTAAGAGACCAGCGACTTCAAACAATTTTGCATATGTAAATTCATACACTTGGATGGATAGCTAAATATATGACAACATATAGTGAGATTAATAGTTTAAAATTTTACTGGATGCAATCACAAATGAATGTCATTAATGAAATTGAACCATTTTTAAGGACTAGTGTCCAGTTTGCAGGGTATCTAACATTTTCTTTTTCTCTGGGTTATGTCTCTGAACACTGAAACTAGCTAGTTTTATAACAGTTAATTCACATCTCTAATAGAGAGGGGTGTGAAATGGCAGAGAAGTAAGTAGGTAGAAGGAAGGCACATTAATCCCTTCTTAATTGCTGTTCACTTCCATTATAAGAACAGCTGAAATCTGGCATTGAGAATCAGTTTCCTCAGTTTTCACTGACTGAATGCCTGATGCAGTGATCACAACTAATCCCATTGAGTGGGATTCCCTCAGAAGCATCAACCCCGGCACCATCCTTACCTTACCTAATATTCTCCTAATATTGCCTGATTTTGTATGATCATCTCCCATGTACTCACTTGGAGTCTTTCACACCATGAGCTAAGCTAAGCTAAGTCTCTGATTGTAACGATATGAAATTCAGTTTTTATCCCTGCTATGTGTGTTCCCAACACTGAAGGATTTGGGTTTCAAAGCTCCAGCACTTGTTTTACTCTATTTTTTAATAAAGGAAGCTAAAAAGGAAGGTATCCTTTCATATTCATAGGAAGCAGAATGAAAGAATAATTAACGATTTTATGTATTTAAGTAGACTCATTTTATTTCTTGATTTTACATTTAATAATATGCAAATGAAAGACTTATTTATGGGTCGACGCAGCCATTTTGCACAAGGAATGCTGATCTAAAGGGATGCAGGTGAGGTTTCAGCCCGCAGCGCCCAGTGAACAAGTGAAACTAGACCAAACACAAAGGAAGAGAAGAAGAAGAAGAAAAAAAAGGTGTTTGGATTAGATTAAGATAGCGGAATAGAAGGACTGGAGCTCAACTTCTCTCCCAAAAAACAGCAAAACTACAACCAAATGGCGAGCAACCTTCAACCAAATGGACTGTAAACTTCCAAAAAAGATATTCTGCTCCAGAAGACAAAGAGGAGACCACATCAAGAGGTAGGAGGGGCGATTACGTGATAGAAGCAACCCCATACATTCCAGGTGGGAAGCTCCACAGACTGGAAAGTAACTGTATCACAGAGACTCAGCTACAGGACTGAGAGTTCTGAGCCCCACGTCAAATCCCCACTCCTGGGGATCTGGCACAGCGAGAAAGTGCCACCGAAGCATCTGGCATTGAAGTTCAGCGGGGCTTGTGTGCAGGAGCTCCACAGGACCAGGAGAACCAGAGACCCCATTCTTGAAAGACACACACAGACTTTCACGTGCACTGGGTCCCAGGGCAAAGCAGTCTCCATAGGAATATTGGTGCAGCCTGACTGCAATTCTTGAAGGATCTCCTGGGAAAACAGGGGTGATTATGGCTTGTTGTGGGGGAAGGGCATTGGAGGTGAGCTCCCAGGAACATTCATCAGCCTGCATTTCCCTGGAGGTGGCCATTTCTGGGAAATGCTGGTTCCTCCCTTCAGCTCTGAGAAACCCCAGGCCAAACAACAATCCAGGTGGGATCTCAGCCACACCCATCAGTAAACAGGCTGCCTAAAGACCCCTCAGGCATACAGCCAGCCTCTAATCGCATCCAGAGACAAAGTCCCACCCATCAGAGGGAGAGGAATCAACTCACTTACCATGGAGCAGGCATCAGTCCCTCCCATCAGGAAGCCTACAGCAAGGCCCTTCCATACCAATTTTAGCCACAGGGGTGGTAAACACCTGAACTAAGAGAGGCTACAACTCTATTGTTGGCCAAAAGGTCACCACACCAAAAACTATAAAAATGAAAAGACAGAAAACTCTAACTCAGATAAGGGAGAAAGAGAAAAGCCCAGAAAAACACCTCAGTGATGAGATTATCAGTCTCCCAGAAAGAGAAATTAGACTGAAGATGCTGCAAGACATTGGAAATAAACTGGAGGCAAAGATTGATAATTTGCAGGAAACACTGAGCAAAGAAATACAAGCTGTAAAAATTAAGAAGAGATGCAAAATACAATAACTGAAATAAAAAATTCATTAGAAGCAGCCAACAGTAGAATACAGGAGGCAGAAGAACGAATCAGTGAGGTGGAGGACAGATTAGTGGAAATCACTAATGCAGAAGAGAAAAGAGATAAAAGATTGAAAGGAAATGAGCTGAGTCTCAGAGAACTCTGGGATAATGTGAAATGCACCAATATCCATATTACAGGGGTGCCAGAGGGAGAAGAGAGAGAGAAGGGGACAGAAAAAATATCTGAGGAGATTATATCCCCAAACTTCCCTAATATGGGAAAGGAACCACTCAAATCCAGGAAGCACAATGGGTACCATATAAAATAAACCCAAGGAAGAACACCCCGAGACATATATTAATCAAAATGACCAAAATTAAAGACAAAGAGAAAATATTGAAAGCAGCTAGGGAAAAGAAACAAATGACATACAAAGGAACCCTGATAAGGTTATCAGCAGATTTTTCAGCTGAAACTCTGCAGGCCAGAAGGGAGTGGCATGATATACTAAATGTGATGAAATGGAAAAACATCCAGCTAAGATTACTTTGCCCAGCAAGGCTCTCATTCAGATTTGAAGGAGAAATCAAAACCTTTACAGAAAAGCAAAAGCTAAGAGATTTCTGCAACACTAAACCAGCTTTACAACAAATCCTAAAGGAACTTCTCTAGGCAGAAAAGAAAAGGCCACAACCAGAAACAAAAACACCACAAATGACAGGGCCCACCAGGAAAGGCAATTATGCTACCAAAATCAGAAATCATGAGAAGAGAGCTCAAATGTAGGTCACTGGAGAAGCACATGCAATTAAGAAACCAACAACTTAATACAATCTCATTTACATATAGACTCCTATATCAAAACTTCAGGGTAACCACAAACCAAAAATCTACAGTTGATGCACAAGCAAATAAGAAAAAGCAACTCAATTACAACATTAAAGATAGCCATTAAAGAAAAAACGAGCAACAAAAACCCAAAACAGTTAATACAATAGCAATAAGAACATATATATCAATAATTACCTTAAATGTTAATGGACTGAATGCCCCAACCAAAAGACATAGACTAGCCGAATGGATACAAAAACGAGACCCATATATATGTTGTCTTCAAGAGACCCACTTCACTTCTAGAGACACATACAAATTGAAAGTGAGAGGATGGAAGAAAATATTCCATGCAAATGGGCAACAACAGAAAGCTGGACTGGCAATACTCGTATCAGACAATATAGACTTTAATTTTAAGAGATAAGGAAGGGCACTACGTAATGATCAAAGGATCAATCCAAAAAGAAGATATAACAATTTTAAATATCTATGCACCCAACATAGGATCACCACAATATAGAAGGCAACTGCTAACAACCTTAAAAGGAGAAATCAACAATAACACCAGCATAGTGGGGGACGTTAACACCCCACTTACAGCAATGGACAGGTCATCCAGACAGAAAATCAATAAGGAAACACAGGCCCTGAATGAAGCACTAGATCAGATGGACTTAATAGATATTTATAGGACATTCCATCCAAAAGCAACAGAATACACATTCTCCTCAAGTGCGCATGGAACATTCTCTAAGATTGATCACATCCTGGGTTACAAATCAAGCCTCAGTAACTTTAAGAAAATTGTAATCATTTCAAGCATCTTCTCTGATCACAATGCTGTACAGCTGGAAATCAACAACAAGAAAAAAATGGCCAAAAATACAAATACGTGGAGACTAAACAACACGCTACTAAATAACCAATGGATCACTGAGAAATCAAAGAGGAAATTAAAAAATACCTAAAAGCAAATGACAACAAAGATATGACACTTCAAAACCTCTGGGATGCAGCAAAAGCAGTGCTAAGAGGAAAGTTTATAGCAATACAAGCCTACCTCAGGAAACAAGAAAAAGCTCAAATAAACAACCTAACTTTACATCTAAAGCAGCTAGAGAGGGAAGAACTGACAATACCTAAATTTAGTAGAAGAAAAGAAATCATAAAGATCAGAGCAGAAATCAAAGAAATAGAAACAAAGAAAACCATAGAAAAGATCAATGAAACTAAAAGCTGGTTCTTTGAAAAGATCAACAAAATTGATAAACCCTTAGCCAGACTTATCAAGAAAAAGAGAGAGGACACAAATCAATAAAATTAGAAATGAAAAAAGGAGAAGTAACAACAGACATCACAGAAATACAAAGGGTCATAAGAGACTACTATATGCAACTATATGGCAATAAAATGGAAAACCTAGAAGAAATGGACAAATTCTTAGAAAAGTACAATCACCCAAGACTAAACCAAGACGAAATAGAAAATATGAATAGACCAATCACAAGTTCTGAAATTGAAACTGTGATTAAAAAACTTCCAACAAAGTCCAAGACCAGATGGTTTCACAGGTGAATTCTATCAAACATTTAGAGAAGAGCTAACACCTATCCTTCTGAAACTCTTCCAAAAATTTGCAGAGGAAGGGACACTCCCAAACTCATTCTATGAAGCAACCATCACCCTGATACCAAAACCAGACAGAGCTATCACAAAAAAGAAAATTACAGGCCAATCTCACTGATGAACATAGATGCAAAAATTCTCAACAAAATACTAGGCAACCAAATCCAACAATACATTAAAAGAATTGTACACCATGGTCAAGTGGGATTTATCCCAGGCATGCAAGGATTCTTCAATATCCGCAAATCAATCAGTGTGATACACCACGATAACAAGCTGAAGAATAAAAACCATATGATCCTCTCCATTGATGCAGAAAAAGCCTTTGACAAAATCCAACACCCTTCAGAAAGTGGGCATAGGGGGAACCTACCTCAACATAATCAACGCCATCTATGAGAAACCCAGAGCTCACATCTTTCTCAATGGTGAAAACCTGAAAGAATTCCTGCTGAGATCAGGAACAAGACAGGGATGTCCATTCTCACCACTGCTATTCAACATAGTTCTGGAAGTCCTAGCTACAGCAATCAGAGAAGAAAAAAGAAACAAAAGGATTCCAAATTGGAAAGGAAGAAGTAAAACTATCACTTTTTGCAGATGACATGATACTATACCTAGAGAATCCTAAAGACTTTACCAGAAAACTGTTAGAGCTCATCAATGAATTTGGCAAAGATGCAGGATACAAAATTAATACACAGAAATCAACTGCATTTCTATATACTAACAAGGAAAGATCAGAAAGAGAAATTAGGGAAGCAATCCTATTTAACATCACATCAAAAAGAATCAAATACTTAGGAATAAACCTGCCTGAAGAGACAAAAGACCTCTACTCTGAAAATTATAAGGCGCTGATGAAAGAAATCAAGGATGACTTAAACAGGTGGAAAGACATACCATGCTCTTGAATTGGAAGAGTCAATATTATCAAAATGACTATACTACCCAAGGCAATCTACACATTCAATGCAATCCCTATCAAATTACCAGGGACCTTTTTCACAGAACTAGAACAAAATAGTTTAAAGTTTGTCTGGAAACACAAAAAACCCAGAATAGCTAAAGATATCCTGAAAAAGAAAAATGGAGCTGGAGGAATCAGGCTCCCTGACTTCAGACTCTACTACAAAGCTACAGTCATCAAAACCATATGGTACTGGCACAAAGACAGAAATATAGATCAGTGGAACAGGATAGAAATCCCAGAATTAAATCCATGCATCTATAGTCATCCAATCTATGACAAACGAGGCAAGAGTATACATTGGACAAAAGACAGCCTCTTCAATAAGTGGTGCTAGGAAAACTGGACAGCTACATGTAAAAAAATGAAACTAGAACACTTCCTAACACCTGCACAAAAATAAACTCAAAATAGATTAAAGATCTAGATAGAAGACCAGATACTATAAAACTCTTAGAGGAAAACATAGGCCAAACACTCTGACATAAATGACAGCAACATCTTCTCAGATCTATCTGTCAGAATAAGGACAATAAAAACAGAAATAAACAAATGGGACCTAATTAAACTTCAGAGTTTCTGCACAGCAAAGGAAACCCTAAACAAAAGACAACACACAGAATGGGAGAAAATATTTGCAAATGAATAGACTGACAAGGGTTTAATCTTCAGAATTTACAAACACCTCCTGCAGCTCAATACCAAGAAACAAACAACCCCATCAAAAAATGGGCAGAGGATCTAGGCAGACAATTCTCCAAAGAAGACATGCAAATGGAAAATAAACACATGAAAAGATGTTCAACATCGCTCCTCATTAGAGAAATGCAAATCAAAACCACTATGAGGTACCACCCTACACCGGCCAAAACGGCCATCATCAAAAAGTCTACAAACAATAATTGCTGGAGAGGGTGTGGAGAAAAAGGATCCCTATTACATTCTTGGTGGGAATGCAAATTACTGCAACCACTGTGGAAAACAGTATGGAGATGCCTCAGAAAACTCAAAATAGAATTACCATTTGATCCAGGAATCCCACTCCTGGGCATCTACCCAGAGGAAACCATGAGTCAAAAAGGCACATGTACTCCAGTGTTTATTGCAACACTCTATGCAATAGCCATGTCATGAAAATAACCTAAATGCCCATCGACAGAGCAGTGGATAGGGAAGATCTGGTACATACACACAATGGAATATTACTCAGCCATTAAAAGGAATGAATTACCAACATTTATAGCAACATGGATGGACCTAGAAATTATCATGCGAAGTGAAACCAGTCAGACAATTAGACAGCAACACCCAATGCTACCACTTACATGTGGAAACTAAAAAGACACAATGAACTCCTTTGCAGAATAGAGAATAACTCACAGACTTTGGAAAACCCTGGTTTTTCAAATAAGACAATCTGGGGGGTGGGGGGATGCACTGTGGGTTTGGGATACAAAATCTATAAAATTGACTTGTGATGATTTATGTACACCTATAATTGAAATAAAATCCATTAAGAAAGACTCATTTATGGACATCCTGTGCAGCCATTGACGTAATCACAGAAATGAAAGCTCTCTCATTCCTAATTCTCCTTCTCTCCTCTCCCCTCCTTTTGCCTCCCTTCTTTCTCTCATCTTCTCCTCCCCCTTCTATTGTCTAACACTGTCTTTCCTGTTTTCCTTGCTTTGCTAACACGCAGCCCATGGAAATACATCTTTTAAATGGACATTCAGATTGATTTTATCATATCACAGCCATTTTGTTTTACGTTTCTCTTACATACTTGATTTTTTACACTTGATTTAACTGCCGTTTGAAATGTTCAAAATACTCCTACAATGTAAGGTGCCATTTGCAAACTGAAACTTAACTGGCTTTTATTCCATTATTTACAAAGCAGCTAACTTCCTGATACAGGCTCTCTGCAGCCTGAGTGATGAATCCCTTCATGACACAGCTGCTTGCACTGACTTTCTAGTTTATCAACTGCTGCCTGAGGCTTTTCCATACTTCCATTATCTAATCTTCAGGATTGTGGGCCACTCTTGTTGAGTGAGGAGGGTTTAATTTGTGTTGCTGATAACTCTTTCATAAATATAAAGGGGCTGAGGAAATTCCAGTCTCATCTTCCCATAACCAATGAGGCTTGTAAGCAGAAAAACCAATGTGCTCTCTTTGGACATGGCATATTCTTATTTAAAAGTTTATAGATCAGGGAGTTCCCTTCGTGGCTCAGTGGTTAATGAATCCGACTAAGAACCATGAGGTTGCAGGTTCGATCCCTGGCCTCACTCAGTGGGTTAAGGATCTGGCGTTGCCGTGAGCTGTGGTGTAGGTTGCAGACATGGCTCGGATCCCGCGTTGCTGTAGCTGTGGCGAAGGCCGGCAGCTACTGCTCCTGTTAGACCCCTAG
>PVHT021183617.1:11934431-11948906 GCA_004024745.2 Catagonus wagneri
GGGAGTTCCCTTCGTGGCTCAGTGGTTAATGAATCCGACTAAGAACCATGAGGTTGCAGGTTCGATCCCTGGCCTCACTCAGTGGGTTAAGGATCTGGCGTTGCCGTGAGCTGTGGTGTAGGTTGCAGACATGGCTCGGATCCCGCGTTGCTGTAGCTGTGGCGAAGGCCGGCAGCTACTGCTCCTGTTAGACCCCTAGCCTGGGAACCTCCATATGCTGCGGGTGCAGCTCTACATAAAGCCAAAAAGACAAAAAAAAAAAAAAAAAAATAAAAAATAAAAGTTTATAGATCAAAAGGGAATCAGCATCTTTATGAATTCTGAAAACTAATTTAAGATTTTAATGATTCCCATCAGCTTTAGGGGCATTCAGTAGAGACACTAACATTGTTCTATGGTCCCTTCCCTAAAACTGCCTTCTACTACCTGAAACTGCCAATTTCCTTCTAATTACATGGCTCCAGCAATTTGAACAATATTTCTCCATGAAACAGTACATCATTTCCTTAATTTTAAACAAATGGACCTCAGGGAAGGGAACCTCTGAGGCCCTTGCCAGTTTTCCATACTAATGTCTTTTCAGCAATCCTATCCAGAACCTTTTTTTTTTTTAGCCTCTTGAACCTTATAGACAACGCTGTTGTAAAAGAACATATATCCCGGGCATCACAGGCATCCCATTTTCATTTTCAGTTTTAATGCTGAAAATATAAACCTCACAACAGGGCGACAGCTAATTCGATTCATTTATATAGTTACTAAGAGTATATTATGTTCTGCAATTTACTCTATAAATTATTTTGTGATATTTAGGGTCTAAAGTACCCTAAATTAAGAGGTTTTTCAAATACTAAAATGTTTTTTAATAGAGAAATTAACAAACAAGTCTAGAAATTTTATGCTAAGAAGAACAGGGAACACAAAAACTCTGACATCTTCCATATGCCACATGTGTGGCCCTTAAAAGACAAAAAAAAAAAAGAAAGAAAGAAAGAAAAAAAAGGCTTTACAGACAAGGGAAAGCTAAAAGAATTGAGTACCACCAAGCCAGCTTTACAAAAACGCTAAAGGAGACTCTCTAGGTTGAAAAGATAAGGCCCCGCATAGAAATAAGAAAATTTTGAATGGGAAAGCTCAGCAGCAAAGGCAAACATATAGTAAATTTAGGAAATCATCCACACACATATGTGATGATATCAAAACCAGCAGTTGTGAGAAGAGGAAAGTACAAATGCAGGATATTGAAAATGCAATTGAAATTAAGAGACCAGCAACTTCAAACAATTTTGCATATGTAAATTCATACACTTGGATGGATAGCTAAATATATGACAACATATAGTGAGATTAATAGTTTAAAATTTTACTGGATACAATCACAAATGAATGTCATTAATGAAATTGAACCATTTTTAAGGACTAGTGTCCAGTTTGCAGGGTATCTAACATTTTCTTTTTCTCTGGGTTATGTCTCTGGACACTGAAACCAGCTAGCTTTGTGTCTAAACTTGCAACATTTTCAAATAAAAGCATAAGATGCAAATAAGCAAACTGGAATGCCAAATGCCTTCCACCTATCCCATGCCCTCTGGAGTGAGGCAAGGGTCTGGATGTCAGGGGTCTTAGGTGCAGTGATCATGCCCAAGGACCAGTCAGTCAGATGGCTACTCTGGGTATTTGCCAGAAGAATTGTGGCAGCATAGCGGGCATAAGGTTAATTTATGCCACCTATGGAAAGTGGGCTGAGAGTGTTCTGAATAAGCCTCTCCTCGGATGCATTTAAGTCACCTCAGGCTCTCTGGGCTCACAAGGGAAGTATTTAGTACACTTAAATAGTTATTTAAAAATGAATCTCTAGAGGCCCACCAGTTACACCTTCTGTTGAGAATACTCCAGCAGGATAATCCGACCTACCATCTTTGTGTCAATAACCAAAGATACTACCGGAAAAGATTACAGGCCAGTATCTTTGATGAATATAGACACAAACATTCTCAACAAAATTTTATCCAATCAAATCCAACAACATATAAAAAAGATCATATACCATGACCAAGTGGGACTCATCCCAAGTTCACAAGGATGGATCAACATACACAAATCTACAACAACAAACGTCATACACCACATTAGCAAAAGGAAAGTCAAATCCCACATGATCATCTCAATAGATGCAGCAAAAACATTTGACATTTCTCCAAAGAAAACATACAGATAGCCAAAAGACATGTGAAAAAATGCTCAACATTACTGATTATTAGAGAAATGCAAATCAAAATCACAATGAGGTACCACTACACACTGCTCAGAGTGGCCATCATTAGTAAGTCTACAAATAATAAAAACTGGAGAGGGTGTGGAGAAAAGGCAATATTGCCCTCCTACACTGTTGGTGGGAATGTAAACTGGTACAACCATATGGAAAACAGTATGGAGGTTCCTCAGAAAACTAAATATAGAACTACTCCTGCACATATATCCAGGAATCCCACTCCTGCACATATATCCAGACAAAACTTTCATTGAAAAATATACATGCACCCCTATGTTCACTGAAGCACTGTTCACTATAGCCAAGACATGGAAACGACCTAAATGTCCACTGATAGATGAATGGATTAAGACATGGTACATGTCTGCAATGTAATACTCCTCAGACATAAAGACAAAATAATGCCTTTGCAGCAACATGCATGGAACTACAGACTCATACTTGGTGAAGTAAGTCAGAAAGAGAAAGACAAATATCACATAAAAATATCACGTATATCTGGACTCTAATATATGGTACAAATGAACCTATCTAAAGAAAAGAAAGAAATTCGTGGACATGGAGAACAGACTTGTGGTTGCCAAGTAGGGTTGGATGGGAGTTTGGGGTTAGCAGATGGAAACTATTGCATTCAGAGTGGATAAGCACTGAAATCCTGCTGTATAGCACAGGGAACTATAATCATTTGTGATGGAACAAGATGGATACTTGGTCACTTTGTTGTACAGCAGAATTTGATAGACCATTGTAAATAAACTATAATAAAACATTTTTAAGAATGTATCCACATTCAATCCCATAATTTGCCTTTGTGGAATACTTAAGAGTTTTACTTCATGTTTCCAGGCTGGCTTGCTATCTCAACAAGAGGCCAAGAGCATACTCTAGGGTCCAAGTTGCCAAAGGGTCATTTATTTATCAGTAACTAGAATATTCAATTACTGCCTGGGAAAATATGTAACAATGCAGAGCACAGTTTAAAAGAAGTAGATGTAATTTTTTTTCTGATTGACATATTAGGTACATAATGCCACTGCAGTGTACAGATTTGGAGATGTACACTATAATGTATATATTTTGGTAAAAAAACACAAAATTCAAAAGTAGATCAAAATGTGCTATTTGTTGCTTTAGAAATATAGACTGAATAAATCTGACTATAAGCATATAAAGACAAATGAATTATTGGATTAATCATTTGAATTTAAAAATGTGATTCAAATGCTTCCATGAGACTTTGTCTTTATCTGTGCCCATGTCACAAGTTTATGTGTGGCACAGTGCCTGGTGTATTGGTGTTCAATAAATTCTCTTCCCTCCTCTTTATCCTCTTTCCTTTGTATCTGTAGATTTGGTCAGATATCAAATTAGTTTTAAGGAGAGCACTGAAAAGTCTTTGTTCTACATTAAATATTTTGCTTGTTTGTTACAAAAGCATAGTGATAAAGACTATAGCTCTGAGATAGATTATCCATTGCTAATGCAGCAGGACACCAGGTAGAGAATAAACTTTGAAAAAAATCACTATCATATAATTCAAGTAACACTGTCATAGACAAACCAAGCTATCTATGAACCAATTTCAAGATTAATTCAGAGAAGTATAATTAACTTCATTTTAAATGCCTTCCCCCCATACCTCTCTGTCCCTGAGCCAATCTTGATGACATTTCTCTCCCTGGCATATTCTCCATGTGGCACCCACCATATGAGGAATCACATCCACGCTAATTACACAATATAACATTTCTGTGTTGCAAGCTGATTTTTCACATTTGTCTATTAGCAACACAATGG
Source organism: Catagonus wagneri (assembly GCA_004024745.2). NCBI lineage: Eukaryota > Metazoa > Chordata > Mammalia > Artiodactyla > Tayassuidae > Catagonus > Catagonus wagneri. Next base: position 11,938,501 of record PVHT021183617.1, read on the forward strand.
TTGGTTGGTTGCCAGTTTCTTAAGCCAGATCAAACAGAGAAAAACTGCAAGTATGTAATCTTGAAATAAAATCCCTGAGCACTCCCAGAGTACATGAACTCTCTATAGGAGATCTTTTATGCATAAAATTATGATGAAACATTTAAAATTATAACATTTTAAATCAATGTTCCTATTATTTAACTAAATGAATCCACATTCCTCCTTCATTCTTTCTAAATCGAGTTAGTCAGGTGATTGCAGAGTCATTTATCATCCAGCTTTCATAGCATCATTACTTTTTTTTTTTCTTTCCCCTCCTTCCCAATAGTTTTGGTATTCTTTTGCCATCAAAGATAGTGACAAGCACTCATACTATTTATTCAGAGAAGATAAATAATTTTCTCTCTACATACAGAACATTAACTTTAACCCTTACATCCAGTTTTCAAGGCTATTTAGCACAGTAGATATGCTTTGTAAGTAGAACTAGTCTTTGCCACAATCCCATCAACCTATTATGAAAAGACAAATTAAACATACCTGCTTTAATATTTATTTATGATAGAAGAAGTTGAATTTGGAGCTATTTAAACTGTAACATACACTCTTCTTCCCTTTCAGTTTGAAAAGAAAGTGTATTACACCTAATGGACCTAATCTGTTACATTGCATTTCACTACTGAGCCCACGCCATATAGTAAATATACCTTCTATAGTGATTATGGCACTTTGTTGCAAAAGGGTTCTTATTTATATATGTTGGATATGAGTTCATTTTAGACATATATACTTACTATTTTTAATTTTATTTTTTGTTGAAATGTAGTTGAAGTATAATATTATTTTAGTTTCAGGTATGCTGTATAATGATTTGACATTTGCATACATTGTGAAATAATCACTATGATAAACCTAGTAATCATCTACCCCCATATAAAGTTATTAGAGTATACTGACTATATTCCTTATCCTGCATATTTACCATTTTAAACTTTCTATTTCCAGCTAAAGAACTTCATGAAGAGCTATGATGGAGTAGCTGCTGCCTCTTTCTCAAGAGCTGTCGAAACTGTTGAAGCCAATGTACGCTGGAAAATGCTTTATCAAGATGAGCTTTTCCAGTGGTTAGGAAAAGCTCTGAGACACTAACGTGTGTCTCTTATAAACAATTCAACTCAACATTTTGTGGGAAGACCTGCTTTGTGTGGAATGAGGATAATGGCCAGATATTCAGTGTTAACGTGTGGGAGGAAACTTTTAATTTTTGGTTCTGGGGGATTTCTTGGTTTCATTCATTCTATTTTGTTTTTCTACTGGGCCTTCTTTAAAGAAACTCTTGCAAGTAAAACTAGCCATGATTGCTTCAGCCGTACATTCCTCGCTGCACAGGACCAAATACGATAGTGGTGCATGTTGATGTGACAGTCAGTATGGAAAATCATATTCAGAATATTTTGTGCATGGTTGTATGGTCCTGCCTGTGTTCCAGCATGCTTATTTAAAATGTCCAATGTTATATGTGAATATATGTTACATCCAGGATGGGCATTATGCAAAAGCACAAAGATTATCTATGACAATCAGTGTTGCAATGAAAGAAAAACTTTAAAAAGGAATTCTAGACTTAGTCCTGGGCAATGTGAGAGGTGAAATAGCCCTTTAAGTGATCAGTGTCACTTATTTCAGCACTTGGATTGTCTTGCAATGGTTACCATGTGGTTAACTCATTTTATTTGAGTTAAAGCTGTGTATACATTTAAAAAGGCATATAGATGGTGTATACATATGTATATGTACATAGGGGAGCCCCAGATGTATATAGTATGTTGTACACTGCACTCGTGCAAAGAATTTCTTCAGATCAAAGAAAATTTATCTCTTTTTATAAATTTATGCAAACTTTGAAAAGGCTTAGAAGAATTTATCTTCACAGTATCTTTCCTGACCACTTCCTAACTAAATTTCTAGACTTCATAGATTTTTTCATCTACTTCCTGAACTGTCCATTCTACATAAAAAGTGAATTCAAACAAAATTTATGTATAAACAGAGTGCTAATTTTCTTAAGTGGCAGCCTCACATCATAAATATAATAATCATTTTGGTTAGACTTCCTATTGGATAATACCGTTGTGCATACTTAATGATTATCAGTGCTGAGAAAGTGTTTATTTTCCATCTTGTTTGTTTTTCTCTCTCATGTTGTGTGGTCCAGAGAGTTAAAAACTCTGGGTGTTAGTTAGTCTTTCTGTGTGGATCCAATCCCCCATGAAGCAACCATACCTCAAGTGGATTTTAATGGACCTTTGATGCCAGTTGTGCCATCCATTAAAAGTTTCTTTTCTTGAGCAAAACTTTTCCTTTGGCACTGCCAACTCTGTTCTATCTGGGAATTTTAAATAGCCTTTTCCTCACTGTGTATTATGTAACACAAATGTTTTTAAATGCTGTTCTCACCCCAATGGGCCAGCTCTCCAAACATTGCTTAGATGCTTCAAAATGACCATATTTTAAGTTTGTCATTATGAGATACCAATACAACTACTGTACATAAGCCAATGTTTGTGTACCACTTTATATTTTCCTGAGGTTTCCCACTCTTCCAAATCTTGAAAATCATTGAAAGAAATATATACTAACTCTATAAGTCACTGAACACTGGGAGGAAAAAAAAAGTTATTTTAGAGAGCCATAGATTTATTATAAGCTTGTTATAAAGAAGAATGATTTCTTAATCCATAGAACAAGTATCACCTAAAATTGAATTTTATCTTTTTAGCAATCAATATGTATTACTCATACCTAAATTTTTCAGTACTTCATTCAATTAACATGAATTTTAAATACTCTATATGGGGTTAATAAGACATAGTAATGGTTAGTATAAAATTTAAAAGTCATCCCACCTATTGAAGTGATGAAATTCAAATAAATGAATAAATTAGCCTGAATTCAATGCATCATATATATGAAATCCTTAAGGGGTAAGTTCTAAAACATAATAATAAATATCATACTGTCATGCAGGTCCAAAATGTGTACTGTATCATCGATTCATGTAATAGAGAAGATAAAAAATTAGAGGTGGATGTCTTGTTTTGTGTTGTGAATCACTGAAAACTCTTAGTAGTGGTAATATTCTTTTGAGTGAAATCGCCATTTCCAATTTTGAATTAGAAGGGCTTTTAAAGTTCTTTTTTCCTCCGCACTGTTAGTAATCTTAATCCTCTTTCAGTATTTTAGTGGCCTTGAACAACTGGTTTAGCTACAGTGTCAAATCCTAAGTGTATAATTATGTGCAATGTTCAATACCTCATATAATACTTGTTCAACAGTATAGTGGTATCAGTGGCATTGAGATGGAATTTTTGTTCTACATATTTTTCAATAATTTATCCTTTCCAATGTTGAAGATTATATCAGGCTTTAATGTTTTTTAGTTGTTTAAATAAGTAATATTTTCAAAATAAAATGACCAATGATATCTCTTGGAATATTCTGTAAAATGTAGTTATAAAATTCTATTTTCTACATAGAGTTTTTATTTTTTTCTCTTCTTTGTCTGTTTTACAAATCATGTATATGCATGAAGTAACAAATATTGAAGGTGTTCAACATCTAGGCTTAAAACTTTGCTATGCCAATATATATGTATAAGAGCAAAAATTGCTTTCAGTTAGGACTAATTATTTACCATGCTCCTAAGTACTCAATATTTCTAGGTAACTTGTAAATAAAAAGTTTTCCCCATTTTTACTTATTTACCCTTAAAATTGTCTTACAATCTTTGAAGTTTTTTTTTTTTTTTTTTTTTTTTAATATACAAGCACAACCTCTAAGGCTAATGTCTGCAATGCTAGGTTTTTCTCAGGTTTCCATAACATGGATTTTACCTGGGATTTAACCTCACTTTGACTTATATTATTTCAAAGATAATTATATCATAGGACTGAGATTTTGTGATAGTGTAATTTACACATATTATAACAGTGATATTTACAAGATTAAGATTATACCATATATTTATCAATTGCATTTCATTTCCCAAGAACTTTACATACACTGTTCCATTTTGACTCCTTTCAAAACATAATAAATTATATTAGTCCTAATAGTCTTATGAGAAAACAGAGGCTCAGAGTAGCAATATGAACTTTTTTTTTAGGGCCACACCTATGGCATATGGAAGTTCCCAGGCTAGGGGTAAAATTGGAGCTGTAGCTGTTAGCCTACACCACAGCCACAGCAATGCAGGATCTGACCCAACTCTGCGATCTACACCATAGCTCCTAGCAATGTGGATCCCCTTAACCCACTGAGCAAGGCCAGGGATCAAACCCACATCCTCATGGATACTAATCAGTTCTTAACCCACTGAGCCACAGTGGGAACCCATGAACTTTAAAAAATTACATAACTATAATTTTTAAAAGTTCATGTACTGTTTTGGCACAGTAGATTAAGAATCCTACTGCAGTGGCTCAGATTGCTGCAGAGGCATGGGTTTGATCCCTGGCCCAGCACAGTAGGTTCAAGGATGTGAAATTTCCACAGCTGCAGCATAGGCTACAGCTTGGATTCAATCCCTGGCCCCGGAACTTCCACGTACTATGGGTGTGGCCACTAAATTTGAAAAAAAAATACATAATTGTTTTGGGAACAGTTGCAGTAACTGGAGACTTTCAAGAAAGCCTTCCTCCAATTAAAATAGAAAGATATTTGAAACACCTTTATCCACTGCATTAATTGGAGCTTATCCAAATACCAGAAGCAACATCAAAATACATGATTAAATATATCTACAATAATTTCTTTTTAAATTCTGGGTTTCTAGTTTGCATAATGTCCAATGACTGGATGAAGTGTTAATTACCATTCACTTTGGTCAGTGTAAGGAGACAAATATTGGAGCAAAAAATACGGCTTATTGATCATAGTTTTCTTTTTTAAGATATTTTAGTGAATGTTATTTAAATACAACCTTAAAATACAATTTGCTTTATCTTTCAACACAGATTTCTCTGATAAACTTTATAATAACAGATGGTCAGAACACAGACAAAATGATGTCAAGTTAAATTAGTGAAAGTAATATTCAGTAAAATGTATATAATTCTATGCAAATTAAGCTTGAAAAAGCAATTTTCATGCAACTGTAGTACTGGATTAGGCACAGTAAAGGGATTCTTAAAAATGTTAGGATAATATATTCACATCTATTGGCTATTAAATTTTAAGGATTTTTTTTTCTAAATTGGAAACCTAAAGTAGCTTAATCATTCTTTTTACTTTTTAGGGCCGCACACTCAGCATATGGAAGTTCCTAGGCTAGGGGTTGAATTGGAGCTGCAGCTGCTGGTCTACGCCACAGGCACAACAATGCAGGATATGAGCTGCATCTGCAACCTAAACCACAGCTCACAGCAATGCTGGATTCTTAATGCACTGGGCAAGGCCAGGGATCAAACCCACATCCTCATGGATACTAGTCAGGCTTGTTACCATGGAGTCACAACAGGAAATCTTCAAATAAGTCATTAATCTGCCTCCTGCATGCCTGGAAATGTAAACAATTGTCCATACAAACCAGTCTCTGTAAAATATTTGAATAGATAAACTTACTTTTTCATTGTCCCTGGCTATTTTGAAAAAAATTACATTCTGGTTTACCATTCACCTCTTAACAAGGTTACTTCATATGGCCGATAAAAGTCTTTATCAAAGTGTTTTGCCTTGGTGTGCTGTGTAGTGGGTTTGAAGCTATAACAGATAATTAAGAGAGAGTCCAGCCAATGAGCCATGAAAAATAAGGGAAAAGAGAGGATGAACTGCAATGCTCTTCAGTGGACCAAGAGATAAGGTGAAACCTCTATCCTGCATGTGGAGGAGACCTATTAGTCTTGCCAGAACTCTACCTTTGCTTAGCAATGAGGTCAGAGAAATAGTTCTCCCTTTTTGCTTAGAACAGTATAGATGAACTGCTGCTCCTTAATTTACTTGAAGTTACATGTTTCATTGGCCTGCTGTGTATTGATACAGTTGAAGATAACTGCTTTGACCTAGCTCTGCACAGGTCAACTTAGTCCTAGTCACATACATTCTTACTATGTCTTATAAATAAATTACAGGAAAAAAATGTTTTATAGCAAATATTACAGTGGAGTTAAGGACATCTCCCTTGAATGTGCAGTGCATTTACCTTCTAAGTTAATCATTCAGTCACTATCCTTTTAAACCCTTGTAGGTTCATAATATTATTCTTGCTTAAGTTACTTTCACGTAACTTATGACCTATTGGGTGAAAACTTTCATGATTCAATTTTGCTCTTCAGTTTCATTTAAAATAGGTTTTTTATCTGTCATTTCTCAAGTATGCAACATGTTCCCAGTGAATTTCCCCTCAAATGTTGTATTTCTACACTTTAAAATATTGTATAATAGTAATCTCACATTATCTTTTAAATGCTACATTTTATTGCCACATATGAATGAATATACTTGACATTTTTCTTTGCTGTATTTTAGTCCCTTTACATTTTAATAGTCTTTGAAAACAGATTACAACAGTAAAATAAAATACAGTAGGATTATGAAGCTTATGTACTGTCCAGTTACTTGAAGCAAGAAGAGAAATTCCGCCTTTGAGCCTTCATAATTGGTTTTCTGGATACCACTGAATTTGTCAGATAATCTTTTAAAACTATTATGTGGACAATTTTTAATGAACTTGAATTTATTCAGCAACAAGGTTTATTGTCCTAAAGTCATGACCCAGGTGAACAGACTTATTTAAAATATGCCAAGTGGAAGCAACTTTTCCATTTCTAATATTTTATGATTTAGGAATAAAAAAGTAACTGTTCTTTTAGCAAATATGAGTTGCTAAAGCATTTACCAAATAACTTTGTGTTAGTTTAGCAGATTAATGTTTCCTACAATATGCCTTTAAAATTATTCAGCAAAAATTGAATTGCTATGTATTCAACATGAAACTTTTATTCCACTAAACACTAAAAAAATGGATTTTTCTAAATGAGAAAATCTGTCTTCTGTATTTTAGCAGAACAAATTTGAGTTTTGCCTCTGATAATAAAATTTTGTGCAGTAATGTATAATTCATCACTGTCTTAATTTTCTGACATTTGCAGATAAAGTGAAGATAAATAATACTTTCCCCTTTAAAAAATTATGCTTTTGCTTTTGATTTTAATTAAGGACTAATTTTTAAAATTCTGAGTGGACACACTGTAGAGGTCTGTGAAAAGTGAAAAAAAAAACTTTCTTTTTTGACATGGACTTTTTCAAAACTATATACTTGCTAAAGCAGAAATAAGTATGTATTTGTGTGCTATATTATAAAATTCAAAAAATGTCTTTTCAGCCTCCTTTCTAATTACCATGACTTTAGAATAAATGAAAGGATCTGCACTTTGGTAAAAATGATTTCACCTGAAATGCATTTTCAGATTGCTTTTTAATAGGTTTCTGCCTTCCACAGACTTTTAGGATCCCTGAATTTCAAGAATAGTTTCCAATAACAACAGGATTGTAAAATATAAACAATCAGGGTGAGTAAGTAGTAGTAAAAGTATAGTTTTCAATGTCTCTTGGTTTTTCTTGTTCCAAGGATTCTTCATAGAACATTAAGATTTGTGAGCCTTTCCCACGATACATTATTCAGCCATAGAATATTATCCTTTGCATAAGAAAAGGGATAAGAAATGGAAGAATTTCCAAACCAGAATCAAGAACTCTTCTATTAGTACTATGTTCAGTATCCACATATACTAGAGACACATAGATGCATATATATGCACATATCTATATATCATATGTACATATACATCTCATACATCTATGTACATACAATCTATTTCTCTGTCAAAATGATTGTGCTATAGAACAATCACATAAATCAGAAAGTGGCTATTGCAAAATATGAATTGGAGTAAAGGCTGGGTATCATCTTTACCTAAAGAGCTTGTCAAGTGACATTAAATTATTTAGGCATGATAAAAGGAATTCTCTAGGAACCATGAGGGAGCTTATTAAGAAAACAGTTGTTGAGAGATGGGATCAATATAGTGGAGGACCATGACGTGGCACTCACTTTCTCCCCCCAACCCCACACACATTCTGTTTGTAGAATCATTCGCACAGAACATATAATTATGATCATGGAAGACCATAAACCTCCAAAAAGGGCAAGAAACACTCCACATAACTGGGTAGGAACAAAAAAAGAAAAAAAAAGACAGGAATCAGGACAGGACTAGCTCTCCTGAGAGAGAGCTGTGAAAGAGGAAAGGAACCCACACCTTGGGAAGCCACCTAACTGAGGGGAGATCAGCCAAGAAAGACGGACCTCAAAGCCTCAGAGAAAAGTTTAGCAGCTGGACTGAGGAAGGCAAAGCAGAGCAAGAGCCGCACAGACCAATGGTACCACCTCCTGGAACACCACAGCCTAAGACGTCAGAAGAGGACTGGGTGCTAAGACTCAGGATCTGGAGATCAGTTCTAGAGAGAGGACTAGGGTTGGCTGTGGGGAGACAACATGGGGGGGCTGAGGAGTGGATCTCTGCAGCTGAGGGAACCCAGGAGGGAGCCTGGGACCACAGGAGAAACAATAAGCCATTGTTGAGAAAAGGGAGAAGAGGAGGGGTAGACTGCCATAGGAATATATTTCTCTGTGCATGTGAAGACTTTTGGAGGGTGAGGCTATGGGTGGTGAGATGCCTCTTGAGTGGGCTATGTGTAGCAGGCCTTTCTTGCATGATTTACAAGTGATGGTGTCTCCTGTATGGGCTAAGCATGACAGGGCACCTCTTGCATGGTCTATGGGCAGTGAGGGCAAACCACCACAGTCATCTCAGACTCCAGAGGTGGGCATGGCCCATCACCCATACGGGTCTGTGATCAGACCCCACATGTGGCCCCAGTCACCTGAGAGGTTGGCAAAGAGGAGGGCACTGCAACCAAGCACCACTCATTGTTGCTCTCACTCTCCTGGGAACACACACTCCCTGCCGCAGCCACTGCCAAATGCTCCAGGCTTGCCTACACCTATCAGTAGGTCACTGCCACTTCCCAGGTCCCTACAACAAGGAGCAGCCTATGCCATCTTATCCCAGGTCCTTGCTATTGTCAAAGGCCCAGCAACCAGGCACTGGCTACTAGCCCTGCCCATTGCCTCCATCTCCCTAGAAGCACCTGCAGCACCCTATCAAGGGGATAAGAACCTACACACACTGAGGAAACAGACAGCAGGAATCCAAACCAAAGCAGCCCTCATGCCAAAAATAAATAGTAAGCCCTCACAAAAACCCAGGGGGCCTCTCACATATAAATACCCTCCAAGACTACAGTAGTAGTTTTCCCTAAACTCACAGAATAAGCAAAATATAAGCAAAACAAAGAAACTCAGGAACCATTCCCAGTTAAAAGAACAAGAGACTTCACCTGAAGGAGCAAAAAATGAAAGAGATTTCTGCAGTCTAACAGACATTGAGTTCAAAAATGAGATAGTGAGGACATTGGATTAAGATGGTGGAATAGAAGGACTGGAGTTCAACTTCTCTCCCGAAAAACAGCAAAACTACAACCAAATGCTGAGCAGCCTTCAAACAGATGGACTCTAAACTTCCAAAAAAGGTATTCTACTCCAGAAGACAAAGAAGAGACCACATCAAGAGGTAGGAGGGGCGATTACACAATAGAAGCAACCCCATACCTCCCGGGTGGGAAGCCACACAGACTGGAAAGTAACTGCATCACAGAGACTCAGCTACAGGACTGAGAGCTCTGAGCCCCACGTCAAAACACCACGCCTGGGGATCAGGCACAGGGAGAAAGAGCCCCCGGAGCAGCTGGCATTGAAGGCCAGCAGGGCTTGTGTGCAAGAGCTCCACAGGACTGGGGGAAACAGAGACCCCATCCTTGAAAGGCACACACAGACTTTCACGTGCACTGGGTCCCAGGGCAAAGCAGTCTCCATAGGAATCTGGGTGGAACCTGACTGCAATTCTTGAAGGATCTCCTGGGAAAACAGGGGTGACTGTGGTTTGTTGTGGGGGAAGGACATTGGAGGTAAAGCTCCCAGGAACATTCATCAGCCTGCATTTCTCTGGAGGGGGCCATTTCTGGGAAAAGCTGGTCCCTCCCATCAGCCCTGAGAAGCCCCAGGCCAAACAACAATTCAGGTGGGATCACAGCCCCACCCATCAGTAAACAGGCTGCCTAAAGACCCCTCAGGCACACAGCCAGCCCCTAATCTCATCCAGTGACAAAGACCCACCCATCAGAGGGATAGGAATTAACCCCAACTACCAGTGGGCAGGCATCAGTCCCTTTCATCAGAAAGCCTACAGCAAGCCCCGTCCATACCAACTTTAGTCACAGGGGAGGCAAAGGCCAGAACTAAGAGA